>CM061140.1:130488666-131006461 GCA_030789695.1 Scilla litardierei | reverse complement strand
TTTTACCTGGCTCTACAATGCACACTTACTGGTATCTATGGGAAAATGCTCTCAACACACATAAATATACCAATGAACACTAAAAGAAAGAATATGAATTCAGATAGACACCTCCCCGGAGAACTTTCTCTAGACTGTTCCTTTTCGAAAACCAGACAATGGGTGACTGCATGTCGATTATCGTGTTAACTTGTCCCACATTCCCCTACCAAACTCCTGATGAATTTTTGAATTTTTGGGTGATAAACTCCTCTATGGATGTATTACTGACCTGAAGCCAAAATTAGATATATCCATGCTAAAGTCAAGAATACACCCATCTAGTTTGCCCTGGCAAACTATTGCCACTGAAATAAAGAGCATTTTTGATTGGTTGGTTCCATCGAGACACTCTAATCCATACTAATGTTTTCTCTCAAAAAAGACCACATTTTGTGAGGGAAGTTATCTACATCTTATCTTAACCCCGAAAATGTACATACATGAAGGGGGTTAAAAACCCGGTTACAAGAACCAAAATCAGTTGGTGAAAAAATACATCAATTGCATTACCTCCAAGGCGTACTATAGCGAGAAAGAAAGAACTGGAAGTCGGGATGGTCTACATTCAAAAGGCGAAGCCAACTGTCAGCAGCTTGCAGCAGTGAGTTTGCCTGCTGTTGCTCATGCTGCCCATTGGAAGTCCAAATGGAGCCCTTGAGCTTATACGATGCCAGTCCAAAGACAGGAACCGACAGCTTTGCTGACAATTGTGATGCCCTGCTGATGCTCCTAATATTGCTAGAGCCGCCGTTACAGAAAGAATGTCCATTGCTTAAATCTGCCAGAGAGGCAACACAAACAACACTCAGACGATGCTAATTACAAAATCCATCGTTTGGGCTGATCAAAACATAGTTGACGCAAGCTTACTGTTGGAAGAAGTGGATAGCAAGTGAAAAGTCAGAAAGCAAGCATCCAAATCCTTCAAAGTGTGTCCTGTTGGTATCCTATATATAGGGTACCTGCGTAAAGATTAAAAGCCGAGAGTCACATAGAGATCACCCTATGCCTAAATACAGTTTAGGCCTCCATGAAGCAAAGGCATACCAAGCAACACACATCCAGCTGGAGGGAAGAAGGTCGCAACTTTTGTATGTATTTAGGCCAGGAAATTTACTTGCTAGAGCTGATATCTGCAAACAGAAAGAAAGCAGAGATATTGTCAGAACACGGACATACAGAGCACAGACTGATTCAAACAGAACTATAATGTCAACATGCCTTGTCGGCTAACGGCTCTCTTCCGTATGGTGAATCACGTGCCAGGTACTCAAATATAGGTCTGCTGCCTTGGCCACGTCCCTCTCTGCCATCACCAAAAGAACCTTCTTGACCAGCACCACTGCTGCTACTGGATTCGCTGCTAGTATCGTGGTAAGTGTCGCCGTCACTCTCATCGCCGTTTTGCCTTTAAGAAGAAAAAGGAAATACTCGTTAAAAAGTCAAACGGGGAATTCAGAAACAGGAAGCAGCTTGCAGGACAAAATATGAGCACAGAAAATCTTGACAGCATAGTCAAGGCCAGAGAAGTGAAATCATTTTTCAAGAAGCACGTAGTCTCGTTCTGTCAAAGGGAAGGCAATTTTTGAAACATCGAGGAAATATCACAAAATTGCCAATGGATTTTGTGGTTCCTAATTTAACGTTCGCATACATTTTTTTTGTTTTACCAATACTGTGCATAACTTGGTTTCCAACCTATAGGCACAAGTGTCTGCTATGGGAAAAAAAATCGACAAATCTCCTTTCAACCAGTGAATTCCAAAGTAATTCAAATCGTTGGAAAACAATAATCAACGAGTAACACAATTTGCAAATATTATGTTCATATTGATCGACAACAAATGATTTCAAGCTTTCTTGCATATGCATCCGATTGACACAAAATTGTCTATAACAACTCATTTAGACTATGCACTAGGAAATTTGGAGCACATAAAAATTTGAGTGCAAAATTGTCTAATATATCGTATGATCAATGTCTTCAGTTGATAATTTACCTACCTCGTACCAAAAATCTTAAAAATTGCATTCCAACAAGTAACGGCTTCCAAATCATTCCAGAAGGAGACGAGTCAATATATCCCTCCCTATATCACTCGTTTCTCAAGGAACGCATAGCAAAAAGGCTCGGAATCATTCGAGTTCTCAACTTTTGGCATTCTGAGAGTTACAGATCAGGATGAATGAATGGGCATTCATTTCATAGGAAAGGTATGTCAAAAGAGAGTGAATATAAGCAAGAGAGGAAGACTGATTGAAACATTGAGAAATAAGACAATAAAAGAAGATGGTGCAAAAAAGGAAAAGTGGTCGCAAAGAGTGGAAACAGGAGGAAGAGAGTGTGGAACTAGTAAACGAAGAAATACATCTCATTGAAACATGGAAGATGCTTGAACAAGATGAGCTTAAACATAGTTACATAGAGCTCATGTGCTCTTACCCAGTGAAACAAACCCCACAATTAGTTTTTTACTTGGCATTTACAAGTTACATCACAACCTGGCTCAGCGTTTTGGGTTCATTTTTGTGTTTTATCAACCCTAACGCAAGTTGTTGGTTGCGAGGTGAACGAATCCATCTGCTAGTTATCAGCACCTTAAATCTTCTTGGCCTGATTCTACACTACCGAGCATAATATCTCATAATGCAAAATCTGAATGCTTTTGGTGTCAAACTTCTTAGATAATCATGCATACAGTGCTTCCATACCATCGAGGTGGTAAAATATGCAAACATATAGCTTTACTAAAAGGTTTACATTTCTTCATTCAGACGTGTTAAAAATTTTGCTAGACTGATATCATTAAGACAGCCCTGTTGATTAAAGCAGCCATCAGCCAAAAATCATTGGTTCCAGTTGAAAAAAACTTAATAATGGGACTTTGACGTTAGTACACAATAACAGGACATCAAATTGCATCAGCGGTATCAAACACGTGGTGCTCCACTATGATTATACTTACCTCACTTTGGTAATGACTTAATAGTTGCCCACCTAGGGGAAGGACTGGAAATGTTGCCCACCTAGGGGAAGGACTGGAAATGTATGACATCGCACTGCAAACATGCTTGCATGTTCATGATAATCATATGCTAGGATCAGTGCATGTTGGTCTGTAACTATTTAGACTGCATATAGATACGACAATGGAAAGGACTGGAAATAAAATGGCCTCATTCAGGACAATCGCTTAATGTCCCTTTTGAAACATGAATAAATATTTAACCATGTCTCAAGTAAAGTCTACCTCCTCTGCTTCTTTCCATCGGTCAGAGCTCAATTGGCATGGTTGTTACCAGTATCTAAGCCATTTTCCTGTCAAGAATTGAGATGATGTTTCCACAAAAAGACTATTATTTCACAGTATGGCATAAGCTAAAAAGCCAATTGAAAGAGCATCACATATTTGTTAGAGCTTACTCCAGCTATAAAAAGTGCAAAAGTGCAAAAGATGGATTTGCAGTTTGCACTTCGGATTTGTTCAATATCTACCAATATGATAGTTGTGCCTCAATCTCAAATTAACGGAACATTGGTTTATAGATATCCCAAGCTATGGAAGAGACTGAATATTAAAGACAGGTATAGCCTTAGGCTTGCTGCACAAGGATGCCAAAAAACAGCATCATATGGTCACTTCAAAAGGTTTAGATTATTGATGTGTAGAATACTACGACAATTCACCCCCAACAACCCTAGTAAGTCGTACTAGTGAAATGTCACCATTCATCACATGATTGAACTTTTGTATGCAAGCTGTCAAGCCTAGATTGGTTAAAAGAGAGTTTAGATTTGTTTCACTGAAATATAGTACTATAGCACTATTAGTGAAGTAGATAACAGAAGTGTGCATAGTTAATTTCATAGCTGCCCACCTTGTGTGGGGTGACGTACCATGTGCCGCTAAGGTTTCTAGATTGGTTTATGTCAAGCCTAGATTGGTTAAAAGAGAGTTTAGATTTGTTTCACTGAAATATAGTACTATAGCACTATTAGTGAAGTAGATAACAGAAGTGTGCATAGTTAATTTCATAGCTGCCCACCTTGTGTGGGGTGACGTACCATGTGCCGCTAAGGTTTCTAGATTGGTTTATGGATCTTGGGGATTTCACTGTTCACTTGATATTCAACAAGAAAATTAAGATTTTCAAGATATTTTAGCTTTTTCCGTTTCTTCTGACAGCAACTAAAATGCAAACGAAACCAAACAATATCGACTGAAACTTGAACGAAAATGAATGAGATTCTACTATGTATTTGTTTAAACCAAGGTTTAAGGTATCGGTTTCGGAGAGGGTATCGCTCCGCCCAAAATTTAGGTTTCGGTTTCGGTTTCGCCCGTTTCGGCGGTTTCGGAAGCCAGTTTCGGTATCGTCCGTATCGGTAGTTTCGTTTCGGTATCGGTATCGGTATCAGAGATATTTTCCTGTATTTTCCTGCATTTCGATATTCTTGTATTTGATACTTGTTGTATTTTCATGTATTTTCATGTATTTTATACTATGCTGTATTTTCCTGTATTTTCCTGTATTTCGGTATCGGAGATACTTTGCTGTATTTTTCTGTATTTTTCATATATTTTTCTGTTCACATTACTCATTTGTAACAACAATTAACTAATTAATAGATATAAAAGAACAATAAATATTGATGAACCATAAATCTGCCTTCATAATACAAAAGCTGAATAAAATACATCAAAAGATACAAAAATGAAGAAAATAAATACAAAAATACAAAAATCTCATTCGTAGTTCTCATCATCCGGCTGCTGTGCATGGTAGTATGGAGGATATGAATACTGCATCTGTTCCGGGCCTTAAAAAGATATCATGTTATCATATGCTGAGGGCCGGCTCTGCTCGATGAAAGGCGTGTCATGACTGCCTTGACTGCTGGACTGCTCAGTCACGTTCGGAGCGTACATGTATTGACTATCATAATCAACATAGACATCAGAGTGTCTGTACGGTGCGCAATAATCGCATTGGCTTCCTGAGTATCCACCGGAATAAGATTCATAACCTCCATAATAATCAGAAGCACGTTGATACCCTTGATATTCAGAGTGTCTACCGTAGGCATCGTCCCACCGTTCTTCACTGTGTTGCCTATCATGCTCTCTATACCCATGCGTATCATAAGTATGGTCTCCACGTCTCTCAGCAGGGCGAACGGATGCCGACGCACCACAACCTCCGTCTGTAGGACCTTGGTCATCGGGAGACGAACCATCATCGCTATCGTGCCGAGCCCGAGTGGTTGTCTTCTTTCGCGTGTACGTGATATTCACAGGGGCGTGACTTGGCCGCGGCTGGTTGCTTCGTGTATGTTCTGCTTCCGCAAGCGCCGCATCCAACCAAGGATTGTCTCTGTCATCGAGCACCATGTCTTCTGTCTCCCTGGTCCATTCCTCCAATGGATCATCCTCGTGAAAAATCTGATCGGCCTTCTCGCTCCTTCTCGCATGTCTATGTCGCAGTCTCATATTATAATGCACATAGACCAGCCTTTTAAGGTGTTCCATTGTTAGCTTGTTCCTGGTTTTTGTGTGAATGAGGGAGAATGTGGTCCAGTTTCGTTCACAGTTGGACGGCGAGACAGTTTGGCTCAACACACGCACAGCTAATCGTGTAAGCGTTGGAGCTTGCTCTAACCCAACGCTATTCCACCATTGAGCTGCAACAAGTTCCAGTGGTCAGAAAAGATGGACCGTTTTATGGGGAACATATAGAAATCTAAGATCCATATAGATACCTGGAGTGACCCTTGTTATCGCCATTTCCGCCTTAGCGGAGCCGAAATAACCAACTCTCATCTTATAGGCCTCCAGCTACAATTATCAATCATGATTTTAGAATGTGAACTGCTACATCAAATCATATATCAAAATAAGGATATCCGAATTTCATTTACCTCTCTGTCAATGTCAATTTGCTTTGAGATGTCTGGTTCAAGCCTCCCGATCACGCGTCTGAGTCCAACCAGCGCCTCATTGTCGTTTGTTGCATTGGAGGAGTATTGAAAGCGAGGATTCAGAAAATAGCCTGCAGCATGAATATCTTGATGTAGCTGCCTATCACATCTCGTGTCTATCATGTCCCACCATTTTCTGTATCCCCTACCAACATTCTTCCGAATTTCCTCTTTTACACGGTCCATGGCCTCGTAGAGATACCACATCTCGGCCTTATCATCGCTGTCGACCATTCGAAGAACCTTCACCAGGGGCTCAAATACGGCGATGACATTAGAGATAGTCTGCCAGAATTCATCGCCGTGAATCAGATCCTACACGTTTCCAACCTCCCTATCTTTTGGTTTAAGCCTTGGAAAGTTATCGGACCAATCCCTGGATGTGATCATTCTCCGCAAGTCATCTCGGTGCGCATACAGAGAGTCGAAAGCAATGAAGTGGGTCGCAAATCTTGTTATCGCGGGCCGGATCAACTCTTTGCCACCCGTCTCTCTTCTCATCAAGCAGAGCACCCATCCTTTGTTGTATATGAATCCTATTACCATCTGACTTTGTGCGACGATATTTTTGACTACTTCTTTTGCCATGTCAGAAAATATCAAGTCGATACAATGCGCCGCACACGGGGTCCAATACAGATGATGTCTCTTGCGCATCAGTAGCTGCCCAGCTGACTTGTAGTTTGTCTCGTCCTCGGTAACTACCTGGACTACTCTATGCTCCCCAATTAGTTCTACATATTTGTCCATAAGATCAAATATGTAAGGACCATTCTGGAATTGGTCGGTTGCATCCACAGAGTCCAGGAACACCGTCCCGTGGGTCGAATACACAAAGAAGTTAATTATCTTCCTTCTGTTTTGTGTTGTCCAGCCATCGCACATCAGTGTGCAACCGTACTCATCCCACTGAACACGAAAAGTTTCTACATAACTTTTGATCTCTTCATACTCCATGTCCAAGTATGTGTGTGTCAACTCCCAAGCAGTGGGTGGAGCAACGCCACGTCCCGATTCCGCAATAGCATCCACCATGGGCGTGTAATATGGGCTATTGGTCACATTGTATGGAATGTGGTTGAAGTAGAAAAATTTGGCCATAGCTCGGCCGACATAGGCCTTGGCAGTCTTCATGAAAGTATTCTTTATGGTTGATTGGGATTTACCCTTCTTCGTTTGAGAAAAAGGGTCGGCACCAGGTCTGAGAGTGCCGGCTGGTCTACCGGTTGGCTGAACATCGCGAGCAGAACCGCACGCGAACATACCGACCATTCGGCCGGCACGACTACCCGATCTGGCTAGCCCAGGGGCTACAGACCCAGACGATCCTGCTCCCATCCTTCTGCCCTCACTTCTAATCTCTTCTTCGACAAGTTCTTGCCTACTTCTTCTAAGAGCTCTTCTAAGGTCCCTCGCCTCCTCGGTCTCATCCGCATCCTCATCTGAGTCATCTGATATTGCCTCCGTCTGCTTTGCCCTTATCTCCTCCTCTATCCTCTTCTTCTCAAATCTGGCATGTACCTTTTCGGCCTTCTTCTGAAAAACGTGCGCTCTTATCTCTTCACGCACTTCTTTAGGTGCCTCGGGGCATGTCAGCAGTGTTCTAAATATCGGTCCGATATCCGATATATCGGCCGCAATATCGGTTTTATCACTAGGCCGATATGATATGGGCTTATATATTGCAGTTTCCGATATTTGGGGAAATATCTCCGCAATATCGGGCTGCGGCCAATATTGCGGCCGATATATCCCTTTGAAATATCGACCGCAATTCATAGTTTTTTAAAAACAAAGTTATCGGGTCGGTCCACTAAAAAGTGGATCCGACCGGAGTCACCTGACCCAATCATTTACTTAAAACGACGATAAGCATCAGGATTTTTGTGAGATAATTGCTGCTTTGCCCTAATTCTAATCACACGGATCCGCTCCTCTCGACGCTCCGCTCCTTACACCGCTCCGCTCAGCCCCGTCCGGTGAAAATTTCCAACGACAATCGATTGAGCTTCAACGTCTGGCATTCAATCTTTGCAAGGAAGTGTTTTCTGATCAAGTTGAGTAGTTAAGCCCTTTTTTCAGTTTTACATTTTTTCGGTTTTTAATTTTTTTACCTTACAGTATTGGGGTTTTTTTCCATCGATCGAGCTTTTGACATCCGACGTTCGATCTTTGCAAGGAATTTTTCGATCAAGATTAGTACTTACTACATAGTAATCTTTACATTTTTCATTTTTTTTCATTTTTTTCATTTTCTGAATTTTTTCAGTTGGTTTTTTCAGTCTAGCGTTTGTTCTTAAGAGGGTTTTCCGATCAAGGTGAGATTTCTTTCCCGTTTTTACATTTATACAATTTTTTCAAATTTTCAATTTTCATCTTCACACTGTTAATAATGATTCACATGAATCATATATTGTAGGTATTTAACTCGTTTGGTTTGTGACCACTTAAAGAAATATTCCACCAAGTGGATGGCCGTATTCACGTTTAATGAGATAAGTATACACAAAATATACTTTTATTTGAGTTTCTATAGTTTATATTTTCTTAGACTCACATGCTTTTATTTGACATCATTTTTAGCCTCTGATATGACACTCCGATATTAAGTCAATATACCCGATATTCATGTTTAACGAGATAAGTATAACCAAAACATACTTTTATTTGAATTAGTATAGTTTATATCTTCTTAGATACATCTATGCTGACATATGTCATAATTTTTAAGCCTCCGATATGACACTCCGATATTTAGTCAATATCCCCGATATCCGCAATCTGATATCAAATTTACTAGGCCGATACGCGACCGATATCCGATATTTAGAACACTGATGTCAGCACATCCCCGGTAATTCCCGCCAAGTGTTCCTTAAGGCGAGACACGCCTCCATGCATTTCTTTCCGGCAATAGTTGTACCTTACTTGTCTATGGTTTTCTGCGATCATTTTACAGTGAGCCCACCCAATATCCACCGTCTTCTCCTTTGAAGTCTTCGAGACATGTTAATTACTGCACCATAAACCAAGGGTTACGATTAATCTTGAAAAGATTATTAACGTATTAGACTTAGATATAGTCGATGGTGTCACATAATCATGATTTGCGTCCTTGCGGTCCAGCGGAACACGGTCAGGGAATTGACTAAGCCAGGATCACTTATACCCAGTCTAGCTAGGTTGATCCAGCAAACTTAGCCAAGCACATTGAGCCGGATCATGGTCCATTGAAGGAAACTTATCATTCATATGTTTGCTATCAACTAAAAGGCTTTTATTAAAACTAGTTAATCTTATCAACTAGTTGAATACTAAAATTTGAATTTATTATGATTCATTAATAACTTTTATTAGAGTCATTATCAACTATAATGTTTTATTTGTTTCAACGTGCTAACCTAATCATGTATGTGGATTTTAATAGATTCACATTACAACAATTTAGAAGAATTTTAATGACTAACCTAAGAGGCTTTCTTGAATTATCATATAATATGCAAGAAAATAGAATTACCACTAAAACATGTCAACTAAATTTAGCATGCAGATAAGCAACTTAAATATCACATAAATAATAACATGCAACTTAAAAATTTATCCCATAAATAATAACATGCAATTTGTCGTATATCTATTGTATTTTTATAACCAATCTGTTATAAGTTCTAACACATTTTTATTAGAAAATTTTAGTATTTTAAGTATTTCGTATTTACTATTATTTTTATAACCAATCCCTTAAGTACTATTATTAGAAAATTTTAGTATTTTAAGTTCTAACATATTTTTAGTATTTTAAGTAGTCAATTGATCATAATTAATCTATTCTCTTTTGTTTTTAGTATTTTTAGTATTTTAAACAAATATTTTTAGTATTTTTGTTTTAAATAGTTAATTGATCATTAACATATTTTTTCCTTTAAGTAGTTATGAATAACAAATATGGTAATTAAATTGATGGTTGACAAATAGTAATTTTTAAGGAGCCCATATAGCATTTTAGGATTTATTATGTATTTTAAGTATTTTTCTATATTTGTTATGCGTTTTCCGTATTTTTTTCGTATTTATTTTCTATTTTAACTAATTTTTCTGTATTTATTATGTATTTTAAGTAGTATCTTTAGGAGGCCATGTAGTTTTTTTAGGATTTATTATGTATTTTAAGTATTTTTCTATATTTATTATGTGTTTTACATTTTTTTCGTATTTATTTTGTATTTTAAATAATTTTTCCGTATGTACTATGTATTTTAAAGTATTTTTCCATATTTATTATGTGTTTTCCGTATTTTTACTTATTTTCCGTATTTCTTACGTATTTTACAGTATTTTCCCATATTTATATATATTTATTTGTATTTTACAGTATTTTCCCGTATTTATTTGTATATTTATAATTACTGTTGCTATTCATATCACACATTTTCCGTAAAAATACTCCCCCCTCAGACACACAATGGCAAACTTGTAAATAAATTTATCAAAAACTATAGTGTGGATAGCACACTTAACCATTTTCATCATTTGGCCGAATCTATTACATTATTTACAGGTTTACCATTCCATTATTCTAGTATCATTGAAGTTAATGGCAATACTGTAAATACTATGAAATTTTAGGCTGATTAATTGCCCGTCACCCCCCCACTAAGATTTCTGGGTTAATTTTTTGCTCATCTAGTTTGATTTATTTACGTTTGTGCCATTGGAGTTAGTAATTAGGTTTTAGTTAGATGTCATTCTTGTAAATACGTGACTAACTGTGGGCTGTATTGTAATTTGCTAAATTTAGTTATAAAATTACACTCACCCGTCGATTGCGCTGGCCCCTTCGCTTCGACTCTCCTCTTCGATTTTGCCCGCGAGAACGGCGAGCCCTAGCTGCTGTCGAGCGCCTCGATCCTTCGCCGCTTGCTCAGCTCCGGTCCGCAAGCTTCGCCGAGGGTCTCTACGCGTGGGTTGCTCCGGTCCTCCGCTAGAATCTCTGATGGCTAGGGTTGCTCCGGTCCTCCGCGAGAAATTTTCGCTTTTTTGCTCGATGCAAAGGTAAGGACGGTGACTTCTCCCCATTTTAAAGCTTTTCGCCTTCCTATTGAAGCACATGCTTCCTTTTTCGTTGTTCACTCACGGGGGCTGTTGTTCACTCACGGGGGTGGGGGAAATCACGGGTCTTCGTCTTCTTCTTTGGATTCTTTTTTAGATTTTTGCAGCTTTTTAGATTAACTTTTTAGCTTTATTCTTGTGATTGGAGAGGAGACAAAAGTGGATTTTTGTTGAATTATTTGAAGAACTCCATTGGTTTGTGTCTCTCTTCTCTAAAAATTCTATTTTTATTGCATATCTCAATATTGTGATGAATTCTCTTATTAATTTCATTGATTATTTTTGTGTTTGTGCTATGAATTGTGAGTAGTCTCCACGTCTTGGGGCGTGGGGATGAACCCTACGAGCCCAATTTCAGATTTGTGATGAATTGGTAGAAATTTTGCTAGAATTGCTATTAGGGATTAGATTGGGATCAATTTACTACGGATGGCTAGGTATTCATATCGATTGGGATTTGCAAGAGATTGGATCCCAATTCGATAGGAAACCCTAGAAATCCGAATTGGGTTGGAGTCGAATTTCCGTAGTATCGGTTTGCAAGAGATTGGATCGACACTAGGGTTTCCGGTTGCAATTCCATGCCGATACCCGTTTGTAAGAGATTGGACGGGTAGGAACTATCCCAACCTAGGTCGTGGCCCGAGTTTGCACGAGAGTGGGCTCGGGGCGCGATTGAACGATGATGTTGATCCTAATGCTAGCTTCCCTAGGCTAGGGTTTGCAAGAGATTGGACCCGAACCTAGGATAGCTATAGACCGGCAACAGCGCGAGAGCGTGAGCTAGGTATTACATTTAGTTGCAACTAGTTCATCCAAAATTTTATTCTAGAAATTTTGATACCAATGAACCACATTGACGGGATACGGTGAGTAGCGGGGATTCCCCATTCCCTAGACGTTCTTTGTTTGATTTGATATTTCCGTACTTTGTCTGACGATTGTGACAGGATCGCCAAAGGCAAATTTCTCTCTTCTTAATAGCCAGGTTGATTTGAACAAGCACACTCTTGATTTGATGATGACAAACGTGTCGTTATATCTAACGTGTGTGCTTAGTGTGTTTCAGGCTTGGCGAAACAATATACTTTCACTATTTGGCGGAATTGTTATTCGTATAGCATATTGGGAGAAAGGGTGTGTGTGTGCACAAAGAAGTTTGACTTGGTCAACATGGAGAGAGATAGAATCAACTTGGGATTCGGTCAAATCAATTTGAGATCTATTCCAACCATAATTATCTCTATTCAATTCAAATTCCAATTCAAATCCTACTACATCTCAAAATCCTTTAATCTTGGGATTCTCCTTGATCATCATTGATCCCCTCCTAATCCTATATAAACACCATCTCAAAGAGGGGATGACATGTGGCCATAGCAATAATATCAAACAAAAAAAACCTAGCTTCAATTATATTTTCCGCAAACCTCTTCCCATCAAATTTTTTCATCAAAGCCCAGGGCGCTTTGCATCTGCGGCATTCACTTTTGCAAACAGGGTGTTGTGTCTGCCGCATTTTTTTTAGCAGCCGAAACAAAAAGAAGGGGGCCACATTTTATTTTAAAAGAATATCTCATCTTCCCTTTGAAATCAACCCAGGGCCACACGAAGCTCCACAAACGAAATCACCTGGCCGTTTGTTTTTTTTGGTGGTGCTCTTCTAATCACAAAATTCCTTCAGCCAACAATTTTTTTTAATAGCAAATCAAGAGGAAGTTGTTGAAAGACTAAAGGGACAACCGGCCAAAAATTTCCAGGGCGACATCAAAACAAAAGAGAGGTAAGTGCTTTTAATTTGTTAAGCTAAAGATTAATATAATTTTTTGTTGATTGCAGGCACAACATATAGGGGACCAATCCTGCCGAATTGTTGGGGAGAGAATCTAAGCTGCCACAATATTCTGATTGATGTTTTAATAAAGGACATCAAAGAGAAAGAGGCCGCAATTGTTGACCAAGCACATGTAACTGCCGCACGCATCAAAGAGAGGTGCAGGCCATGTAATTTCAAGCGTTCAAAGAGACAACCGAAGTTTTTTTGCAGGAGGCCGCAACTTCAATCAGAGATCCCCAGGAGCACTTAATTTCAAAAAGCACATGATATCTCAAAAAGGAAAATTAACTGGGGACGTATTTTTTGTGTGCCATTAATTTCAGGGATTATTTGAGCAACAAGGGCTCTGTGCGGCAACAAATGTCATCTTTGATATCCCAAGAGCCGCACGGTTTGTGCTCACATCCAATCAAGAGAGAAGGCCGAAGCATTTTGATTTTATTGGCAAACACATTGTTGAAGAGGCCGAAATATTGTTTTTGGCCGTTCCTCTTTGTCTGCTCCAATCAAAAAGGACAGCCGATTTGTGCATTGATATTGATGAGCAGAGTAGCACAAAAGGATTCATAACCAAGGCAGCACTTGTTGACTTAAGGTGAGCATCTGTTTAATATAGTTTTAACGGCAGTTTTTTGTTCTTTTTGCAGGGGAACAATATTGTTCAGAGATCTGCACTTCATCAATCAAAATTGTGAAGAGACCCTTGCCGTAATACTCAATTGGAGAAGCTAGTCGTAACTTGAGTTACGGAGAGAGAGGAGACTACGACATCTACGTCAGACGATCTCTGGCCCGTGCTTATTGGCGAAGACATCGCTGCTACACAATCTGAGCTTCCTAAACTCTATATTTTTTATTTTGTGTAGCAATTGTGATAGATCTTCGTAGGGGAAACTTTTACCTGTTTTTGGTGACTATTTTGGGACGTGCCTAGTTGGGACTAGACAAGTGGGACCCAGCTAGTTTGGGACTAGCTGGTAGAAAGCTTTACTAGGATTGATAGTGAGAGAAAACACTGTGTGGGGTACTGAGAGCCTGGCGAGTGTAGAGACGTAAAGGGTGCTCTGAGCGTGCTCTAAAAACAATAACAATGCATGCCAACCTAGTTTTATTTCGTTATCACAGTGTTTCCATTTTTGAACTGTTAGCTAAAATTGCATGGTATCGTATCGTAAATTGCACAGTATCGTAAAGGGAGAATTGGGCTACTTGACATGATTGACAGAAAATTGTGACTGGAAATGTAAAATTGCACTGACACTGGGTTTTGGGGTAACTTATAATGGCGAGGGTACGGGAGCGACTAGTCCAGACTTTGTTGTCACCGTGCGGGTTCTAGCAACCCATAACAGTGCCGGTGACAACCATCACAGATCACAGATTATTGCACAGTACTCAGAGAATTGGTTCGCCCGGGTAGCACACGCGGCAAGAGTTGGCCTCTTGGTTGCTTACTGTACCCCGCATTATAAGTCACAGTCTAGGTAAAGGCACAAATAGACTCTCGCATCATAGTTACTTTTATCATTGCACTTTTAACTGCTAGAAATTGTTGATAGCTGTAAAACTGCGAAGTTTACTTTTTCTGCTCATTTTCTCTTACAATTATTGTTCGTACTTTACCTCTTTTCTTTTAAAATGCCATGCTTGTATATTTGTTTCAAAATCCATGTATAGAGATACTTTGAGTTACGTCTGATCCTGGCGACCATTCTCTTTGTGGTGGACTCGCCAGATATCCCCCAGGTCGAGGAGTTTGCACCCGAGGCCGCAGACGCTGAGTTTGTGGTTGAGTACGACCAGCAGGACCAGCAGGACCCTGTGTATTGAGAGTGAGTGTGAGAGATTTGCTATGTTGCTTTCAGTGTGTATTGATGTATCTTTTGTATTCTGTTGTATTTTCCTTTCCTGTTAGCTGCTGGGTTGTAATAAGGTTGTAAAACCACTTTCATTATCAGTATACCTATTGCGCTATTCAATACTAGTTCTGCTTTGGGGGCTGGAGCATGTCGTTAGGACGACCGAACCAGGGTAAATCTGCTGTGTACTCTGTGTCTACATTTTATTTACTCTGGTTGTGCTATAACTGCGTGTGTTTATTCGTGGGTTGCACGAATTATTTTTAAAAGCCTATTCCCCCCCCCCCTCTAGGCTAGGTTCCAGATCCAACAACTTTGTCATGAAATTTGCACATTATGACCAGTTAATGTTTATTTCATTAGTGAAGATGTGTATTCGTGACCCATGAACATATGGTATGTTCTCAGACATGGACTAAGACTATGTAGCACGGCCACTCCTATTGAAAAGTTGTGTCGTGTCAGACACGCATGTCGAACACGTCCTATGTAATTTTTTTAGCATAAGTGGCGCGTCGGTATGTCATCTCCAAGTTAGGGTAGCCGTGTCTGTGGACGGTAGGTATAAGATACATGATACATGGACATGTGGTGAGAGTAGTGATTCTTGATTATGGTATTGTTTATACTGATAATTTATATGATTGCATTTTTGTCCATGTACTGCATATACCATGTGATGAATATACAAGTACACGTTGAAATTAAACAAGCCATGACAGTTCTCTCAATGAAAATGTAATGAAGAGAGGATAAATAAAAAATACTGCTTGCAA
Organism: Scilla litardierei; assembly: GCA_030789695.1. NCBI lineage: Eukaryota > Viridiplantae > Streptophyta > Magnoliopsida > Asparagales > Asparagaceae > Scilla > Scilla litardierei. The sequence continues at coordinate 130,990,858 of CM061140.1, read as the reverse complement.
GCACAGATCCCGGAAGCGTTAACTTATTGAGCTAACTCGATGCATTCGCATTCACTAATTTATGTGAAGTCATCCGGCCTAAAAATTATAGGCATCATCAAACTGAACTAATAAAGTGATTCAAGCTAAAACGTTAAAAATTGAAAAGCAAACAACATTACTTCTTGCATAGTTAATGCTCGTGTGAGTGTAATTACTTCAGTAAACAACATGATCATTCTCGATGAAATCTAAAGCAAATATTTTCCATAATCTAAAATACCGCTTATCAAATAAGAAGATTGAAGATAGATCCTAAATGTTAATATAAGATCCTTGCTAATCTTCAGCTACATCAATTTGCTTCCTCTTGTGAAAATATCATACTTGATGTCTATCGTAGCATAGCCTATATGTTCCACTGCAAGATAATAGTAGCATAGCCAATATGTTCCACTGCAAGATAATAATAACGTAATGAGGAAGGCCAACAGATATTCTTCTAATGGCTGGAAGATGCCGGAAGAACTATAATAATGACAATAGACCTGTAAGAGAGTCAAAGAAGTATTGGTTGATTGTGAACACTAGGAATTGACTACAGAAATACAACCTTGATTTTGGATATGGTTCATAACCTATATGGCATGTGTAATGAAAGCGAGTTAGGTGCTAAGAAGATGTATCACCTAAAGTTAAGATAGCTTAAACACTGAATCTCCACCAACTTGCATCTACTCAAAATTGTCTACAGTTTTAATTGAATCGATTTGCTCTAATAATAGTGTGTCTCTCTATTCCCGTTAGTTTCTTTTTTCTTTTCTTTATGTCTACTTCTTTAGGCAGCATTAAAGTAGTATCAGCGCAACCAAGGTCCTCTTACCATCTTATACATCATCTTCAACAAATCCAAACAAGCTTGATGAAGCATTTGTTGCAAAATTTGCATTAATAGCACCAAAATGACTGCTTCTCTCTGGATCTCAATCTCTCAAAGGCCAAAGTACCAAATGTTGTCTCTGTCATCCTGGCATGGCCACAGCCATCATTAACTCTTCCATCTACATCCACCATCATTGAAGTAATCGTCAAGCCAATAACTGCTCTCATCTTCCAGTTATTGCCTCTATTCAATCACTTAGCCCAAGAAAATCAATCTGAGTGAAGCCTGTTCTGAGTAGACACAGGTTGGGTATTTGCACCATTGCACCTTCACGTAATCCCTTTCAGCATGCATCTCTCATTGTCATTTCTCCTGTCTTATAGCTCTAGCTCGCGAATCATCTTAACGTGTAGATTGAGCCAGAACTACTAGCATTCACACTCAGATCTAGATCTTTTTGGTCATTTGCATTTTCCATTGCAATCAAATTCTTTCATTATCTTGTCTTGGAGAAGAAGATTCATATGCCTTCATCATGCGTACGATGCAAGCCGTAAATGGGTAGGATGCAGGTTGGATTTTTATAAAATCTGAATCCAGTAAGAGAGTGTCATATCTGATTCTAATTTCAAATCTGATAAAATTTGACAAGAATCTGATCCAAATCCAAACAAAAAAAAGAAGTTGTATTCACATCTGGGTTTTTGTTTTCACTAGTTCTACACAAATATCACTGGATCTAATATCCTAGATCCGAATCCAAACAAAACCAGTTCAAACGTTAGGTTCTACATTATAATCTACCCTGTATCCCATTTATATCCAAATTTCAGACTTGATTACAAACTTATTCCTAAAATTCAGCTCAATTTATTGGGTTTTCTGATACAATTTACTTCACTCATTTGTATCACCAACCATGAGTTAATTATTAACCTAAATGAAGCATAGAAAGTGATGTGGTAAGATAGATCACAGTGATGAAATTTATGCTGCAGCAAAAAGCGAATTCATGTAGTTCAAGATTTGCTAGGGTTCTACTTTTTTTAAAAGGTTTATATTAATTGATCACCGTATTTGCAAAAGTGGAGTTTAGGTTATGTAAAATATTGTCTTGAGATATTTCAGGGATAAAATAAGGTCACCATTGTAGTAGTTACTGCCGTGTGAACAGTTGCTCAATGATCAGTACATTGGGTTTATTTTCTATTGAACTGATCTTGAATTGTTTAGTTAGTTACATGATGTGATGTATATTTCTATGCTTTCATCTTGTTAAAGCCGATTTTGAAGCTTAATGACCTGAAGCGGAGCAGTAAATGAGACTGAATGAAGTCATTTCAGTAAGGCCACATTAGATATCTTCTCCATGTTATCTTCTTCTCTTTATTTACTGTCTCTTGGAGCTACATTGGCTCTGTTTAATGGATTAAAGTACTGTTTATTAACTCTCCCTTAGAAAAAGAAGTCATTGGCACTCAAAGAAGGCCTTGCGGTTTCTTGTGGTATGAAGCTACATCTACGTTAAGCGCCTTGCCTAAATACATATATGGTTGAGGGGTATAACATCTTCCCTCTGCTGCTCTTTTGCTATAATTTAATCAGTTAATTTTCAGCTCTTTTTGACTCTTTTTGTTCCAATCTGCCTCTCCTACCCCTTGCTCCTCTTCGTTCTCCCCACTTTCTGGTGTACCATAATTTTCTTTCAATTTTCAAAAAGTGTGAACCTCATTTTTGTCGATAACTACCAAAAGAAACGACACCAATTTAGTGGACATAAATTAGCACCTCCAAATTTTGACACCTTTTAAAATCTGCCTACCCCATAAATCTCCTAATTTCTGATACCATGATAGATCGAATATCTATCCTGGTTGAATATCAATGCTGGTTGATGGACGAACAAAAGCGCAAAACCCTATGATATAGAAGCAATTAATCCATTCTGTAAGAATGGAACAACGGTCTATATCTCCTCGATGAATCATCCACATGCTATAGAAACACTTAATTTCTAGATGTGGTAAATTTAGTTTCCGGACAGTGTAGTGGAGAAATGGTAGGTACACTGGAGAAAATCTAGGAAAATGGAATAAATATAGATGATTGGTTCAAAGTGTTTTCCTTTCCTTCGTTATTGTTTTTGGATATTGCTTTTGTTGACAGGAAATAATGACATGAGCTGATAACAAACTAAAAGAATAAACTGTGGTAAGTGATAAGGTTGGGTTCATATACATTGTTAGCCCATAATGAAATAGTTGGAACATTTGGTAAACTGATTTTCAAACATGATGTTATAGCATCAGGTTTCAAGAAGTTCAAGAAGTACTGGATCTGTACTTTATATTGTTAATTTAAAATATATACTTATTTATCCTAATTAACTCTGCTTTACCCAGCCAATTTATCTTGAAGACTTTTTAGGTAGCATAAAGGCTCATATTAGGAGCTAAACCTAACATTATGCATTGTTAGCCCATAACCAAAAAGCTCAAGTGATTTTAGACAAATCCTAATAATCAGCTTATATGCAATATATTCATCTAATTAAATATGATGTGCATTGTTTGATAAAGGTAAGGTGAAAATTAAGAAATTCGTTGGCCAAAAGATTGGCTCTTGAAATTATTAGACGCATTTCAGTTGAACTGATAAAATAATGTTTTTGCTTTAACACTTGACATTGCTCCTGTTGTGGGCCTTTAGACAACATAAAAAGGCTACAAGATAAATTGATATGGTGAAGTAGCATAAATAAGGATAAATAAATTTTAAATTAACAAGAATGATGATTAGACTCGGTACTCCTTGAAACCGAATGCCTAACACCATGTCAGAAAATCACTGTATATAAAACTTAAACAATGTATATCAAGCTAACTTTATCAATTACCATGGTTTATCCTATTAGAGTTTTCATTACTACTGGCACGTATTTTTATTTATTATCAACAAATGCAATATCCAAAATTAATAGCAGAAGAGGTAATATATTTGTTCAAAAGGGAGGAGAAAATATAAAATGGAAGTTGTCAATTTGACAAAAGACATATCAAGGTGATGATGACTAAGGAACTAAGCTACACCGCACTTTATAGTGGCATCACACGAGGTTTAGTAGATGATGGTAAGGTGAATTGATGGCATGAACTCTAAAGCTTTTGTATATCAAGAAACTAGAAATAACATGTGCACATAGTGCACGGAACAAAAACCCCCTACGGAAAGGATGCGGTGCATGCGCAAAATCGAAAAGGAGTGAGAAGTGTGGGTGGGTGGGTGGGGATCGTCAGGGGTAAAAGGGGGAAAATCAAGGATTTAATTGCAAAAAAACATTTGGAGGCAAAGCGTGAAATCCCCAATTGGAAACTTGTAGTTCATGGGAATGGAGGGGTAAAAGGTTGAAAAGCAAAGCATGGCCGAAATTGCATAAAAACCTTGGGGGCAAAGAGCAACAATCCCAATGGCAAGCTTACAATTCAAGGGAATATGTGGGGCATTTAACCCAACTCACCAAAGACAGACCCTAAAGCAAGCCCAAAATCCCACCCAACCCCAAGTGGCCCCATCATGATGATGTGGCGAAGCCTAGGCCAATCCTTTGTCCTATTGGGTTTGTCTTAGTCGGACAAAAGCCTTCATTTGTAATATAGATATATAGAAATAAGAGTTGATTGGACTTTATGCTCAAACACAATTCCCCAAGACCATGATATTGAAATGTCACATTAGTTCACTCTGTAGTACTGTGAAAAAGGACATAATATAATACAAACACTAAGGTATCATAATGATTTATTCCGACAATTTTTTTTTTGCATGCATCAAAGACTTGGACTCCTAGCTATCCAACTGTCTCATGCCACAAAGCATCATATTATTAGGCTAGTTGTCAGGGCATTCCTTGTGATAGGTCTACCAGTATGTCATCCTATGGATAATTGTACCCTCCAGCTTGTTGCACACACCTTAATTAGTCCAATAATGAGATGTCACGTGGTTTAAGAACTTCTAAATTATGAATGTTCTAGTTCCTTTTTGTTAACCGCTAAAAGAGTATATATTTTTCAAACACGTAATTGGTGAGTGAGAGGTTTTCAAAAATGTATTGGATACCTATCCAAAAATCCAATTTGAATTCAAACATATTTTAATAAGCACTTAAGCATTCAATTCAAATCTCAAACCCGTAGATGTAATATATAAACCCATCTTAGACAAGTGCCTTTAAATAACAACTTCCTAGTAACTCTTAGGTGTAATATATAAACCCATCTTAGAGAAGTGCCTGTAAATAACAACTGCCTAAGGACTCATCTATAAGCAAATGCAAACACAACCAAAATAAAAAGTATTGATAACAAAATAACCCAATAGAATGAACATATACGAACCGGAAACCCCGAAAACTATAAAAAATGAATCACTTGAATAAAAGTTAAGCAAGCCATCCTCAAACATTATTAAGAGTTCCACGAAGGCACGAACCATTGATAAAAATAAAAGAATTTATCTTCAGCATGCAATTATATGTACAATCTAATTTATGAACCGTAGCAAAACAGTAATATCATTGTCAAGCATTTTTGCTTCTCGGTTCAATTAGGTAAAATAGAAAGTACCCCAAAAAATAAAATCAAAACCAGCACTGCTAAATAAATTGAAAGTAAGCACGAATCACCCAAAATGAGAGCAATTATGTAGACATAATTTTAATATCCAAAGAGTTCAAATTGGAGGGCACAAACTTGGGACTTAAAGGTGTGCTTAGATGTATGCATGTGTGTCATGTGGGTCTTTCTCAGAAGTAATGAATCAAGTAGATACGTCAATAATTAATTAATGACCCACAAGATGTTGTGCCTAAAAATATTAGAATGCCTGCCCAATGCCCATTTATTATAAACAACATATTTTTCTTAAGCAAGAGCCAGTCAAACGGGGTCAGATACAAAATCTCCATAAATATTCAGGCAATAGGCACCAAATAACATAAAGGGCTATCATGGATGATAACCCATGCAACTGCTCAGCCCAAAAGAATAATGGGGTGGGTTTTTTTTCTCAAACAACCTAACCACCTTCAAAAACATGGTGACAGTTTCCACTAGATAGAAAAAATTAACAATTGAATGATGGTGCATGTCATGATGTGCCAAAAATTGTTAGTATGTAAGTTGATACCCTGTAATTGTAGAACTAAACTAAAAATAGCTGCGGTGGACCAACATAATATCTCCACAAATATTTTGGTTACCAGACAAGTTGCAGAATAAGGGATTATGTTCATTAGACAACCATCCAGAACGATGTAAATTTGGACGAGTGGGATGAAAAACGGTATAAAAATAAGGGGGGAAAGGGAGCACCCTGAAAGGTCTGTTTTCCTTTTCTCGTGAGATCTAGCCTTCTAAAAGATAACCATAAAACATAGAGTACTCCCAGAAAATTTCCAATTGCTCTTTTAGGAGAAAAGGATACATAGAAGAAATTTACTACATGAGAACTTCCTTTTAGAAAAGATCAGATAGGTATTTTGCATTTATGCATTTTTAAAATTTTACTTTCCACAAAAATTAGAAGGCTTAATTCACGAAAACTATCCCAAATTATCCACGATCTTAAAATACCACTCATAATTTTTTTTACTTCATCAAAACAGCTATCAATTTTATTCAAAAGTTGTTCACGAAAACTATCATCCGCTGTTGATGTGACTGGATATAGTTTGGGTAGTTTTGTGCAGTTTTCATGAATTTTTGGATACATCGAATCGCATGAACAAAGCATATGGTAGTTTTCATGAACCTTTAAGCAAAGTTGGGGTTTTTGTGAATTTTGAAGGTTTAGGATAGTATTATTAAAACCATGGATAGTTTAGGGTGGTTTTCGTAAATTAAGCAAAATTATAAAGCGAAGTATAAATTGGTTACATGTGCCTTCTATTTTGTATTGATCTGCTCTTCTCATTTTCATCTCGTATATAGTGAAACATGCCTAGTCTTGGATCAATCATAATGTAGCATAGGACGTAGCATATGTACATAGTTTTTTGTTAGACCATCTATTCTCAAGATGTTGAGGTTTATCTTCAAAGAACTTGCAGCTAAAGATCTCAATCAGGTATTGTGCTATTGTAACTCTCAATCTTTTGTGAAGATTGATATTTAAGACAGACACAAATCAAAAGTTTTCACTACTTGATGATGTACGCACTTCCAGCAACCACCAAATCCTGCCTATTCAACATGAGTAACCCCCTTTAGCCAGTGGCGGAGCCAAAAAACTTTGTTGGGGGGCCAAAAACATAATAATAAACTATTTTGTTTTCATAAAAGAATACAATTGCAAAAATCAGAATCACTGTGTTAACTAAACACTAATATATAATTGCAAAAATAAAAAATCAGAAAATATATAATTGCTAATTAACTTAAGCAACAGCCAACATGTCTCATATCAAAATCTCTGTGTTAACTAAACACTATTTCATCTGAATCTTCTTCAATCTTAATCCAAATTTGAAACCCAAATTAAGAAACCCTTAATTAATCTTAATCATGCAACTATATCAGAATTAGAAGGCTTGATCTAACATTATAATGAACCAAACTTATTGTGAAATTAGAAGGCAAAGGGGGCTTAATATACTTCATGAAAAAAAATTTCAAATTGCATGAAGTATATTATGCATGAAGTATATTATGGAAAAATTAGAAGGGTTTCTAATTTATCTAAAATTGCATGAAGTATATTATGCATGAAGTATATTAGCAAGGAGGGGGCGAGGGCATAATATACTTCATGCAATTATGCCCCCTTGCTAAATTGAAGTTGGCAAAATTAGAAGGCTTGATATAACATTATAATGCATGGGGCAATCCCCCCCCCCCCCCCCCCCCCCCCGCGCCGCGCCACTGCCTTCAGCATCCCTAGAGACTCAATCAAACTCCAAGAAAGTAGGCATAAGTGCATCAGTATGAAGAAAACTAAAATCCCCGCCCCATATTAATCATTCCCTCATACAGCTAAAAGTATAGATAAACTAAATCATGAAAACCCAATTACTCTAAAAAGAGAAAAACTTTAGTCGGCTACTCATAATATTTATAGCCATTAGAACAAACAGATTATGATATAGAACCCCATGAACTATAAAAGATGGCGCTTCTTTTTGCAGCAGAGTAGTCATACCCCTGAACTTGTAAAACCTAATAATCTTATTTTCCACACCATCAAGGCCAGTCTACTAAGCCTATTTCCAGTCATTCCACGACTTTTTCAAGAGATACAAGCAAAATTCTAACTTCTAGTTCTAACAAAATTCTTGGAGTAATTCGAAAGTCAAACATGGTAATGCAGAAAAGGAACCAGGGCAACAAGGCCCTCCCTTCAGCTAAAACCTGCAGGTTATTCTTTTCCACAATAGCGATAATGATAATCTCTGACTTCCTGCCCAATGTAGCTTCATTTACAACCGGAAGAAAATCCACAGCTACCTTTATCCAATCATGATTTGGATTACCCTTATCCAGAAGTGCAAGTTAACAAAAGTATTGCAAGCACGTACAAGTAGTAGCTAACTAATAATAGATGCAGAAAATGTAGAAAATACTTTTTTTTTTTGGGTGGGGGGGGGGGATGCAGACAAAACTGAAGAATTGCAACAGATAACTGAAAGTTGAAAACTTTACAACCAAGTTGTAACTGCATCAAATAAAGATGAAAACTTAACCAACAAAACTAGCATTGTACTTTAACCATCACTGAAAGGAAATTGCAACTGCAGGAATAATCCTAAAATCAAAATATTAATTACCGTACCACGATGTCAAAAATAAACAAGGATTACCTCGATCTTAAAGAATGTCTTGAAGGATCCACGTATAATTGAATCCCAGATAAATAAGGCACATAGTATTGAACGACTGAGTCATGGCCGTTCAACACCAAAGGCACTCCAGCTCCGTAAGCACTCCACTCGCTGAACGATTTCCAAAGATCTCCGAGATCATAGTACGGACACGATTCCACATTATTCGAGCTCCTCCATCCCCTCACAGTCGTCTAGTCCATCAAAATCGTAACTTTAACCAAAAACCCAACATAAAAATCATTCTTTTTGGCTATTTATGCACTAATCTGCTCACCTTACGATGATACTGAGCTGGGACCACTGGCGTCGTGGACTCGAGAAACCTGTCCAAGTTACCGGCGGGTATCGGCGGCGTCGACGGCGGAAGTGAAGACGTATTAGAATTGGAAGACGAGGTCACCGCCGATTTCGATGATGAATGGTCCGATTCAACACGCGCCTCGTCGATCGCCGGAGGATTGGCCGGAGACGTCGACGGAAGCGGCCGAGGCTTGGTTCTCGATGACTTCTGCGGCGATCTGTGGCGATTACGTTGACGCTGCTCTTGCTGCTGCTGCTGAAGCAATTGCTGTTGTTGTTGTTGGAGCTGTCTTCGAACTGCCGGAGGATTGTAGAACCGATCGATGCCGTGGCCGCGGGCGGACGAGGAAGCGCCAGAGACGACCATCTCGATCGATGATTTGGATGTTAACTAAGGTGGCTTAGGATCAAAACCCTAGGGTTTTGGATAAATTTAACGATAAAGGGAACGATTGGGGTGGGGGGTTGGGACGATTATAATTAGGGTTTTTGATTAGGGGATATCTGGATCTAGAAATCGGGGAGCACGATCGAATGCGACTGAGGTTTTCCGCCTCCCGTTATTTAATTTTCTTCTTTTTTAAACTTGATTATGGAAAATTTGACGAACGAAAATTTTAAAAAATAATAAATCAATAAATCTGTTGTGAATGGTTATTTAACCGTGTTGGTTGAGATTCTCGGCTATCCTAGAGATAGGCTCATATCTTTGTAGCCCATGTTTTTATTCTCCCCGATTGCCTATAAATAAAGAGCTGGGGGTTCCTCCCCCAGTTAGTTGATTCATAACACGTTATCAGCACGAGCCTCTAAAAATTTTTCTTTCCCCAAATTTTTTTAGTTCATTGCGAAGGCGAAGGCGAGAAGAGACGGGAGATCCACGAGCGCGGTGCAAGGCTTCCTCAATCGAGCGTCGTCATCCGCGTAGGGCTTCGTGCAACCGTCGCTATATCCGGAGGACGGATATAGAGGTAAAAACACTAAAAACGATGTTTTTAATCATACGTATGATTGCTCTACCCCTAGATCTCGTAAGATCGATAAGGGGATTTACTAGATCGCCTAAAAACGACGAATTTTTCATCCAAAAATCAAACTTTTATGGTTTTATTTTGTGTAAACCCTAGGTTTTGCTCGCCGGCGGCTTTCCCCCTCCCCCACCCTCTACGCCGCTCCCCCCAGAAGAGGGGGGCGGCGGCCCGCCCGCCCCCCTCACTTCGGGGGGGGGGGGGGGGGGGGGGGGGGGGGTAGCGACGCCCCTGCCGCCGTCCCCCCCTAAGGGGGGGGCGGCGGCCCCCGCCGCCTTTCCCCCTTGCAGGGGGCGGCGGCCCCCCGCCGCTGTCCCCCTGCAGCCCCCCCCCCCCCCCCCCCCCCTCCTCGGGGTTCCGGCTACTGTACGGGGGCGGCGGCGGCTAACCCTAGCCGCCGCCCCCCAAAGCCATATGGGGCTTTTCGGCCCAATCTTACAAAAAAGGAGAAATTCTGCGGGCCTGAAGCTCGCAGGCCGGCTATGGGCTTCAGGCCAGCAAGCCAACAATTTTACCAAAAAAAAGGAAATTCTGCGGGCCTGAAGCCCGCAGGCCAGCTGCGAGCTTCAGGCCAACACTTACACAAAAAAACACACACAGAGAGAGGGGGGCAAAGGCTATAAATAAGCCTTAAAAGCAATTTTTGGGCTAAAAATTAATTTTAAAAAAGGGCGTTTGAGGGCCTAAAAATTCGTGAAAATTCACGGTACCTTATGGGGCTATTATCGGGCATATAAAGGCTCATTGGGGATTTTTGGGGGTTATTTGGGATGATTTAAAAAGGAAAACCATTTTCCTTCTACAACGAAAATATCTATTTTGGGCTCTTAATCAATTTGATTGATTAAACCCACTCACTATACAAGCATTGCATTGTAATGATTTTTTTTTAAATCATCTTTACATGCTTTACATCGCTGGCAAATTCTGTGGATATTATATGCGTGGTTGTGCATTATATTTAAAACTTAATAATTAGGAAGATCCAGCGACCGCTCTGCTGTTAGTCACATAACCTAACGGTGTATGACGTTGCCCAGTGGTCCAATAATTATTAAGTGATTAAATGTTTTATCCTCATGCGAATATAACTGCCTGAGATGTCTGTGAATGAAAATGTCGATGAGCACAATATTTCTGCATGAATTGCTAAATGTGGTTTTTGGATCGGTTGTTTAAGTCTCACAGTTTATTTCCCGCACTTTTCTTTTATTTTTGAGAGAAACTGTAGTGAGGAATTTATTTAAATGTCAAAGAAAGAAGACCAACTTCCATGGGGACAGAGGCCACGTTTGAAGCTGGAGATATCATATGGGACCCACTGGGTTTCCAAAGTTGTATTTTCCTTTTAAAGCTGCAAATTTGTGTAATTTGGACTATAGACTATGGACTCTTTCTTGTGGGACTGGCCGATCCACACATTTAGCTTTTCATTAAATATTGCCTCCGTGTGAAAATGTTTTCTTTGATCAAATTATTAATTCATGCATGTTTGTGCTCTGCTAGATAAATGGCTAAAACTGCAAGCATTGATTTCGAAGTGCTGGATGCATCAGGTAGAAACTATCTAAGCTGGCAGCTAGATGTAAATTTTCACATGCGGGCTAAGTCCCTCATTGCTGCTGTGACAGAAAAAGAAAATGTTAGCTATATAGAGAAGGCGCAAGCCATCATCTATATTCGCCTCCATGTGGACAAGACCTTAAAGGATGAGTACATTACGGTCGAAGATTCACTAGAGCTATGGACCGCCCTTGAGGATATGTATAAACATCAGAGAGATGTTATACTCCCAAGGGCGAGATATGAGTGGGAGAACCTGAGACTGTAGGACTTCAAGTCCATTGCTGAGTACAACTCAGCACTCTTTAGCATCACCTCACGCCTGAAATTGTGTGGTGAGAAAGTCTCAGAAGCTCGCATGCTGGAAAAGACGTATACGTCTTTCCATGAAAAAGATGCGATACTCATGCAGCAATACCGTGAACGCAAGTTCACCAAGTATTCTGAGCTGTTGTCATGTTTACTCATGGCCAAGCAAAACAGAGAGCTTCTTCTCGCCACTCACAATATGCGCCCTCCCGGCACTACCCCTTTACCTGAAGCTCACCATTCCTCTTCCTTCAAAAAGAAGAGAGATAATAAAAGAAAAGAAAGACCATAGAAAGGGGAACAACAAAAAAAAGCGAAGGGCCAAGCACAGCAGCAGCGAAAGAATGAAGAGAAGCGCAAGTTCACCTGACGCAGGAATGACAACAAGAAAAATGATGCACCCCACCCAAGAGGGATTAGGAAGACTAGTGCCACAGCTGTGGCATGAAAGGCCACTGGTCCAGAGTGTGCAAGACCCCAGTGCATCTCCAGGAGCTTTATAAACAAAGCAAGAAAAAGAATGCTTAATCAAACCTGGTGGCTGCGAACAACGCAGTCAAGTTCACAGCAAAAGACTTCGAGTCAGATGATATGCTTAATTAGCCTGCTACATTTATCTTAGCATTTTAGCATTTTATTTCAAGAACAATCTATTGAGAGCTTTTATGTAATTTGACTTCTGTTGAATAAAATTTAGTTTTTCTGAATGCAAATGTTTACTCATCTTTTTAGATGGGATGCTCTCATGACTGCTTATAGACAGTGCTTCGACACATACGATCCTTCAGCACAAATGCTATTTCCATAGCATTATTCCATATAATGACCCTGTAAATACTATTTCAGGGCCATCAGACATAATTGAAGGTTCTGGGAATGCAACCTTGTTGCTCCCCAAAGGAACAGAAATAAAAATTAAAGATGCACTCTACTCTCCGAATTCCAAGCAAAACTTACTAAGTTTCAAAGATATCCGTCTTAACGGATTCCACTTGGAAACAGCAAATGTAAAAGAAAATGAATTACTGTATGTGACGTCTCAAGAAAATGGAGTTAAAATCATACTTGAACGTTTCGAGAGCCTTTCATCGGGCCTCTACCATACAAAAATTCGGAGAGAGGAAGCAAATCTGACGGAGCACCTGAAGTGCCCGACATCAGCCAAATTCTTACCTTGGCACGATAGACTTGGCAACCCCAGATCTGTGATGAGGCACCGCATCTTATCACAATCTCACGGGCATAACCTGAAGAACCAGAAGATTCTTCAGAAGGGAGAATTCCCTTGTGTACCCTGCTTCAAGGGAAAATTAATAACAAGGCCATCACCACTTAAAGTGGATATCGAGTCTCCTAGAAAGAATACACGGAGACATATGTTGAACTATCCACCCCCCTAGTGGGCCCTTTCGGTATTTTATGGTACTAATTGATGCATCTTCGAAATACTCGTATGTGTGTCTACTTTCAACCCGCAACTTAGCTTTCCCAAAGCTTTTGGCACAAATAATAAAGTTGCGGGCGTATTTTCCAGACAACCAAATTAAGAAAATACGTCTGGATAATGCGGGGGAATTTACCTCTCAATCATTTCAAGAATATTGCCAGACAACGGGAATAGAAATTGAACATCTGGTGCCGCATGTTCACACCCAGAACGGGTTAGCTGAGTCGCTAATTAAAAGACTCCAATGGATTGCACGTCCATTGCTAATGAAATCCCAGTTGTCGGTGGATGCATAGGGACATGCAATTCTGCATGCTGCATCATTAATGAGAATAAGACCCTCGGGAGGTCAGAGTCTATCTCCAATGCAACTTGCATATGGAACGCCGCCGAACATTTCTCACTTGAGAATTTTCGGCTGCGTAGTTTATATCCCCATTGCACCACCCCAGAGGACCAAGATGGGCCATCAATGTCGCCTATGTATTTATGTAGGGTTTGACTCACCCTCCATTATAAGATACCTAGAACCCCAAACGGGGGACGCTTTTAAGGCACGTCTTGAAGACTGTGACTTTGATTAGACGTATTTCCCCAAAATGGTCCTAGACTTTGAAAAGTCTAACGCGAAGCAAATGTTAATGTGGAGTACAAAAAGTCTGACCCACTACGACCCGGTAACAAAACAATGTGATGATGAGATCCTGAAGATCTTACACATCCAGAACACAGTTCACAGATTACCGGATTCGTTTAGTGACAACCAGAAGATTGTCAGATCACACATCCCTACTGCAAATACTCCAGCTAGGATTGACATCCCAAAGGATGGATGCAATCCACCATCAGCAGAAGTGGCTGCACCTCAACAGGAAAGAGGCAGACCACCAGGCTCCAAGGATAAAAATCCAAGAAAAAGAAAAATATCCGGAGACCTTGGGACGATACCCCCACAGAGAAACGAGCTCGGGTCCATGACTCCATACCCTCTCCCCTCCCGGAATCCACTGCAGAGGAACTGCCGGGAGAAACTGAAATATCATTAAATTATGTACGTACAGGGGATGTATTGGACAGAAAGAGTACAGTCGTCGATGATGACTTCGCGTTTCACATTGCCATTCACGTCGCCGGAAGCGACGATGATGATAATCCACAGTCCGTTGCTGAATGCAAACGTAGAAATGACTGGCCAAAGTGGAATCGGGCAATAAGTCGAGCTGGACTCACTTCAGAAACGCAAAGTCTTTGGCAAATAGTCCAGACACCGATAGGTGCCAAACCCGTAGGATACAAATGGGTATTCGTCAGAAAAAGAAACGAAAATAATGAGATCGCACGCTACAAAGCTAGACTTGTAGCACAAGGATTTTCCCAAAGACTGGGTATCGACTATGACGAAACATACTCCCCGGTCATGGATGCGATCACTTTCAGAGTCCTGATAAGCTTAACAGCAAAGGAAGGCCTAGATATGCAGCTAATGTATGTTGTGACTACATATCTATACGGCAATCTCGACAAGGAGATTTACATGAAACTTCCTGATGGCTTTTCTATGCCTACTGAACTAAAAGATAGACCTCGGGACGTCTACTTTGTTTAGCTACAAAGATCATTGTATGGTCTCAAACAATCAGGAAGAATGTGGTATAACAGACTCAGTGAGTTCCTTGTCAAACAAGGATTCTCAAACAATGAAGTCTGCCCTTGTATCTGCATAAGAACAATGGGAAAAGGATTCGTAATAATTGCTGTCTACGTAGACGATCTGAATCTCATAGGATCTCCTGAATAGATCACTGAGATATCTGTAAGCCTAACAAAAGAATTTGAAATGAAAGACCTAGGCAAAACAAAATTCTGCCTTGGCTTACAGATTGAACATATAAAAGATGGAATCCTATTACATTAAACCACATGCACGAAGAAAATGTTGCAAAGATTCCATATGGACCAATGTCATCCACTAAGTACACCTATGGTGGTACGATCTCTGGATGCGCATAAAGACTCCTTCTGTCCGCTGGAAGAGGGGGAGGATATACTTGGTCCAGAAGTTCCCTATCTGAGTGCCATCGGAGCACTACTATATCTGGAAAACTGCACGCATCCTGACATTGCGTTCGCAGTAAATTTGCTAGCCAGATACAGTGCAGTGCCCACATAGCGCCACTGGACCGGGGCTAAGCACATTCTACGCTGCCTCCAAGAGTCTACAGATTTAGGAATCTTCTACAAAAATAGAATATCCTCTACACTTGCTGGTTATGCTGATGCATGTTACTTGTCTGATCCCCACAAAGCGAAGTCACAGACTGGGTACGTGTTTACCTACGGAGGGACAACCATTTCCTGGAGATCCATCAAGCAAACCTTGACAACAACCTCATCCAATCACTCAGAGATCATTGCCATCCATGAAGCAAGCAGATAATGCGTATGGCTACGCTCAGTTGTCCACCACATCCTGTCTACGACCGGACTGAAGACTGGAGACCTCGAGCCTAATACAATGTTCGAGGACAATGCTGCTTGCATAGCTCAGTTACGAGGTGGATTCATCAAAGGCGACAGAACAAAGCACATTTCACCAAGGTTCTTCTGGACGCACGAGCTACAGAGAGATGGCAAGATCGACATAAGACAAGTGCAATCATGTGACAATTTGGCAGATTTGTTCACTAAAGCCCTTCCTACTGCCACTTTTAGGAAGCTTGTACATAGGATTGGAATGAGACGCTTACGAGATCTGAAAGCTTGAGGGCTTGTACAGATCAGGGGGAGTTTGACAGAGTTTGTACTCTTTTTTCCTTAACTATGGTTTTTCCCACTGGGTTTTCCATAGCTAAAGGTTTTAACGAGTCAAATCTCACCAACTCAGGATCCTGAAGTATCCACCCCATGTGAGACTCACCTACGCTCAGAATCCTGAAGTATTCACGAGCAGAGTCCACACCTATGGCTAGATAAGTGGGAGTGTTGTGAACGGTTATTTAACCGTGTTGGTTGAGATTCTGGGCTATCCTAGAGATATGCCCATATCTTTGTAGCACATGTTTGTATTCTCCCCGATTGCCTATAAATAAAGAGCTGGGGGTTCCTCCCCCAGTTAGTTGATTCATAACAAAATCTAACTTTTTATTAAAACTTCCATTTTTGTTTTAGTTTTGCATACTTGTCTCGCGTCTCTAGCCGCATTGAAATTTTAAGGGTTGTTGTGAAGTGCTATCTTGTATGCCCAGGCCTTTCTTTACAGGGGAATAAGAAGAGTTTATATAATAGTAAGATACAATGTTTGAGTAGGATACAAACTCATAGTCCTATTAGATAATGTATTCATAACACTCCTACTTATTCCGTCATAAGTGTGAACTCTGTTCATGAATACTTCGGGATTCTGAACATCACATGAGTATCACAGGGGGTGTATACTTCGAGATCCTGAATTCATGGGATTTGCCTGGTTAAAACTCTTGGCTATAAAAAACACTCTGAGAAAACTCATAGCTGAGGAAAAAAAAGTACAATTCTCCTTTAACTCACTCTGATCTGTACAAGCCCTTAGGCTTTCAGATCGCTTAGGTGTTTTTACATCAATCCTATTTAGAACATTCCAAAAAATATGTACAAATTACAGATATCACCATTATTAGGCAGCTGCTGGATCCAAAAGAGGTCTGGAGAGATGTGCTTTATCTTGTCGCCTCTGACGTGGTCTCCTCAAAATTGGGGTAAGCATGTAGAATGGTCTTCAGACTATGTTGCCAACTCCAAATCACGAATCTTTGACCCAGTTGTCACCGAGATTTTATGTACTACTGGGCACAGTTATACACTCTCACAGCTTGCTTCTTGGATGGTGAGGGTCTCGGAATGATATGATGATGATGCCTTCATAGTTTTCTTTGCAGATCTACAGTAGATGGACATCCCTCCGTAGGTACCCAGTTTGTGACTTCTCATTATGGGGTCGGGCCTGTAACATGCATCTGCATACGCATGGAGGATAATTCTTTATAGTATAAGCCCAAATTTATCGACCTTTGGAGGCAGCGCAGAAAATGCTTAACTCCGGTCCAGTGGCTCTTTGTGGTCGCTACACTATATCGGGCTAGTGAATTGCTGCAACTGTTATATCAGAACGTGTGCAGTTAGCCAGTAGTGCTCTAATTGAACTTATATAAGGGACTTCACGACCTAGAATATCATCCATCTCTATCAGCTAACGGAAGGGGACTTTAATTTATGTGCATCCAGTGAATGTACTGCCATAGGTATACTTATTGGATGACAATGGTTCTTGTGTAAATACTCTAGGTGTATGATGTTTAATGTAACATGATTTTATCTTTAGATAAATCTGTGCACCATAACATATACTTATGTTGCCCATGTCTTTCATATTATATTGGATAGTCAGGCTATAACAGATAGTTCGGTTTTCTCTTTAGGAGATCCAATGAGATTTAAGTTGTTAACGACTGTGATTTTAAATCCTGTTCTTTGCTCTTTATAAAGATGCAAAGACAACCTCTAGTAAGAATCCTTACTTTGTCAATGGATTCACTTGGTTGTATTATATTTTATTTCACTATTTCTTCAATAGAATAGATGTCCCGAAGTCTATTCATGCATTTTAAGAAAATGAGGAATATATCTTAATCAAGATATCTTTAAAGGCATGATGTCATAACATCCAATAGCAGCATATCCAAAATTTCCTTTGCCAAATTGTAAGGCATTCGAAATTTATAACTAGGAAGTCTGATGCATCATTTATATAAGTGAGTCAAGCTCATCTTAATTGTTTAGTCCCCAGTTTCAGCAAAAAATTCTTGAGTTATAGGCTGCACCTTATAGCATACGATTTTATACTTACTTATACAACACTTATTATGCACACAGGTTTGACATCTTTTGGTGTCTAGGCTTCAGGTCCGAACACTTCACGTTTCATAAGCGAGTCCAGCTC
This sequence comes from Scilla litardierei, assembly GCA_030789695.1. Classification (NCBI taxonomy): domain Eukaryota; kingdom Viridiplantae; phylum Streptophyta; class Magnoliopsida; order Asparagales; family Asparagaceae; genus Scilla; species Scilla litardierei. The sequence continues at coordinate 130,972,495 of CM061140.1, read as the reverse complement.
TGCTTTTATTGCCTCATTCCACATTGGCCATTCTCTATGTTTGCATTTTAGCAACGGAGTGTAGATCGATATTATATAATTATCATCGCTTTTGCGATGTAGGTGGCAATATGATACGTGAATATATTATCGACAATTTGTGTTCTTTTTGTGTAACACCTCCCCTGTACGTACAAAATTTAATTATATCTTAGTTTCTCCTGGATTTTCCTCTTTATGTAATTCCGGGAGGGGTGAGGATATAGACATGAGCCCATTGTCCTGTGGTATTATTGTCTGAAGGCCTCTATGAGTTTTTCTCTTTCTGGGAATTTTATCCGTGGAGCCTGATGGTCTACCTCTTTTCAGTTGAGGATCAGCCACTTCTGCTACTGGTGGATTGCATCCATTTTCAGGGATGTCGATCTTAGCTAGAGTCTTATTAACAATGATGTGTGATCTGACAAATTTTCTTGTTGTCAATAACTATGTCCGACAACTGTTGAACAATTTTCTTGAATGTGGAGGATCTTCAGAATCTATTCATCATATTTCATAATATTTGGATCATATATTTTTATTTATTTATTTTTAAAAATGGTCAGTTTAGCTTCATGCTTCAACTAAGTTAAGACTGGTACTTGAACCGTGGACACATCTATGCAAGTCTTTAAGATGTGCTTTTAATTCCTCCCCTGCTTGGGGTGCAAGGTATTAATGTTGGATTAAACCCTATATAGATTCTAAGATGGCGTTGAGGTCCTGATTTTATTCTCTATGGTGGTGCTAAATATGTAAATTGCGCAACCAAAAATTCTCAATTAAGTGATATTTGGTGGGTTTCCGTATGCTAGTTGCATCGAAAAATAACTCTGATTCCCAGACGGTCTGAGTCTAATTTATGAAGCAACATGCAAGATTGCATGTCCCCATGCAGTCACCACCAACTGGAGTCAATAGATGTGTAATCTAATGGAGTCGTTTCAATAATCAACTTAACCAACCCTTTTTGGGTGTGAACACATTCTTCAGGGTGTTCAACTTTTATTCCAGTTGCAAATTATTATTTATATCCCAGTATTATCCAATGCACCTACAATTCTGATAATATGTCCTGATAGCTTTTAGAAAAAGATGGACTGTGGTTGGATAATATGCATACTTATGACCATTTAGAGGATACATTGATAAGTACTGTAGGTTAGTTTATCGGCCGTTCATGTGGAGTAGAAAATGTCCCTCAAGTACTCTGAATGAAAAAAGGTGTATTAGTTTATTTTTAATGGAGATTTGTTTTCACTCCATAATAACGTAGATTCACCCTTCTGAAGAATCTTCATGTTTTTCAAATTATTAGAGTATGATGGAGTACATCATAACCGACCCACGGTGTCTAAACCACTCGTATCGAAGTATAAACTTATACGCGTTCGAGCGCATTTGTGTGCTCCGTTAGTTTTGCTCTGTTATTCGAATTTCGTATTGTATGGACCTTTTGGAGATACATTCATACGCTCAAGTATGGTCTTCAGGTCATTAATTTTTGTAATGGCCCAGTTGCCATGTACGGTAGGGTATATATTTTTGTGTGATATATAGTATATTATGCTTGTATAGCATGTAGTGAGTATAAGAGATACATAGTGTGCATAGTAAGTATTTATTTGGTTGTCTATGTGTGTACCTATATGGATGAATAGTATGTGTATTTGTGTACTACATAGTGTGTATACACTTGCATACTTGTGTGTATTTATATGGTGTGTGTAGTGTGTATAATATTATTGCAGTGTGTGTATACTTGGGTAGAGTATATAGTAATTATGTGGTGTGTATAGTAAATAGTCTAATTTAGGTCCATTTGTATGACTCTATGGGTGAGTGTATGTCTATATGCCTGTCTTATATGGATGCCTAAGATAGCATGGATGAGAATGTCTTGGGTGCATATGTGGTAGAATGTAGTGTATCTAGTAGTGTGATGTATACAGTAATGTATTGTGGGCAGTGTTATTGTTTGTGTGTTATTATCAATATTGTGTTGTTAATGTATGAATATTGGTTTAAATGGCAGTGCATGGCGTATTAGTACTAATATGCTAGTAGTGTTAGTATTCCTTATTATTGTTAGTAGTATTATTATTGTTAGTACTAGTATTATTTGGTTGATTATGTTTAATGGTCATGTGTATTAGTGGTGATATGTCATTAATGATAATAGTCGTGTGCTATTATTATTATGATTATTATTAATATTGTTGTTGTGAGTATTCGTAGTAGCATTAGTATTAATGTTATTGTTATTGTTGTTGTTGTTGTTTTATTATTATTATTAGAGAATGTCATTATTGTATATACCTTGTGTGGATAGAGTAAGTGGGAGGTGTGAGTAGTAAGGGCTTTTATTTATTAAAGGAGGGGAGTGTGTAAAGAATAGGGATGTGTGTTAAGTGAGGTAGAGATTTTCATCCCTTTGACTTTTCCACCATTCTTTCTCATCTTTGACTTTTCAACCATGAAGAAAACGGATTAAGGATTTAAGAAAGAGACAAAGAAGAGAAAAATGAGGAAAGAAAAAGAGAAAAGAAAAAGAAAAGAAAAGTCTAGAAAAGAAAAGAAGATGAAAGGAAGGACAGAAAAATCTAGAACCCATTCACTTCACTTTCTCTTTCTTCCCTTTTTCCTTTATTTTTTCTCATATTTTTCTTGTCATTTTCATTTTCCCTCTCTCCCCTCACTTTTTGCCTCAATTTTTCATGGAAAAATCTCCTCTCTCCCATCCTTTAAAGCCATAATCCAAAGTGCTATCAAGTAGGAGTTGATAGAAGCTTAAAAGTGAGTTTTCATGCAAGTTTGGAGCTTTTTGATGGGATCTTGAAGGAGACTTTTGGATGGAGATAAATCTTGGATTTTGATAAGAAAATGAAGCACCTTGAGGTAGGATTCCACCTCTTTCTAGTATGTTAGGTGCATGCCATGTTTTAGATTTCATTTTCATAAAAACATGCAAGTTTAGAAGCAAGTTAGTTCATTTTTATGCTTTCATGTTCTAATTGCTCTCATGTTTGTGTTACCATGAAAAAGTTAGTGACTTTGTTATATGGAAGTGTTCTTTTGGCTATTGATAGTTGCAAAAGTTACTAGATTGTTTATCCTTAGATAAAGAAATCATTTTTAACGCAAAGTTGTAATCTTTATGGAATTGCATGCAAGTTGTCTCCTTTCACATGCAAGTTTGGATCTTTACTAAAGTCTTATACATACTGTCTCATCTTTAAGAAATATGCAATCTAAGGTTGCCTTTGATTAAGGAATCATGCATAAAGTGGTTACTTCTAATTGTGTTGTTGTTGAAATATGCAATGGTGATGTTGTCTTCCTTGATATTGCAAAGCATGTGGCAAAACCTCTTGCATGTTTCGGCCATGGGCCTTTGTGTTATTTTTGTTGTTGTTAAGGGAGAAATGAAGAGATTAGGACTCTTAGGTGAATGGTGATAAGGGTTGCATTTTGTAGAGAATACCTATATGGCTAAAGATTTCATATCACCTTTATAATGAAGCAATCACCATAATGACACGTTTTCTTTCATTACTTATGTTTTCATTTTAAGAATGTAGTACTCATGTTAAGTAAAGTCACAAATTTTACTAAAGTTCTTATTTTTACTTAACCACCTTTTATTTTTAATCATAAGGTACCTTTTGAGTAATGAATCTTCATTCTTATCCTAAGACTCACATTTTTAGTAGTTAAGTTCTCAATTGTATTTTCATAAAGTTTAACAAATAAAAATTATAGAAGCTCGCATCTTTACAAGGTATCTTGATCTTTTTCACCAAGCATGCATTTTGCTAAATTGCTTATTAACTCGTCCTTATTGTTATGCATAAATCCCCCTTTATTTGGAAATCATTATATATGCTTAAGTTTCCATTTGTTGATGCATGCTTGCCAAGGTTGCCTCTTTATTAAGGAAAGTTCCTCTTTTTAATACTTTGTTGGGTTGCCATGTGCTTTTATCTTTTTATTGCGTACTATATGTAAATATGTGTGGAATGTTCCCTTATCATTTTCGGCTATGGCCTCTTTGTGCTCTTATGAAGCTGTAATGAAAGTATGCGCGTGGCAGATCACTTGCGTAGAACATGATAATTGTGTATGAAGAGATGGCTTGGTTGTATATGCATGGGAGAGCATTGGCCGTGGGCCTCCTTACTTATTTTGGTATCATACTTGTGAAAAATGTGATGAAGGAGCTATAGTAGTGTTATACCTTTCTTTTGTTGTTTCTAATTAGATTAATTGGAATTCAAATGCTTAAATAACTCAATCCCCTCAAAGGGGGTAAGCTGATAAATGGGGTTGGGGGGAAACTGGGTATTAGTAGGGTATGGAGATTGGACTATGTTGTGACAGTGTTAATGTACATTGCTCGGTTTCGGGTACTTTGTGGTGATCTCCGTACCTTGCTCAGTTTCGGGTGATGTTGTGGAGTTTTCCTCACTCGCACTCCGATGCAAGGGAATGGATGGAGTGAGAGGCATCGTTAAGGAAACAGTGCTCGTGTACCACTGGCGGGTGCTCCTTACCGCCCACCTTGGGGTGGAGTCCAGTTCCTCATATCCAACGACATACCCAGGTTTCCAAACAAAATTTAATTAAATACTTAAGTGCTTTAACTTTCTAATGTGTGATTCATATTTTCCTGTTGTAGTTCTTTATAGTTTTTGCCTTGCAGTTTATTTACCTCTTGTAATGTAGTAATGGATGTTTAATTGCCTTATTTCCTTTGCTCCCTTTTTACATAGATGTATTGACATGCCATGTTCATGTAGCACTTCACTTGTGGCACTTGTTCACTCAATAGTTGCATTTAGGAGTGGCATACTAGAGGAAGTTTGGATATCATACTGGAGTACGCATTGACGTGCTCCACCTTATTTTTTAGGTGTTGGTGTTGGTGTTGACAGTATGTGACTGGCATTGGAGATAGAGTGGCAGGAGTTGAGTTGATGTGGGTTGGGTGTGAGATGAGCGTGAGGGACCCTTGTACGTTTGGGTTTTCCTTGTAGGGTGAGCTGTTGATGTATCGATGTCTATGATGATGTAAATGGATGTTGATGATATAAAATAAAAGCAGTGTTTCTTTGGTTGTCTATGTGTTGTTTTGTTTGATTACTTTGTTGGGAACATTACAGGTACTATCCCAGCAGTGCGTAATGAACCTACATCGTCTTTGTTGTACTCTCTCTCTCTCTCTCTCTCTCTCTCTCTCTCTCTCCCCCTACTTTCTTTTTCACACCCACCTCTTCGGGAATACCTGGGACGGATTCATACTTCTCGGGTATCCTAGGGAGCAGGGTGTGACAATTTTCTTGAGTCGTTATATACAAATATTTGAAAATTATTTATTCTGTTAGTTTCATTATGGATTTCGTATCGACGAATATCCATGAAACTTTTCTTTTTCCATATTTTCTGAGAGTACTGGGCATCCTCATATTATGTTCGAGAGTTTACATTTTTGCAATGCCTAATCCTCAATTCAGATGTACCAAGATAGCACTTCAGGACTATCTTTAGAGTATGATGCTTTATGTTAGCATGCGTTATGAGTGATCATATGGATGGTAAAAATTATCCACAGTTTGTTTGACTTAGTCAAACTTATAGCAAGCACAGCTATTGCAATATAAGCTTCAAATGCAAAACATAACCATTTTATCTTAAACTATGGCATGTACGGAAAAACATTTCATATAACTCAGTGCCTAGAAGTATAACTATTTTATTGCAATTTAGGACATGTAATGATATGTACTCCTCATAATTATACTATATAACTAGTCGTGAGGGCAATCCATCTAGGATATAAGAGCATATGAATCCATGCAAATCATAACTAATTTATTCAATGGAAATAGCACCATAAATAGTTATGAAAAACAGAAAATCTCTCTATGGTAATGTTTATTTAACTAAGATAAATGCATCTAATCAACCAAGTCATCTTTCGCGAAATATACAGCTGTTAACTGCACTGGAGCTTGGGAGTATTTGGCACCTGATTTGACTTGGATTTTTCTTTAAGATCTCTTGGTATAAATCTTGTAGGTTCCACGAAGTTTTGCCTACTCTTGACCAGTGTCGTGTCATGCCATAACGATGGCAATGATCTTTCCAATCCTTCTTTGGTGGGGTGCTTCATTATTATTATTTTCATTTCTCCAACATGTGAACTTCCTTTTCCCTGCATTTTTGTTGTTCTTGTGGATTTGTCCTCTGGCATGCTTTTTATTTGGTCCCACCATCTGAAATTTCCCTTTTCTTTTCTTCTGTTTGGAAGAGGATGCATTGTGAGCTTCTGGGAGGGGGACCGTGTCAGTAGGGCACATGTTATGAGTGGTAAGGAGAAACTCTCTATTCTGTTCAGTCGTTAATAAGCATGCCAGCAGCTCATAATACTTAGTGAATTTTCCTTCCCGGTATTGTTGCATCAATATTGCATCTTTTTCATGAAAAGACGTGTAAGTCTTTTCTAGCATACATTCTTCTGAGACTTCTTCAACACACAAGTTTAGGCATGACGTGATGCTGAACAGAGCTAAGTTGTACTTAGCTATGAACTTAAAGTCCTGCAATCTCATATTCTTCCACTCATAACGGGCCCTTAGGAGTATCTTTCTGATGATTATACATGTCCTCAAGGGCAGCCCATAGCTCTATCTAGTGGATCTTCGACCGTAAAATATTCAGCCTTTAGGGTCTTGTCCACGTGGCGACAAATATAAATTATAGCTTTCGCTTTTTCAATGTCTGTCACAGAGCTATCTTTTGTAATTGTGGCAATTAGGGATTGAGCTCGCAGAAGGAATTTGACATCCAACTGCCAACTGAGGTAGTTCTTCCTAGATGCTTCTAGAATTTTGAAATCAACACTTACGATTTTTGTCATTTATCTAGAAAAGCACAATTTTCGCATGAATTTATAATATTGAAAGTTATATTATGTAGAGGAAATTTAAAATGAATAAGGAAATTGTGTGGATCGGCCAGTCACCACAATACTAAAGTCTGAAATATATAGTCCCTTTTTACATGAATGAATGAAAATAAAAAATACAACTTTGGAAACTACGTGGGTTCCATATAATTCTTCTTCTTCAGGGGTGGCCTCCACCTCCATGGAAATGGCCATCGGTCTTGGGCATACATATTATTCCTCACTACAATTTTGCTCAAAAAGAAAAGAAAAGTGTTGGAAAAATAAATATGGGAGTTAAAAAAGCCGATCCAAAACCACAATATAGTCATTCATGCAAAATTGTGCTCAAAAATATGTTCATCGCATTTAATCACATATCATAGATATCACAGTTTCACATGATATAAATATAAATATTTTATGTTTGATAATTAATTGGATCACGGGGCGACGTCATACACCGTTAGGTTAGGCAACTAAGGTACAGCCGTCACATAATCCTCATAATTATTAAGCGAATGCTTATTAAAATAAGCGTAATATAATCCCAGAATTCATGACAGGTATCATGTGATATGGAGCATATTAATATGATTCTACAACAGGCATCATGAATAAATAATATGCTGAAAAATAAATTATGAGCATATGGTCTATTTCAGAAAAAATATAAAAAAATGAGCAAACCCCACTTTATTTATTGTCGTCGCCTATCCCCCCATTTTTTCATTTAATATCCCATAATTTTTCTTTCTTTTTTTTCTTTTTTTCTTTTAGGGCTGGGGGCTAAAGCCTGCAGCCCCCCATTTACCGCTCCCCCCCAATTTTTTTTTGAAATTAGGAGCCTGCGGACTGAAGCATGCGGCCCAGTGCTACGGGCTTCAGCCCGCAACACCGTTAATACCAAATTTTTTGGTTTTTTTTACTGGGCCGAGGCTCGCAGCAAAGCTGCAGGCTTCAACCCACGCGAAGAATTTGGGTATTATATATTTCTTGGTCGGGGGCACCGTCGCTCGTGGCGGCAGCATACCACCATTGATGCAGCAGTAGGTTGGCAGCAGTAGGTTGGGATTGGGGGCGACACTAGAAGTGGCAGCATGTTGCTGATGCGACGTGGCAGAAGTTTGACGTTCTAAGCCGCTGGTAAATTTTTTCTTGAAACCCTAGATGTGTTTTTATGTCGCTGATGGCAGCGGTGGCGTACAACCACTGTGGCAGTGACGGAGGGGAGGGGGGAGGGGCAAGGGGGTTGTGCCGACGGTTAGGGGCCACTGACTAGCCGACTGAGGGGGTTTGTTTGTTACCTTTAGCCATCGGGGCTAGCGGTCAACTGGTCGCCACCCTAGGGTTGGTGGCCCGTGGCCGCCGCCCTCTCCACCTGGGAGTGGGGCTGGCAGCTGGGGGCCGCTGCCCTTCCCCAAAAATATTTTTTTTCGATCTCAATCGATCTAGGGGTTTTGTAATTTGATAGATATCATGATCATGATAAAAAAATTTCTGGGGTTTTAGTTATAACTCAAGATCAAAGAAGATGGATGTATGGCTTTGATTTCTTGTCCGCATGTGGGCAATCCTCTGTCGTCCTTCAAAGCTTTCGTAAAGTCCGGGCTTTCTCTCAGGAAGAGCGTGGTGATAACATGCTGTGAAGTGATATAAGGGGGGAGACCACATACCTTTATTTATAGGGAAATGGGAAGAGTTCATACAATAGTAGGATACAATGTTTGAGTAGGATACAAACTTCTAATCCTATTAGATAATGTATTCATAACACCCTCTTTGTTTTAGTTTTGCATACTTGTCTCGTGTCTCTAGCTGCATTGAATTTTTATAGACAAAAAAAGATCCTTTATACAACTAGGACAAACATGTTGATAGAGAGGTGGACTAGGTTTGGCCAGCTCATCATGGTGGCGCCCACTTAGGTTGTGGGTGGGGAGTTGGTTGTGGTTTGGGGTGTTGTTGTAGACCACCCAATGAGAAACCCTCGATTCTCATGTAATGATATGCCATTGGGATTTATGCACTTTGCCCTCCCAGACTTTTTATGCAACTTAACACCTGCCCCCCTTTCCCCCGGCTATACCCACACTTCTCGCTCCTTTTCGATTGCATGTGTGCATTGTATGCTATGTGTTGCTTAATTATCTTATGCATTTTTGCAACTTGACCCCCTATTTCCCCCTCTTTTACCCCCAACAAAAACCACACACACCCACACTTCTCACTCCTTTTCAGTTGCGTGTGTGCACCACATTCTCTGTGTGGGGATTTTTACCTCGTGCACTCTGTGCACGAGTTATTTCTAGTAATCTATCAAATGAGGGCTATTGATGGGATGTTTGTCATACTATGACAAACACGTTGATAGAGTGGTGGTCTAAGTTTGACCACCTCATCATGGTGGAGCCCACTGGGGGGTGGGTGGGGAGGTGTGTGTGGTTTGAGGTGTTGTTATGGAGCATCCAAAGAGAAGCCCCCAAATTCCGATGAGTTGCATGCTTGCAATTGTCAAATAAACATCTCTCTCCCACCTATTTTACAGGTATGCCATTAGGATTTATGCGCTTTGTCCCCCCGACGTTTGTTTGCAATTTAATCACTATCTTTCCCCCTTTCCCCCGACATTACCCCCCACACACCCACACGTCTCACTCCTTTTTGGTTGCACCTGCGCACCACTTCTCGTGTGTCGTTTTTATTGCCATGTGCACTTTGTGAACGAGTTATTTCTAGTAAGCTAATAAAAGCTATACTATGATTAATCAATTAAATAGGGTAAATGAGATATACTAATCTATCAAGAAACTAGAAATGTGCTGATAGCATAAGAAACATTCATGTGTTGTCAATCATCTCCCGTGTTTTTTTGGGATTGATCTCTGTAAGGACTGTCTATGCCTTACAATACCAACAACACACTCTAGAGGGGAGGGTGGGTGAATAGAGTAATGTCACAAATTGCGTATTTAAAAATTAAACTTGCAAATGTAAAATATAAATGCAAGAGGAATTTAAACACCATAATTAGCAAACGCAACCACAAGATTTTACACTGGTTCCCCAAACCTGGGGACGTCCAGCCACACTAATATCCACTATGATTCTCACAAAGAGAAGTGAATACATTTCACACGGAGGATTTGGATTCTCACACAGAGAAATCCTTGCTCTCACACATAGAGACTCTAACTCTCACAAAGAGAGATCTCAACTAACCATACACAGGGGTTATACTCTCATACAGAGAGTAACTAGCTCTCACACAGAAAGCTACGGTTTCAAAGAAAACAAAGTAAACCAAATACTCTTACATATGCCTTGATGATGAACTTACTCATATGAAGAAGAAGGCATGGAAGGGAATCTCCAAGTGATGAGATTTAGCTTAATTGCACTTGTATGATTTTCCTTGAGCTTGACTTCAATGCATGAAGAGGAATAAGAACTATAAGAGGGAAATGAGAGAGTTTGAGAGTGGCTTAATCAATCTCTAATGATTTGCAATAGTTCCAACAAGTTCTAATGAACTAAGCCCTCTCATATATATAAGAACCCCAATAAACCCTCAAACCTAAGCAAAAAGCTCAAATGAATAAATCTGCAAGGACTAGATTTTGGCAGTTTACGCTTAGAACAGTCGACCGATGAATAACTGACATTCGACTGGTCAACTGCTATAAAAATTCCAACGGATATAATCTGAGTCAGGACATGCGACTGTAGAAGACTACATAGGCACTTGTACAATGTGTAGGCGCCTGAATATCCTTCAGTAGGCGACTGACACATGAGATGGAAAGGAGCCGAGAAAAACACAACTTTCGCACTAGTGCCTTCCGACGATAGATGACCAATTCTCATGCGTCTGTGACTGAAAACCTCTCATCAGTTGATTGAAAACCTCTCATCAGTTTGACAGGGGACTGAAAACCTCTCATCAGTCGATTGACTTGCAAAGTGGGTTGAGACCCAGAAAATGCAAGTTACATACTTTGGCACACAAACGACGGGAGAACAAACCCCAGGCACCTGATGGAAGACATGCACCTGTAATATGAACGTTAGTCGTCTGTTTCCAAGAGCTCAAGAAATAGTCAAGAAATGTTAACTTGAGATGCGCACACTAGTCGGTTGTAGAATGCTAGCCAGGCTCCTGGAGGTCATCCGGTCGCCTGTCATGCCTTCATCAGTCGACTGTGGGAGAGCCAAAAACTCCAGTTTGAGTATTTGGCAAGATGAACCTATTGGGATGATTTCTATGATAATCCTAAGGTTCACTAAGATGGAAGATGCACATGCATGAATGAGTTAGTCCATCTATCAAGGCATTACATTAAACCTAGGCTCAAAAAGAGAAAATCAATAAATGAAATAATATATATATTACATTGCTTCCCTTAGAGTCTAATCTTCAATCTCTTGATGCCTTGATACTCTCCATCATCTTCCAAGCTTTGGCACCATTTGAGTCCAAGTTTTGGCATTGCTCCTCTTGATGTCCATCCTTGCACCAAGCATTTAGTCTCTAAAAATGATATTCTTCATTTGTTAACTATGAGACTAAAACATGAGAGTCATTAGCAACACCATAATATTATGATCATCATCAAAATAATATTGGTATGAAACACCAATACCTAACAATCTCCCCTTTTTGATGTAACAATCTCCTTCTTTTGATGATGACACACATTATGTAAAACATAAAGAAATTAAGCACAATGCTAATGAGCTCCCCCGACTTATATGCACCAATTGTAAAATGAGAGATAAACAATTGTAAATACTCATTATACCGATTGAAGTAAACTAAGATAATGATCAATGGTGACATATAATAGGCATTGACTACATAAACCAATTGAAATAAAATCAATAACATTCTCCACATTAATGATTTACATAATCCCCCATATGTGTATCACTCTCCACATTGAAGATATGAGTTACATAATCCTATCTATCTCCCCCTTGTCATTGTCAAAAGGGTGGACATTAATCCATACAAGAAATGACTCTTGCCATTGATACCAATTATAAAAAATGACAACTAATCAAGAGATAAAGAGGTGTATGATACTAAATTGTAAAATTAAAAGTGGGTATCAATGACTATCACATGCTCCCCCCAAGATCATAGAAAAGGTCAAATTGTTGACTTCTATGGTCAATACCAATTGTAAAGAAAAAGATAAAAATCTTTACCAATTGTAAAACATAATTGGAGCCATGGGCCTAAAATGTATCAAAGAAAAGATATAGAAAAAAATCATGCAATATTGATACAAGTGACATTGTCAAAAGAAAATATAGCATTAAAATGATGGCAATATCCAATGGTTGAATTTGTGACCAATAATAACCAATTGTAAACAGTGATCTCAAAAACAACCCGAAATGAGAGTTAAAATATGTTTAAAATATTTTTAAACATAGATAACATTTTAACTCCCCCATTGTCATACACATGGTTTAAAGAGTGCATGTATGACAACGTATTTTCCAAATCCCATTTTCATGAAAAATAAGTTGAAAGTTTTTCAGAATCATGAAACATCACACAAATAATGGATATGCTAAAAGATAAACATTAAGTATAATACACATGAATATGCATATGTGTGAGAGACCTAAACATTAGAAAACTAAACCCAAGAGCAGTTTGATTTCCTAATGTAATCACATGGGGTGATCACATCCCTAACTAGAGAGTTGATGTAACTATCCAGCTCTTGCACATTAACCTTAGTAGGAATCCAAAGACTTAAGGTTTTCTTAGGTGTTTAGCCTTTACAAGAGGGTGGATGTGGCATGCTTAAGTGTAGAAATGAATTTCTTGGCATGCAAAGAGTGATGATTTTGCTTCTTAGCAAAAAATGAAGTATTTTCATTTTCCTCACCACATTGTGATTTACATACCTCTTGTTGGTGTTATTGTTATACAAGAAAGCATGGTGATTCTTCTTAGGTGCTTTAGCAATATTTCTTAAAATTTCTCTATAAGAAGAATTAGAGGTGGGTTTGGGTACCACATTTTGAATATACCCCAAACCTCCTCTATGGTTTGTCGGATGTTATTTTTCCAACAAACCGTGGAGTGAATCCCTAGCATGGACAAAGCTTATGAGCTTTTGGGATTCCTCTTCCATTTCAACGTAAGTTGTTGAATGCGAGACTATAAGCTAAGGTTTTGAGCTACCAATTTTTCATTAATCATGCTCAAATCCTTAACTTGAGAGAGAAGTGTCTCTCTCTCACCAGTGTCACAAACATGCAAAGCAACATTATTATTTACACTAGTAGATTCTAAATCTTGTACCCTACTCATAGCATTCATAAATTTAGCTTTCATTTTAGCATATGAGTCGATGCACTTACTTGTCGCGTTCGAGTCACATTGTAACGATACTCAAGCTCCTCGTAAGATAGCTTTGGCTCCAGCTCAACTTCATCATTGCTTTCCTCCTCGCTAGAGCTTGACAAAGACTCTTCCACTTCGGCCATGAAGCACACTTCTTCATTGGTCTAGAGCCAAGCCTCTACCTCTTCATTGCTAGATCTTGAAGAAAGATCTTCCAATGCTGTGAAGCACATGTGAGCTTGCTCCTTGTTATCTTCCTCTTCGTCACTTGATGAGTCCTCATCCGAATCATCAAATGTGTCGACAAGTCCCTTCTTTTGGTTCTTGAATTTGGACGTGCCTTTTCAATGTTTCTTTCCTTTCCCTTTGTAAGTCTTCGTAGGGTTTAGAAGGGCATTCGGTAGAAAGATGACCTTTTCCTCTACAATTGAAACAAACAAAATTGTTAGATTTAGAGGCAAACTGTGACAAAGATTTACCTTCCTTGCCCTTAAGGAATGCCTTTAATTGCTTGGCAAGCTCGATGAAATCATCATCTCTAGCATCATCTTCACCATCATCTTCACTCGAAGCTTCTCAATGGAATTTCTTTCTCCCTTGATTGGATCCTTCTCATCATGGAATGCAACCCCCTTTTGCTTCTCCATCTTCTCTGGATTGGTTGGTTGAATCTCCTTCTTGTGTTGAAGTTTGACCTCAACGGTGTATTTGGATATGTCATTTGACTCCAAAATACTGTTGGCCTTTGACTCCCAATTGGATGTAAGAGAGTCAAGGATCTTCTCCACACAATCCTATTGGAAAATCACCTTCCAAGTCCTTCCAAAGCATTCACGATGTTTACGAACCTTGTGAACATTTTCGAGATGCTCTCACCTTCCTGCATCTTAAACAACTCATATTTAAAACGACATACTCTGTGTTTTGATTTCTTTACCTTTGTCACTTCATGACAAATCTTCAAAGTATGCCAAATTTCGTTGGCCGTTTTGTACATAGAGATGCGATTGAACTCGTTGTGAGAGATGACACAATGGAATGCATTCATTGCCATCACATTGTATTTGATCGAGTCCTTCTCTACTTTTATCCTTGTAGCCACAGGTGTAGTAGGCTTCTCAAATGGCGACTCCGTGATGTTCCATAGGTCTTGATCCTCCAAGTAGATCATCATCTTGATCCTCCAAGTAGATCATCATCTTGATCTTCCAACTAAGGTAGTTGGTTCCGTTGAAGAGCGGGGGTCGAACTGTTGAGAGACCTTCCTCATGAGACGCGGATGTAGCGTTGAATGCCATCGTTGTTGTATGCTACAACCTCACTTTGATACCAATTGTAAGGACCGTCTATGTCTTGCAATACTAACAAGACACTCTAGAGGGGAGGTGAATAGAGTAATGGCACAAATTACGTATTTAAAAATTAAACTTGCAAATGCGAAATTATAAATGCAAGAGGAATTTAAACACCACAATCAGCAAATGGAAACACAAAATTTTACCCTGGTTCCGCAAACTTGGGTACGTACATCCATACCAATATCCACCATGATTCTCACAAATAGAAGTGAATACAATCTCACACATAGATACCTCACATAGAGGATTTGTATTCTCACACAGAGAAATCCTTGCTCTCACACAGAGAGACTCTATCTCTTACAAAGAGAGATCTCAACCAACCCTACACAAGGGTTATACTTTCACACAGAGAGTAACTAGGTCTCACACAAAAAGCTAGGTTTTCAAAGAAAACAAAGTAAACCAAATACTCTTACCTATGCCTTGATGATGAACTTACTCATATGAAGAAGAAGGCATAGAAGAGAATCTCCAAGTGATGAGATTTAGCTTGATTGCACTTGGATGATTTCCTTGAGCTTGACTTCAATGCATGAAGAGGGAAAAGAGCTCTAAGAGGGAAATGCGAGAGTTTGAGAGTGGATTAATCAATCTCTAATGATTTGCAATAGCTCCAACAAGTTCTAATGAACTAAGCACTCTCATATATATAAGAACCCCAAATATACCCTCAAACCTAAGCAAAAAGCCCAAATGAATAAATCTGCAATGGCTAGATTTTGGCAGTTTACACTTAAGACAGTCGACTGATGAATAATTGACAGTCGACTATTCAACGGCTATAAAAATCCCAACGGATATAATCTGAGCCAGGACATGCGACTGTAGACGACTACATAGGCACATGTACAAGGTGCAGGCGCCTGAATATCCTTCAGCAGATGCCTGGCACATGGGATGGAAAGGAGCTGAGAAAACCACAACTTTTGCACTAGTGCCTTCAGACGATAGATGACCAATTCTCAGGCACCTGTAATTTGACAGGTGACTGAAAACCTCTCATCAATAGACTAAATTGCAAAGTGGGTGAGACCCAGAAAATGCAAGTTACACACTTTGGCACACAGAAGACTGGAGAACAAATCCCAGGCGCCTGATGGAAGACAGGCGCCTGTAATGTGAAAGAGTCAAGAAATGTTGACTTGAGCTGTGCATACCCGTTGGTTGTAGAAGGCCGGCCAGGCACCTGGAGGTCATCCAGTCACCTGTCATGTCTTCATCAGTCGATTGTGGGGGAGGCAAAAACTCTAGTTTGAGTATTTGTTAAGATGAACCATTGGCATAATTTCTATGATAATCATATGGTTCACTAAGATGGAAGATGCATATGCATGAATGAGGTAGTCCATCTATCAAGGCATTACATTAAACCTAGACATAAAAAGAGAAAAGTAATAAATGAAATAATACATGGATTACATTGCTTTCCTTAGAGTCTAATCTTCATTCTCGTGATGCCTTGATGCTCCCCATCATCTTCAAAGCTTTGGCACCCCTTGAGTCCAAGCTTTGGCATTGCTCCTCTTGATGTCTATCCTTGCACCAAGCATTTAGTCTCCAAAAATGATATTCTTCATTTGTTAACTATGAGACTAAAACATGAGAGTCATTAGCAACATCATAATGTTGTGATCATCATCAAAATAATATTGGTATGAAACACCAATACCTAACAATCTCCACATCATGGACATTCGCCATGCCTAAAATCTAGTGAATCCAATTTTATTTGACTCTCAATCCTATCCGACTGTTACCAATTCAATGGTTTCAAAACAATAAAACTTTCTGTATCAAGTGCATATAAGGTTAACTTCCCCAAGGATTTACACATATTTGAAATTAGAATGTGTATATGAATCCAATTAAAAATTAAGGAGGGTGTTATTTGTGTTGTGAGCGTTTGGAAATTTCTGTGCTGCCAACATATAACCATTATCCTCGTTATATTTTGAATGGTTATCCCAAAAAATATAGCTAACCTAGTTATATAAAACAAATCCAAAGTCCATCGATAACGCACTTTGTTTAAACTTGTGTGGCTTATAGTATTGACTTCTTAATTGGAATTTATATCATGAGAAATATGCATTTCATTGCATCACATTTAAGAAATATTCAACTATCGATCAAAATTTTGTGTTACATGTGTTTTTCTTCTGCCAACTTTAAAGCATGTGTGATACACGCGGTGAAAAATTAAATAAGCTATAGTACAATAATAATACCAGTCTTGCTAAACATAAAGCAAAGCTACAATAACAATAATATATTTGTCGCCTTTTGACGATGGTTAATAACTTTTAACCAAGAGTTCTTAATTAAATACGAGAATTTCATAGAAATTAAAATTTCTAATCTTTTAAAGATTTCAATAATAAAAATAAATGTAAAACATAATTAAATTGCATTCTTCATTCAGTTTAATATTTTTTTTGAAAATAAACTCAAAATGATTGTTAATTATATTTTAATTTTGAATTTAATAAGTGATGTACTTGACTGAGAATTTATATTTGCTCGCATCTAGCCAACTATGCATGCAAGCAGTTTGATTTTTATTTCAAATTTTTTTGAATGAATTCATCATGATTAATTCATTTATATCAGTCAAATAAGATTTTTTGAATAAGTATGAAATAAATAAGGGTTTTTAATTATAGTTGAAATCAAATTCGAATGTTTTTCTCTCCACGAACGGCTTTATAATTACTTATTGAAGCCTATGGGTTATAATTTAGGAAAGGGAACTTCTTCATGCACCCACCGTTTTAATTACGAGCACAACCGCTTATCCACAAGTTCACCATTCAAAATTTCACCCTCTTTTGCTCTTGTCCCCCCCCAGTCAATGGGTTTTAGGTTTGGAATGGACTGGGGGAGGGGGGAGAAGAGGGAGAGTGGGCGGGGGGGGGGGATCAGGGATGTGGATTGAGAAGGAGGAGGGGGAGGGGAAGGTGCAGAGCAGGGGGGAGTTGGTGGTGGCGGGGGAGGGGCAGAGGAGGGGGGAGGGGGGCTGGCGTAGAAGAAGATGGGCGGCTAAGGGGGCGGGGCTCGGTAGTCGGAGTAGAGGCGGCATATGGACAGGGGACGACGAGAGATTGGAGGAGGGACGACATGGCTGGGGATGTCGGAGAGGGGGCGACGAGGCTGGGGATGTTAGAGGAGGGGGCGGGGGAGAGTGGCGACAGATGGGGAGAGGGAGGGGATATATTGTCGACGAAGGGGGTGGAAGAGGGGGAGGGGCCGGGGTTGTCGATGGATGGGGCGGCAGAGGGGGAGGGGGCACCAGCGAGGGGGGCTAGGTGGTCGGAGGAGGGGGCGACAGATGGGGCATGATTTTTGGAGGATGGGGTGGAGGATGGGGATGGGGCATGTAATACCCTATTTTCATATATACGAGTATTATACTGCGTATTTTTGATCGTATTTAATACGCGTATATTTTTCACGTATTTGGGGATTTTTCCATAATTTTTAAAAGATTTTAATAATACTAAAATTATTATTAGATTTTAACTACATTCTAATTTATCAAATTTTGTATTACGTTGTATACTACTTGGATACTATATGGTTTAAATACTTGTATTATTATTTTTCTAAAAAGGAAAATTCCAATTTTCTTATCATGCCACCTCACCTTCCATGTACCATAGTTTTACATTATCCCCACCTACCACCATCCACTTGTCATGGTTAGCATGCTTGGTTAACTAGGTTAAGACATCTAGCATCCACTTGTCATGGTTAGCATGCTTGGTTGGTTAGGTTAAGACACCAAGCATCCACTTGTCATCTTGGTGTTAATTAAGGATTAAAGGATGAGAAATACAAAAGGGAAAATGAAAGGAAAAGGGGAAGAAAAGAAAAAGAAAACAAATGAGCTAACTCTCTTCCTCTCTTCTCTCCCACTATGGCCAACCCCCCTCTCCTCCTCCCTCCTCCTTGGCTGACACCACCACAACCACACCCTCATCCCTCTCTTCCTCCCTTGGCCGAACCATCATGCCATCCTCCTCTCTTGCATTTGTGGAGCATGCACATTGGAATGAGAATGAAGAAGAT
Organism: Scilla litardierei; assembly: GCA_030789695.1. NCBI lineage: Eukaryota > Viridiplantae > Streptophyta > Magnoliopsida > Asparagales > Asparagaceae > Scilla > Scilla litardierei. Next base: position 130,953,735 of record CM061140.1, on the reverse strand, counting down.
TAGAATAGAAGAGGCCTCAAGAGGTATGAAACCATCAACCTTAATTAAGATCATCATGCTTAAAATTGGTTAGAGAGGATGTAGTTCCATCCACATCATGTTAAAATTGATGTAATGTTTAGTATGCACCATGTCACTAATTATGTTGTTTATGTTGATTAAGATATGTAGCTCACCATGTCACTAATAATGTTGCATTTTTTGCTTAGGTTATGTAGCCCACCATGTCACTAATTATGTTGCATATGTTGCTTAAGTTATGTATCACCATGTTATCTATTATATTATGTATATTTTTATGCTGTGTGGATCTTCTTACTAGTATACTTCGCGTTAGAATGATCTTTAATTCTATGTTCTGTCCACTTATAAGGTTATAGTGATGACGCTTTATTTCAAGATTAATGTTATGATGCTCCTTACATGAGACTTTGTTATGCGACGTTGATCGCTAAATTGTGACATTGAAATAATGATAGTGGAAATGAGATGAAATGATTAGCAGTAGATGAGACTGCGCAAATGTTGAGATAATGGACATTTGTCACATTTTGAGAGCGAGTAATCAAAAGTGTCATAACAACCTAGATGACTCGTTCTACCCCGAGGTAGGTGAGTTATTCCAGAAATGGGGTTTGGGGGAAACCCGAGTAGAATGTATACATAAGGACTGGACTAGATTGGTTTGAATCTCACTTACACTCCAGAAACATTGGAGTTGGGCAGAGTTGAGAGGTCCATTATGTACTCGTGATGCACCATGAGGAAATTGATGTGTATGATATGACATTCTCACTTCCGAAACGGAGGAGTTACGAGAGGCCCCGTTAAAATTGATCAGTACTCGTGTTCCACTGACTGGGTACCACTTTTCCACCCACCCTGGATGAGGTCTAGGTCCTTACGTATTACATTTTACATGGGGATCCAAAAGCGTTAGTTTAACCAAACAAGTATAACTCTGCAAATGCTGTTTAATAACACCTTCATTTATTTGTAATAGTTATTTACTTTTCTGCCTGAGTTTTATCATGTGCACCATTTCTGCTATATTTACTTTATGATTAGAACCATGCTTGTTTCCATCTTGTTTTAAATTATGCAGTTAGTTAGATCGCTTCTTTATTATCACATTGTAACACCCCGCTCCCCAGGATACCCGAGAAGTACGAATTCGTCCAAGGTATTCCCAGAGTAGCGAGTGTTACAAAGAAGGAAGCGAACATAGATACAAATAAGATCAGCAGGCCACTACGCACGTGCTGGGAAGTACAGACTGTAAGGATCGCCTTACCCTTGCAATACTAACAACACACACTAGAGGGGGTGTGAATAGTGTAGTGGCAATAAAATTGTCCAATTAAAATTAAACTTGTAAATGCGGAATAATAAATGCAAGAGGAAATAATTGACACAATCAATCCCAACACAAACACAAGATTTTACCCTGATTCCCCAAAACTTGGGTACGTCCAGCCACACCAATATTCACTATATTCCCACAAAGAGAAGTGAATACAAATCCCACAAAGAGATACCTCACCAAGAGGATTTTGCCCTACCCAAGGACCCAACCAACCCTACACGAGGGTCAAGACTCCCACCAAGAGAATCACTAACTCCCACTCAGAGAATTAGGGTTAGCCCTACACTAGGACACGAAACTCCCACTAAGAGAGTTACTCCCACAAAGAGAGTTATTCCCACAAAGAGAATATCCTAATCCCACAAAGAGATAAACTCCCACAAAGAGAGAAAGACTAATTCCCATAAAGAGAATTAGAGATACAAGAATCACCAAGTAAAATAAATACTCTTACATATGCCTTGAGATGCTTACTCATATATGAATGCAATGCATGGAAGAGGATCTCCAAGTGTTGAGATTGGCTTGAAAACACTTGGACGATTTTCCTTGAGCTGGACTTCAATGCATGAAGAGGAATGAGGGCTCAAAGAAGGAAATTGAGAGAGTTTAAGAGTGGCTTATAAGACTCTTATGATTTACAATTGCATCAAGAAGTTCTAATGAACTCAGCATACCCATATATAGAAGCCACAAAGCAACCCTCAAAACCCAAGAAAACAGCCAAAGGCACAAGACAGCAACGGCTAGAAACTGGGCGAAAATGATAGCGACAGTCGACTGATGATCAAAAGACAGTCGACTGATCAACGAATAGAAAATATCCAATGGCAATAATCTGAGCCAGGATAGTCGACTGATGAAGTCGATACAGTCGATTGAGAACAGGACAGGCGCTTGTAAAACCTTCAGCAGGCGACTGCTGCAGGGGATGGAATAAAACAGAGAGCTGCACTCTTTCTCCAGATAAGTACACAGGCGACTGATGTCAATAATACAGTCAACTGTAAAATAGTCAGGCGACTGTAAAACCTTCATCAATCATCTGCTGCAGGAGATGGAGAAAAACAGAAAGAGGCAGAGATTTCACTTACGCTGCTCAGACGACTGTTGACTAATCTTCAGGTGACGGTAAATATACAGGCGACTGTAAACTGTGCAGCAGTCGACTGTTGCGTAAAGCTCAAGTAGAGTCAATGGAAATGTTGACTTGAGCAGTGCATATCCGTCGACTGTAGAAGAATCGACATGCGACTGGAAATGACCCAGTCGACTGTAAATCCCTCATCAGGCGACTGATGGAAAGCCAGAGACTCCAAGTGAGTCTTTGGTCAAGATGAAACTATTAGGTTGGATTCTAAGATAATCCTAAAGCTCACTAAGATGGTTAAATGCATATGCATGTATGAGTAGACCATCTATCAAGGCATTACATTAACCTAGACTCAAATGAGAGAGAAAGCAATAAAGGAAATATTACATGGATTACATTGCTTTCCTTAGAGTCTAAGTCTTCCATCTTGATGCCTTGATACTCTCCATCATCTCCAAGATTTGGCACCCCTTGAGTCCAAGCTTTGGCCCTTCTTCACTTGATGTCCATCCATGCACCAAGTGTTTAGTCTCCAAGAAAGATATTCTAGAACTGAAACTGTGAGACTAAAACATGAGAGTCATTAGCAACAAAATAATGTTGTGATCATCATCAACATAAAATTGGTATGAAACATTAATACTCAACAATCTCCCCCTTTTTGATGATGACACACATTGTGTAAAACACAAAGAATTAAAGCATAATGCTAATGAGCTCCCCCCACTTATATGCACCAATTATACAGTGAGATATACAATAGTAAAAACTCATTATACCAAATGAAATCATGGTGACATAAAATAGGCATGGATTACATAAAGGGGAATTCACATAAAAATACCCTAACGTTTAGGGGCGTTTTCAAATTAATACCATGAACTTTTAAGTAGTACAAATCTATACCTTTCCGTATGTTTTGGCTAACGGCGTTAAATTATTCCTGTTTTACCCTTGCGCCAAAACAAAAAAAATACCCTAACGTTTTGGTATAGTTTCAAACAAGTACCCTCCACCGACTGAGGGGGCAGCAGTGGGGGGGGGGGGGGAGGGGCGACGCCCACGACTGAGGCGGAGGGGGAGGGGGCGCCGCCCCCTCCCCTGAAAACAGGGGGCGGCAGTGGCGGGGAGGGGGGCGGCGCCCCCTCCCCATCCGCGACAGTCGCAGAGGGGGACGGGGCGCCGCCCCCCTCCCCGCAGGGAGGGCCGGGGGAGGGGGGAGGCGCCCCCTCCCCCTCCGTGACTGAGGCGGAGGGGGAGGGGGCACCGCCCCCTTCCCCAAAAACAGGGGGCGTCAGTGGGGGGGAGGGGGGCACCGCCCCCTCCCCCGAAAACAGGGGGCGGCAGTGGCGGGGAGGGGGGCGGCACCCCCTCCCCCTCTGCGACTGAGGTGGAGGGGGAGGGGGCGCTGCCCCTCCCCCGAAAACAGGGGGCGGCAGTGGCGGGGAGGGGGGCGGCGCAGTGCCCCCTCCCCCTCTGCGACTGAGGCGGAGGGGGAGGGGGCGCCGTCCCCTCCCCCGAAAACAGGTGGCGGCAGTGGCGGGGAGGGGGCGGCGTCCCCTCCCCCTCCCCCTCTGCGACTGAGGCGGAGGGGGAGGGGGCGCCGCCCCCTCCCCCCGAAAACAGGGGGCGGCAGTGGTGGGGAGGGGGCGGTGCCCCCTCCCCCTCCGCGACTGAGGCGGGGGGGGGGGAGGGGGGCGGCGCCCCCTCCCCCGAAAACAGGGGGAGGCAGTGGCGGGGGTGGGGGGGAGGCGGCCCCTCCCCCTCTGCCTCAGTCACGGAGGGGGAGGGGGCGCAGCCCCCTCCCCCGAAAACAGGGGGAGGCAGTGGCAGGGAGGGGGGCGCCGCCCCCTCCCCTGAAAACAGGGGGCGGCAGTGGCGGGGAGGGGGGAGGGGCGGCAGTGGCGGGGAGGGGGGCGGTGCCCCCTCCCCCTCCGCGACTGAGGCGGAGGGGGCGCCGCCCCCTCCCCCGAAAACAGGGGCGGTAGTGGCGGGGAGGGGGGCGGCGCCCCCTCCCCCTCCGCGACTGAGGCGGAGGGGGAGGGGGCGCCGCCCCCTCCCCCGAAAACAGGGGGCGACAGTGGCAGTGGCAGGGAGGGGGGCGACCGCCCCCCGCCCTCTTCTCCACCGAAAACAGTTGGAGCAGTAGGGGTTGGTGGGTATTAATATGAAATGTACATTAAACGTTAGGGTATTTACTGAAGACTAACGTTGAGGGGTGTAATCGTCCAAATTTCAGTAATTTGGACGGAAAATTAAAAAATGGTATCAAGTTAAAACCGGCGTATAACATTTGGGTATAAATTTGTACAACTTAAAAGTTCAGGGTATTAACATGAAAACTCCCCAAACGTTAGGGTATTTTTTGTGAATTCCCCTTACATAAACCAATTGCAATAGACAATATTATGCAAACATGAATGATTTATATAATCCCATATATCTCTCCCTATAGATATATCTCTCCCCAAATGCATATGTATGAAATACAAGTTAACATTTACATAATGCACATATCTCTCCCATTGACATCGTCAAAAAGGTGGACATGAAAAATATCTCCCTTTGTCATCTTAACCAAGATGTGACAACATGCACGAAATAAGGAGATGTATGATACCAAATCGAAAATTTTAGTGGGTATCAATCACTATCCCATGCCCCCCCCTAGATCATAGAAATGGTCAAATTTTGACTTCTAGGATCTAATACCAATTATAAAGAAGGAGATTAATGATCGCGCCCCGGGTGTACACCCAAAAGAGCGACCGTGTAGTTTTACCGCAAGCGCACGGTGTAGCGGCGAGCGGGTTATCGAACACAGGGAGGACGTATGACAGTGCCTTCTCCGAACAACCTGGCTATAAGAACAGAAAAGAGGGAATTTGCCTTTTGGCGATCCTGTCACAATCGTCAGACAAAGTATGGAGATATAAAATCAAATAAAGACGCCTAGGGAGTAGGGAATCCCCGCTACTCACCGTATCTCGTCAATGTGGTTCATTGGTATCACAATTGATAGGGTAGAATTTCGGATGAACTAGTTGCAACTGAATGTAAAACCTAGCTCACGCTCTCGCGCTATTGCCGGTCTATAGCTATCCTAGGCGTGGGTCCAATCTCTTGCAAACCCTAGCCTAGGCAAGCTAGCATTAGGGTCAACATCATCGTTCAATCGCGTCCCGAGCCCACTCTCGTGCAAACTCGGACCACGACCTAGGTTGGGATAGTTCCTACCCGTCCAATCTCTTGCAAACGGGTATCGGTATGGAATTGCAACCGAGAACCCTAGTATCGGTCCAATCTCTTGCAAACCGATACTACGGAAACTCAATTTCAACCCAATTCGGATTTCTAGGGTTTCCTATCGAATCGGGATCCAATCTCTTGCAAATCCCAATCGATATGAACACCTAGCTATCCGTAGTAAATCGATCCCAAACTAACCCTAATAGCAATTCTAGCGATAGTTCTACCAAATCATCACAAATCGGAAATTGGGCTCGTAGGGTTCATCCCCACGCCCCAAGACGTTAGGACTACTCACAATTCATATCACAATTGCAAAAATAATCAATTGAAATAACAATAGAATTCATGGCAATATTCAAATAAGCAATAAAAATGAGATTTTTAATGAAGAGGGAGACAAACCAATAGAGTTCTCCAAGAATCCAACAAAAATTAACTTTTCTCTCCTCTCCAATAGCAAGAATCAAAAGCTAAAAAGTTTAATCTAAAAAGCTGCAAAAAGTAAGGGAAAAAGCTCTCCAACCTAGGTTAAAAACTGGGGTTAAATACCCCCCAAAACTGCCCAAAAATCCGTGACCAAAATGCCCCTGCGCAGCCTGGAAATCGCAATTTACGCTACAGGCAGCGCGGCTCACTCGGCCGAGTGACAAAAGTCGCTCGGCCGAGTGAGAAACCCTGAGAATTTCCAGTAAGTCTGGGGTCTTGGGGGTCTTCACTTCGGGCGTCGCTCGGCCGAGTGAGTTGTCGTCACTCGGCCGATGGGCTTCTATACACTCGGGCGGTCGGCGATTTCCACTCGGCCGAGTGGGTCTTCTGATGCTCAGGCAGACGAAAAACAGTAAGTTGGCTCTTTTTGATGGGCGTCGTCTGAGTGCCACTCGGGCGGACGGGGTTTCGTCACTCGACCGATGTGGCTTCTGATGCTCGGCCGAGTGCACACATAAAGCGTGTCCGATCTGGTCGACCGAGCGGGGTCTCGCTGGTCGGCCGAGTGACTCCTTCACTCGGCCGAGCAGGGTCTCGCTGGTCGGCCGAGTGACTCCTTCACTCGGCCGAGTGAGACACCAAAAATGCACATTCTGATTGTTTTTGCCTCCTCGTCGCTCCTACGACGTTATTTCTTCTTCCGCTCCTCTCCAATAGCAAAATACCCCTCGGGGAAGTTATCGGTGACACTCTGGAGTAAGTGTATCTCGGGATCACTCCAAATCGCTCCAAATCTCCTGAAATACGACAAAAACAACAAATCGTGAAAAGTATCGCAATATTGTCGATAAATCACGAAAAGCGTGATTTGAGCGATCTAAATGGCATGCAATAATGCGGAAAAAAGGTGTAAAATATGGAGTGATCAAAATCCCCCAAGTTTACCTCTTACTCGTCCTCGAGGAAGATAAGTAAAAGGCGAACCCGGTGGATTCAGAAAACGAAAATGACGAAAAACGAAAAACGAAAAACGAAGAAGAAAGAAGAAAGCGAAGAGGGAAGCTGCTAGATCATTTTTCTCAGGACGTGGGTTTTGCTTAATCATATAGCATGCACCGAACGTAAAACACATGTCAAAGACTTTTATTTCGATATCATAGTATAATGGTGCAAATAGAAATAGAAAACCCAAGAATATCGATATAGCATGAAAAACGGAATAATTTTAGAATTAACATCGTCTGAATCATTTAAAGCGGTATACAATATCGCAGATCACACACTTTTCAATTGAACGCTTTCTAAGAGGAGTATAAGAATATCACGCAATAGAATAGAAAGAATAGAAAAGTGAGGATTTCCTGAAATGAGCGCTAGGCATAGATTTCTGGATTTCGTGAAGCTAAAACGATCTCACCGAGTATAGAATATTACTTAGCCTAGGTTGTCGTGCACCGTCAAGTAGTCACTCTCTCACACATCATTGGATTCCCTCCCCCAAGCTTATCTATAAGCGTGGTGGCATAAAAAACGATATTTACATCCCCATTTTTATGAAGCTCCAAAAGTAATCAAGATAAAAACGAAAAGAGGGAAGAAAGAGAGGAAACATGGGATGGGATCGTCTATTAAGATTCTTTTCTCTTTTATTTTCTTTTTCTTTTTTTCCTTTTGTTAATAGCATATATACACAATGATCCCAAATCAAAGAGAAATAAGGATATACAAGAATTTTTCTTTTTCTTTTTGGTTTTGGGAAATTTGGAGCTATGATTATAATAACGGGGGAAATGCCATATATTAGAATCGCTAAGGGGAGATTCACCAATGATTTTAAAATAGAAAATTGATGTTCAAGATATGTGGAGAAAGAAATAAATATGTCTCTCAGTTCACTCTATAAGACGTGCACGACAACTTCAGCAGGGTAATCCAATCTACTCGGTTTTGATCACAAAAAAAGCTAAACTAATCCAGATTTATCATAGCTAACATCATTCAATCATCCTGAAGTGAAATGTACAAATCATGCAAATAGAAGTGATATAGGAAAAGAAAACGGTACTCCAGATATAAGCATTCAATGCGTGAATCTTGGTGTGTTTTCTGCGATAGCATACATATGAATATTCAGACTCAGCTAATAATAAAATTTCATCCATTTTCATGCGGAAAAAGTGTGGGTTACTATCTCTAAATGCAAGGCAAATCACATCATATGATATCAGAAATAAAATCTAAGACATGACAAGTATAGCATGCATATAGAGAAAGCTAACTCCACGTCATCATCATCACAGAAAAGTCATCTCTAGCATGAGATGAAAAACAAATAAAGATAAAGAAGGAAAATAAAGCTATTTACAATGCAGCACACAAAGAAAATAAGAAAAACGTGATGCATGGTAAAAAAAAGGAAAAAGTGATAAAAGTGAGTGCAAATGCGGAAAATGGCGTGAAAAAAAACTAAAAATAAAGGTGGTAAATAGAAAAGAACGTGAGAACTCACTCCCCCAAGCTAAAGTGCACAGTGTCCTCAATGTGCGAAGTGTGGCACACCGAGAGACGTGTAAAGTGAGGGGTAGGTGAGGATGCATGCATGAGGAAAAAGAAAATAAAAATAACGAAATGAAAAATATGATGCGGACATGATGCATGCAGATATAGGAGTGAATCAGATATAAAAGTGTGACACCAAAAATCGCTCCCTCTCTCCCAAAAATGATATAGAAATATATGAAAAAAATGCGGACCCAAAAACGGTGAGGGAAGGGTGGGGGGCAGAAATCATCAGGACCGAGCAGAGACGGGCAACATGACGGCAAAAAGAATCAATGGCATCAAGGGTGCCTAAGAGGGGGGGTTGCACCGTCTCCGTCCTGAGGCGGAGGAGGAGGAGGTGGTGGCTGGGGAACAGTCTGCTGGGTGGGTGCGGGTGCGGGTGTGGGTGTGGTAGCAGGCTGGGTGTGTGTAGGGGTGAGGCTGGGTACCTGCTGGGTGGGTGTGGGTACGCGAGGAAGCCGTTCGAGAATCTGAGTGAGGCAATAGTGAATGCCTGGAAGTAGGTCGAAGCGGCTGGCCATAGCGGTGACGGTGGCAGACATGGTACTAAGGTCGCCTCTGAGGGCACTCACCGCCCCCTCGAGAGCACGAATGCTCTGAAGTACAGTGTCGGGGGAAGTGGTGCAGAGGGACGCACCTGTCTGTGCTGTGCAGGACGGGGCTGGCGGACTCGGGCGGTGTAGTGGATAGGCTCAGCAGGCATGTGGAGGAAAGGTGCTGTGCTCACAAGAGTGGGCCTGGCCTCAGTGCGAGGTCGGGGCGCAGGCTGGTATGAGGTGGAGGCAGCAACAACGGAAGTGGAGTATAAAAGTGGCAACGAGGCGGCCAGAGAGGTCGGTGACACAGACGTGTGGACAGACGCCACGACACTCTCAGAAAAAACGGCTGCGGTGGAGACAGAGGTGGAAACCATGGTCTCCATGACGACAGCAAAAGAAGGATCTCTGCTCTCAACTATAGTCAGTGGGCGCTCGGGTAGTACGGAGGAAACGGGCTCAACGGACAGGGGGCCAGCTGTGGTGGGAGTGGTGGTGGGCGTGGAGGTAGTGGAGGTGGGCTCAGCGAGTGTACTCCCGACACCGGCAGAAGTGTGGACAGAGGTGTCGGGAGCAGCAGAAATATCGGGCTGCTGAGGGGCCATGTGGTCGGCAGGTGCAGCAGGGTCAGCAGGTGCAGCGGGGGCAGCGTGGGCCTGCTCAGCCTGCTCAGCCTCCTCGGCCTCAAGCACGTAGGCGGCGGGGATCAGGAGATCCATCGCCGGAAGCCAGCCCACCTGTGCTGGTGCTATCTGAGTCCGAGCTGGGCTCGGAAGGATCATGTAATCCGCACCATAGGGGCCGTGCAACCAAACCCAGTGCCGCTGACCGTGCGGACGTAGCATCTTCATCCGGGCCATGACGTCTATGGACAGTGAAGTGGGGCCCGGGGCTCGTCGCAGGTCATCAGGAAAGTCCTCGCCGGTCATCAGGGCGAGCAGGGTGATCAGACCGCCGCAACATATCGGTGAGCGAGCGCCCACCGATACGATGATGCGATCCAAAAACCAGCTCGCGATATCAATCACGACGGCGGGGACCAACTCGTCGCCCTCCCTAGATAGAGCTCTGGGGCGCGTCATCGCGTAGAGCATATAAAGCTCCGGCGTGGACATCGTCCCAGGCTCATATCTCGCCAAAAAGGTAGTCGCCATAAGGCGCTGAGCTATGCGGAGACAAGGGTGGACGATGGCCGAGGCCTTGGCCCTACTAGGGTCGAAGGCAGCAGGTAAACCCGTAATCCGGGCCCAGAAAGCGCCGGAATCGAAGGAAGGTGGGGGAATGTGAGTGGGGGGCGTAACCACGGTCGGCCCCGGGGACATCGGGCCACGAAAAGAAAGCTCTCATCATACTGAGAGTGACCTGGCACTCTCGGTCCATGAACCTAAACGAGCATTTCTCGTCGGTCCGGGCGATAGAACTAAGCACCTCAAGTGTCGGACGGATGAACGTGTCCGCCGACACCTGGAAAAAATCTCGCCAACCCACGTTGTCATACAACGTGAGCATCCCCTCGAGTACCCCCAGGCATCCTAGGTCTGCAAGGTGTGCGAACCTGGAGGGTACAATCGAGCGCTGGGAAATGCGCTCGAAGACGACGTGGTGTGTGTCGTCTCGGAACGTAATCCCCAGCGGCCCGACAAGTGGAGCCGGTGGTGGCTGTGGGACGGCAGGGAGTGGCTGTGCGGGGTGAATGGGCTCTGCAGGCTGTGCGGGGTGTGCGGGGTCTGCAGGCTGTGCGGGGTGAACGGGGTGTGGTGGTGTAGGCGGAGGAGAGTCTTCCACCTCGTGGGAGGGGCCGGGCTCATCCGGCCGCTTCCGCTTGGCGGAAGCTCTCCTGGTGCGTGGCCGTGTCCGGGGCGGCATGTGGGCCCCGGGTGCTCACCAAAAATAGCAAAAACACGGCGTGCAAAAATAAATGGAACGAATATACCGTGACACGCCGCGAGAGCAAAGAAGTGGATGCGTGCGAAGACCACGCCTCCACGAAGCTAAAACCGCTCCCCGGAAGCTTCCCTGGGCTCCCCTAAGCTCCCCAATATACCCTGCACATCAAACGGAGATATCAGCGAGTAATATTCGAAATGTATGGGGGGTTAGGGGTATGATAGATAGATAATGAAGTTGATTTGGTTTTGGGGTCTGTTAAACACATGGATCGTTGAAAAATACGAGAGAGAGAAGAAAATAGGCGAAATAAACGCTACCAGAGCTCGGCCGACGAGGTGGTCGCCGGCGGTGACTCGGGCAAGGCGGAGGTGGCGTCGGCCGGCGGTGGTCGGCCGAGCACGGCGGCGGGGCGAGTGATCGGGCGAGTGAGGGGGGAAATCGGGGGCGAGGGATGCGAACAGTCGGGATTTTGGGGTTTAACTCGTGTCGAAAAACGCGCCGCCCCGCTCCCCCTTTTATAGAAAAAGTTACGACTCGGCCGAGTGAACTCAACGGAGATATTTTGGAAAATTCCTCCCCGCTAATGACTCGGCCGAGTGGCCTTGCCATCCTCGGCCGAGTGGAATAAGTCCATTCGGCCGAGTGGCTCAAGCTACTCGGCAAGACTCGCCCTAGGAGCGTATCAGTTTTACTCGGCCGAGTGAATATATATACTCGGCCGAGTAGCAATTATACTGAAATCAAGAAAAGAAACAGAGAGTTGGGTACAGCAGACTTCCCTCGTTCGTGAGCCGCTCGGGCGGACGAACTTATGTGCTCGGCCGAGTGACTAGTATACTCGGCCGAGTGAACCCTGTTTTCTGCTGTTTGTCTTCGTTTGGGCTCTAAACTCTGTTTTTCTTCATCCAGTCGATTTCATCTTCCTCCTAAGCATCGAGCGCCTTCCTGGAGCGCTCCTCGTCGCCTTGTTCATCCTCCTAATGATAGATATCCCTTTCTCCTCTCCTGTCAAAGAAAAATAGGACCCGTTATCACGAAATTTTTGGGCAAACGACTCAAAACACTAATAATTTCTAAAAAAAATAAAGGAAAAGTAAAAATAAAGCGATAACCGTCGGGTTGCCTCCCGATAAGTGCTCGTTTAAGGTCTTGAGCTCGACCCCCTTTGATTTTCAATTTAATGCGGGATATTGGGTGCATATGAGATGCACCCGTCAAATTTATTGGGAAGAACGCTTAAATTTGGATGTTGTGGCGGGGCGTTCTTCCTCGGTGCTCCTTTGCCTCGGGTAGTGTTGGGGGGTGACTCTCCCAAGCTAGTGCTTGCTCCGGGCCTCGGCTTCACCGGTGACACCGATTTCCGTATCGGTGTGGCTCTCCTTGGAGTCTTCATCTTTGAGAGCTTGCAGAGCTCTCGTATCCTCGCGACATCAGCGTCGCCTTCATCAATTTCCATGGAGAGGTCGGGGGAATGCTCCATCTTTTCGTCTTGGCCCAAATCCAGCCCTTCCTCAAAATCTTCCTTGAATAGTGCGCCGATCGAATGGGGGATCGCCTCCTCAATAACCTCGTCAAGGAGGTATGAAAGATCATCCGGCCGTCCCTTAAGTAGATATATTCTATTGATTTCTCCCATCGGGACTCCCTCGGAATAATGCTTGAGCCTCTGACCATTTACTTTGAATGTGGCTCCGTCCTTGCTTTCCAACTCGAAAGCCCCTCCCGGTTGTATGTGCTTGATGGTGAAAGGTCCGGACCAACGTGACCTCAACTTACCGGGAAATAGTCGGAGCCGGGAATTATATAGCAAGACCTTGTCTCCTACTTTGAAGTCTGTAACGGTTATGCGCGCATCGTGGAGAACCTTGGTCCTTTCTTTGTAAATTCTTGAGCTCTCGTAGGCGTCTCTCCTTATCTCATCAAGCTCGTTGATGTCTAAGAGTCACCTCACCGCCGCACTCTTGTAATCATAATTAAGGGTCTTGATGGCCCAATACGCGCGGTGTTCCAACTCTACCGGCAAGTGGCAAGCTTTCCCATAAACAAGTCGGAACGGTGTGGTGCCGATGGGAGTGCGAAAGGCCGTGCGATATGCCCATAGAGCATTGTTTAACTTCATTGACCAATCCTTTCTAGATCGATCCACGGTCTTCTCAAGAATTTGCTTGATCTCTCTATTTGAGACTTCCACTTGGCCGCTTGTCTGGGGGTGATACGCCATGCCAACTCTATGGTTTACCCCGTACTTCTTCAGCATGGCTTCAAACTTGTTTTTTATGAAATGGCTCCCCCCGTCGCTTATCAAGGTACGAGGCACTCCGAAGCGTGGGAAGATGTTCTGCTTGAAGAACTTAGAGATGACCCTTGCATCATTAGTAGGGGTAGCGATTACTTCCACCCATTTGGAGACATAGTCAACGGCCAATAGGATGTATTTGTTACCATTGCTCGACGGAAATGGTCCCATGAAGTCTACTCCCCAACAATCAAAAAGCTCAATTTCTTGGATGGGCCTCATTGGCATCTCATTGCATTTGGAGATATTCCCGGTCCGTTGGCATCTATCGCACCCCTTCACAAAGTCGTGGGTGTCTCTAAACATTGTTGGCCAGAAGAATCCGCTCTGCAGAATCTTAGCGGTTGTCTTAGAGGCGGCATGATGTCCCCCGCATGGCAGACCGTGGCAATGCAAAATGATAGACGTTGCCTCCTCTTTAGAAACACACCTCCGAATAACACTATCTTTGCATATCTTGAAGAGGTATGGATCTTCCCAAAAATAGCTACGGACCTCATGCAAAAATCTCCTCTTTTGATGCGTGGGCATCCCATGCGGTTTAATTCCACAAGCCAAGTAGTTGACGAAGTCCGCGTACCAAGGTACTTCTCCGGGTCTTATGGCGTATAGCCTCTCATCCACGAATGTGTCGTCGATAGGTAAACTCTCATCCTCCTTGTCACGAATAAGCCTAGACAAATGATCCGCCACGACATTGTCCGTACCTTTCTTGTCTCTGATCTCCAAATCGAATTCTTGCAACAAGAGTATCCACCTAATTAACCGAGGTTTGGCCTCCTTCTTGTTTAAAAGATACTTCAACGCCGCATGGTCGGTGTGGACAATCACCTTGGAACCAAGGAGGTAGGAGCGAAACTTCTCGATGGAATAGACGACCGCTAGAAGCTCTTTTTCGGTAGTTGTATAGTTTTTCTGCACGTCATCCAATGTCTTGCTCGCATAGAATATCGCATGAAGCTTCCTATCTTTCCTTTGTCCCAATACCGCTCCAATGGCTTGGTCGCTAGCATCACACATTAGCTCAAAGGGAAGGCTCCAATCCGGTGGTTGTATGATGGACGCGGAAACTAGTGCTTCCTTCAAGGTATTGAAGGCTTGCAAGCATTCCCCTGAAAAAATAAAAGGAGTATCTTTAGCGAGAAAGGAAGTAAGCGGTCGGGCAATGGAGGCGAAATCCTTGATGAAGCGACGGTAAAACCCCGCATGACCAAGAAAGCCTCTAATGCCCTTGACATTAATAGGAGGAGAGAGTTTCTCGATTACCTCAATCTTTGCTTTATCTACCTCAATTCCTCTCGAGGAGACAAGGTGCCCGAGAACTATACCTTCCGTGACCATGAAGTGACACTTCTCCTAATTTAGAGTGAGATTGTTTTGTTGGCACCTTTTAAGGACTTTAGTAAGATTGGCCAAACAAGAGTCAAACTCACTTCCATTAACCGAAAAATCATCCATAAAAACTTCCATAATATTTTCAATATAATCGGAAAATATGGATGTCATACACCTCTGAAAGGTGGCGGGAGCATTACAAAGACCAAACGGCATCCTACGGTAGGCATAGGTACCATAGGGACAAGTAAAAGTGGTCTTTTCTTGGTCATCTTCATGCAAAGGGATTTGGAAGAATCCCGAATACCCATCTAGATAACAAAAGTATTTATGTTTAGCTAGGCGTTCAAGCATTTGATCAATGAAGGGCAATGGGTAATGGTCCTTTCGGGTAGCTTTATTTAGTTTCCTATAATCAATGCACATTCGCCATCCCGTGACGGTGTGTGTAGAAATGGGCTCACCTTTATCATTTTTATAACTGTCATCCCCCCTTTCTTGGGGACGACGTGAACGGGGCTAACCCATCTACTGTCAGAGATAGGATAAATAATACAGGCGTCAAGAAATTTTAGGATTTCCTTTTTAACCACCTCTTTCATGTTCGGGTTTAACCGCCTTTGAGGCTCTATGGAGGTGGCGTCGGTATCCTCCAGATGGATCCTATGTGTGCAAAGCCTAGGGCTTATCCCTTTTAGATCGGAGATAGTGTAGCCAAGGACATCTTTGTGGCTCCTAAGAACGTCTAGGAGTCTCTCAAGTTGATCATGCGTGAGGTGGGAGTTAACTATCACCGGAAAAGTTAATTTACTACCCAAAAAGGCATACCTTAGATTCGGTGGTAATTGTTTAAGTTCTACCTCAAGAGGTGCCGCTCCTTCTACTTCATCAGCTCGCATGAGTTTGGCTTCTTCCTTGTCATCTGAGTTTAGCTCATGTTCAGGTGGCGTGCTCTCATGCGAAGACTCAGACTCACTACTTAGTGAGGACGATGCATCGAAATAGGCGCTCTCCGATTCTGTGCTAGCATCATCAAAACCTTCACTCTGCTCCGGTTCGTTCTTGGAATCAAGAAACACATCAGACGATTCATAAAAGCAAGAGTGAGTGTCATAGAGTGTAACTCCCTGAACATCGGTTTGCTCGAAAGATTCTTCGGGAGTATAGTGCTCTTCGACACTTGTTCTACCGTCTTCGAAATATAACTTGTCGTCTATCACATCAACTCTGACATTGCCCCCGATAGTCCCATCCGGGGAGACTTGATCCATCACAAAACTAGCAAACAGTTGTTCATCGGGGTCCTTGATATCGATAGCAAAAGCTCCGGTAGCGTGGACCTCATCGACAAGCTCCTTAAGGAGGTCTGTGAAGGAGTCATAATCTTCCTGACTGAGTTCCGTTGTCGACATTGCATCCTCCATTCTACCTGTTAAGATCTTATGCAAAATACGGGGAGAGTATGCAAATAGGGCTGCAAACAGAGTTAGAACAGGATATAGAAGAAAGTAAAGAAAGAAAGAAAAAAAACCGGGTGGTCGATGCCGAACACCATCAAAATGGCCTCCCCGGCAACGGTGCCAAAAACTTGATCGCGCCCCGGGTGTACACCCAAAAGAGCGACCGTGTAGTTTTACCGCAAGCGCACGGTGTAGCGGCGAGCGGGTTATCGAACACAGGGAGGACGTATGGCAGTGCCTTCTCCGAACAACCTGGCTATAAGAACAGAAAAGAGGGAATTTGCCTTTTGGCGATCCTGTCACAATCGTCAGACAAAGTATGGAGATATAAAATCAAATAAAGACGCCTAGGGAGTAGGGAATCCCCGCTACTCACCGTATCTCGTCAATGTGGTTCATTGGTATCACAATTGCTAGGGTAGAATTTCGGATGAACTAGTTGCAACTGAATGTAAAACCTAGCTCACGCTCTCGCGCTATTGCCGGTCTATAGTTATCCTAGGTCTGGGTCCAATCTCTTGCAAACCCTAGCCTAGGCAAGCTAGCATTAGGGTCAACATCATCGTTCAATCGCGTCCCGAGCCCACTCTTGTGCAAACTCGGATCACGACCTAGGTTGGGATAGTTCCTACCCGTCCAATCTCCTGCAAACGGGTATCGGTATGGAATTGCAACCGAGAACCCTAGTATCGGTCCAATCTCTTGCAAACCGATACTACGGAAACTCAATTTCAACCCAATTCGGATTTCTAGGGTTTCCTATCGAATCGGGATCCAATCTCTTGCAAATCCCAATCGATATGAACACCTAGATATCCGTAGTAAATCGATCCCAAACTAACCCTAATAGCAATTCTAGCGATAGTTCTACCAAATCATCACAAATCAGAAATTGGGCTCGTAGGGTTCATCCCCACGCCCCAAGACGTTAGGACTACTCACAATTCATATCACAATTGCAAAAATAATCAATTGAAATAACAATAGAATTCATGGCAATATTCAAATAAGCAATAAAAATGAGATTTTTAATGAAGAGGGAGACAAACCAATAGAGTTCTCCAAGAATCCAACAAAAATTAACTTTTCTCTCCTCTCCAATAGCAAGAATCAAAAGCTAAAAAGTTTAATCTAAAAAGCTGCAAAAAGCAAGGGAAAAAGCTCTCCAACCTAGGTTAAAAACTGGGGTTAAATACCCCCCAAAACTGCCCAAAAATCCGTGACCAAAATGCCCCTGCGCAGCCTGAAAATCGCAATTTACGCTACAGGTAGCGCGGCTCACTCGGCCGAGTGACAAAAGTCGCTCGGCCGAGTGAGAAACCCTGAGAATTTCCAGTAAGTCTGGGGTCTTGAGGGTCTTCACTTCGGGCGTCGCTCGGCCGAGTGAGTTGTCGTCACTCGACCGATGGGCTTCTATACACTCGGGCGGTCGGCGATTTCCACTCGGCCGAGTGGGTCTTCTGATGCTCAGGCAGACGAAAAACAGTAAGTTGGCTCTTTTTGATGGGCGTCATCTGAGTGCCACTCGGGCGGACGGGGTTTCGTCACTCGGCCGATGTGGCTTCTGATGCTCGGCCGAGTGCACACATAAAGCGTGTCCGATCTGGTCGGCCAAGCGGGGTCCGCTGGTCGGCCGAGTGACTCCTTCACTCGGACGAGTGAGACACCAAAAATGCCAATTCTGATTGTTTTTGCCTCCTCGTCTCTCCTACGACGTTCTTTCTTCTTCCGCTCCTCTCCAATAGCAAAATACCCCTCGAGGAAGTTATCGGTGACACTCTGGAGTAAGTGTATCTCGGGATCACTCCAAATCGCTCCAAATCTCCTGAAATACGACAAAAACAACAAATCGTGAAAAGTATCGCAATATTGTCGATAAATCGTGAAAAGCGTGATTTGAGCGATCTAAATGGCATGCAATAATGCGGAAAAAAGGTGTAAAATATGGAGTGATTAATTAACAATCTCTAACAATTGAGGTAAATACCAATTGTAGAAAAATAATCTTGGAAAATAATCCTCTTTACAAATTGATATACATATATTGGAGCCATAGGCCGAAAGTGTATCAAAGCAATAAATATGGAAAAATCACGCTTCAATGATACACAATGATATTGCCAAAAAGAATATAACATGAAACACCTTGGCAATATCTAAGGGGTTTGGTTTGAGACCAAAAATAACCAATTGTAACAAATGATCTCAATCTCACCCCGAAATGAGAGTCAAAATATGTTTTAAAATATTTTAAACATACACATATTAACTCCCCCATTGACATACATATGGATCAACAAATGCATGTATGTCAATGTCTTCTCCAAGGTCTCCATTTTCATGAAAAGGATAAATTTGAAAACATTTTCAAAATCATGAAACACACACAAACAATGGGTATGCAAAACAACATTTAAGCACAATACCCATGCAATATGCATGTGTGTGAGGAACCTAAATGTTAGGGAACCAAAACCAAGAGGAGTTTGATTTCCTAATGTAATCACATGAGGTGATCACATCCCTAACTAGAGAGTTGATGTAACTATCCCTCTCTTGCACACTAACCTTATTGGAAATCCATAAACTAATGATTTCCTAGGCAAGGGTTTTGCCTTTGCAAGAGGGATGGATGTGGCATGCTTCGGTGTAGAAACTAATTTCTTGGCATGCAAAGAATGAGGATTTTGCTTTTTAGCAAAAAATGAAGAGTCTTCATTCTTCCTCATCACCTTGTGATCTACATGCTTCTTGTTGATGTTATAGTTGTACAAGAAAGCATGGTGATTCATCTTAGGTGCTTTAGCAATATTTCTTGTATTTGCACCGTAAGAGGAACTAGAGATGGGTTTGGATACCACATTTTGAATATACCCCAAACCTCCTCTATGATTTGCCGGATGTTGTTTTTCAAGCAAATCATGTAGTGAATCCCTAGAATACACAAAGCTTTTGAGCTTACGAGATTCCTCTTCACATTTCAACGTAAGTTGTTGAATGTGAGTTTCTAAGCTAAGGTTTTGAGCAACAAGATTATCATTGGTTAAGCTCAATTCCTTAACTTGAGAGAGACGTGTGTCTCTCTCACTAGTGTCACAATCATGCATTTCATCATGAATTACACCAGCAATTTCTAGTTCATGCAACCTACTCTTAGCAATCTTATATTTTGCTTTTGGTTTATTGTAAGAGTTGATGCACTTACTAGCCTTTTCAGAAACCATACCGAAACGATATTCAAGCTCCTCGTATGAGATCTTCTCCTCAATCTCATCATCGACTTCTTCCTTGCTAGAGCTTGATGAAGACTTCTCCTCGATAGCCATAAGGCACGATTCCTTATAGGAGTTGTAAGAGTTGAGCCATGCTTCCAACTCATCTTCATTTAAGCCAGAGGGGATTGGTGTAGGAACAATAGTTGCTACAAAGCACACATGAGCATCATCCTTTGCGTCCTCTTCTTCGTTACTTGATGTATCCTCACTCGAATCATCAAAAGTCCCAACAAGTCCCTTCTTGTGATTTTTGGACTTGGACTTCCCTTTCCAATGCTTCTTTTCTTTACCCGTGTAAATTTCTTTGATGGGTTTGGAAGGGCATTCGGTGGATAGGTGACCTTTTCCACTGCAAGTGTAACAAGTAGGAACCTTGTTAGAATTGGAGGCAAACTTTGACAAATACTTACCTTGCTTGCACTTGAGAAATGCCTTGAATTGTTCGGCAAGATCCTCAATTTCTTCTCCACTCGCCTCTTCTAGCTCATCTTTTTCGGTAGGAGCTTCTCGATGGAATTTCTTCCTCCATTTGATTGGCTCCTCCTTGGCATGGAATGCAATCCCCTTTTGCTTCTCCGGCTTCTCGGGCTTTGATGGTTGAATCTCCTTCTTGTGTTGAAGCTTCACTTCGTACGCCATGAGATTCCTAATGCACTCCTCAACGGTGTATTTGGACGTGTCATAGGACTCCAAAATTTCGTTGGCCTTTGACTCCCAATAAGGTGTGAGAGAGTCAAGGATCTTCTCTACACGATCCTCTTGGGAAATTGTCTTCCCAAGTCCCTCCAAAGCGTTCACGATATCTGTGAACCTTGTGAACATCTCTGAAACGCTTTCTCCTTCCTGCATCTTAAACATTTCATATTTAGATTTAAACAGAGTTTGTTTAGATTTCTTTACCTTTGTAGTCCCTTCATGACATATCTCCAAAGTATGCCAAATTTCGTTGGCCGTTTCACACATGGAGATGCGGTTGAACTCATTTACTGAGAGCGCGCAATGGAATGCATTCATAGCCCTCACATTGAACTTGATCGAGTCCTTCTCCGCCTTAGTCCTTGAAGCCGCAGGTGTAGTGGGCTTTTCAAATAGCACCTCTGTGATGTCCCATAGGTCTTGACCCTCCATATAGATCATCATTCTGATCTTCCAACTTGGGTAGTTGGTTCCGTTGAAGAGCGGGGGTCGAACGGTTGAATGACCTTCTTCATGAGACACAGATGTAGCGTTGAATGCCATCGTTGCAGTATGCTATAACCTCGCTCTGATACCAATTGTAAGGATCGCCTTACCCTTGCAATACTAACAACACACACTAGAGGGGGTGAATAGTGTAGTGGCAATAAAATTGTCCAATTAAAATTAAACTTGCAAATGCGGAATAATAAACGCAAGAGGAAATAATTGACACAATCAATCCAAACGCAAACACAAGATTTTACCCTGGTTCCCCAAAACTTGGATACGTCCAGCCACACCAATATTCACTATTTTACCACAAATTGAAGTGAATACAAATCCCACAAAGAGATACCTCACCAAGAGGATTTTGCCCTACACAAGGACACAACCAACCCTACACGAGGGTCAAGACCCCCACCAAGAGAATCACTTACTCTCACTCAGAGAATTAGGGTTAGCCCTACACTAGGACACTAAACTCCCACTAAGAGAGTTAGTCCCACTAAGAGAGTTATTCTCACAAAGAGAATATCCTAATCCCACAAAAAGATAAACTCTCACAAAGAGAGAAAGACTAATTCCCACAAAGAGAATTAGAGATACAAGAATCACCAAGTAAAATAAATACTCTTACCTATGCCTTGAGATGCTTACTCATATATGAATGCAACGCATGGAAGAGGATCTCCAAGTGTTGAGATTGGCTTAAAAGCACTTAGATGATTTCCATTGAGCTGGACTTCAATGCATGAAGTGGAATGAGGGCTCAAAGAGGGAAATTGAGAGAGTTTAAGAGTGGCTTATAAAACTCTTATGATTTGCAATTACATCAAGAAGTTCTAATGAACTCAACATACCCATATAGATAGAAGCCACAAAGCAACCCTCAAAACCCAAGAAAACAGCCAAAGGCACAAGACAGCAACAACAAGAAACTGGGCAAAAACGACAGCGACAGTCGACTAATGATCAAAAGACAGGCGACTGATCAACGGATAGAAAATATCCAACGGCTATAATCTGAGCCAGGACAGTCGACTGATGAAGTCGATACAGTCGACTTAGAACAGGACATGCTCCTGTAAAACCTTCAGCAGGCGATTGCTGCAGGGGATGGAATAAAACAGAGAGCTGCACTCTTTCTCCAGATAAGCACACATGCGACTGATGTCAATAATACAATCGACTGTAAAATAGTCAGGCGACTATAAAACCTTCATCAGTCGTCTGCTGCAGGAGATGGAGAAAAACAGAAAGAGGCAGAGATTGCACTTACGCTGCTCAGACGACTGTTGACCAATCTTCAGGCGACTGTAAATATACATGCGAATGTAAAATGTGCAGCAGTCGACTGTTGCGTAAAGCTCAAGTAGAGTCAATGGAAATGTTGACTTGAGCAGTGCATATCAGTTGACAGTAGAAGGATCGACAGGCGACTAGAAATCACCCAGTCGACTGTAAATCCCTCATCAGGCGACTGATGGAAAGCCAGAGACTCCAAATGAGTCTTTGGTCGGGATGAACCTATTAGGTTGGATTCTATGGTAATCCTAATGATCACTAAGATGGTTAAATGCATATGCATGTATGAGTAGACCATCTATCAAGGCATTACATTAACCTAGACTTAAATGAGAGAGAAAGTAATAAAGGAAATATTACATGGATTACATTGTTTTCCTTAGAGTCTAAGTCTTCCATATTGATGGCTTGATTCTCTCCATCATCTCCAAGTTTTGACACCACTTGAATCCAAACTTTGGCCCTTCTCCACTTGATGCCATCCTTGCACCAAGTGTTTAGTCTCCAAGAAAGATATTCTAGGAATGAAAATGTGAGACCAAAACATGAGAGCCATTAACAACAGAGTATTGGTGTTTCATACCAATCTTATGTTGATGATGTGATGTATTGGTGTTTCATACCAATCTTATTTTGATGATGATCACAACATTATGTTGTTGCTAATGACTCTCATGTTTTAGTCTCACAGTTTCATTCCTAGAATATCTTTCTTGGAGACTAAACACTTGATGCAAGGATGGACATCAAGTGGAGAAGGGCCAAAGTTTGGACTCAAGGGATGCCAAAGCTTGGAGATGATGGAGAGCAATCAAGGCATCAAGATTGAAGACTTAGACTCTAAGGAAAGCAATGTAATCCATGTAACATTTACTTTATTGCTTTCTCTCTCTTTGAGTCTAGGTTAATGTAATGCCTTGTTAGATGGTTTACTCATTCATGCATATGCATTTAACCATCTTAGTGAGCCTTAGGATTATCATAGAATCCAACCAATTAGGTTCACTCTGTCCAAAGACTCATTTGGAGTCTCTGGCTTTCCATCAGTCGACTGATGAAGGGTTTACAGTCGACTAGGTGATTTCCAGTAGCCTGTCGATCCTTCTACAGTCGACTGATATGCACAGCTCAAGTAAACATTTCAATTGACTCAAACTTGAGCTTTACGCACAGTTGACTACTGCTCAGTTTACAGTCGCATGTAGATTTACAGTCTCCTGGGAATTGGCCAACAGTCGTCTGAGTAGCGTAAGTGCATTCTCTGCATCTCTCTGTCTTTTCTCCATCTTATACAGGAGTCGACAGATAAAGGTATTACAGTCGCCTGACTATAAGAAAGTCGACTGTATTATTGACATCAATCGCATGTATGCTTATCTGGAGAAAGAGTGCAGCTCTCTGTTTTATTCCATCCCCTGCAGCAGTCACCTGCTGAAGGATTAACAGGCGCCTGTCCTATTTACAGTCGACTGTATCGACTTCATCAGTCGACTGTCCTGGCTCAGATTATAGCCATTGGATATTTTCTAGCCGTTGATCAGTCGACTGTCTTATGATCATCATTAGACTGTTCCTGTCATTTTCGCCCAGTTTCTAGCCGTTGCTGTATTGATCTTTTGGCTGTTTTCTTGGGTTTTGGGGTTTGATATAGGGTTTCTATATATATGAGTGTACTGCCATCTCTTACTCTTCTTGATGCTAATGAATATCTCAAGAGATCTATAAGCAACTCTCAAACTCCCTCAATTCCCTCTTTGGAGCTCTCATTCCTCTTCATGCATTGAAGTCCAGCTCAAGGGAATTCATCCAAGTGCTTTCAAGCATATCTCAACACTTGAAGATCCTCTTCCATGCCTTGCATCCATTTATGAGTAAGCATCTCAAGGCATATGTAAGAGTATTTATTTTACTTGGTGAATTTGTAACTCTAATTCTCTTAGTGGGAATTAGTCTTTCTCTCTTTGTGGGAGTTTATCTCTTTGTGGGATTAGGATATTCTCTTAGTGGAAATAACTCTATTTGTGGGAGTAACTCTCTTTGTGGGAGTTTAGTGTCCTAGTGTAGGGCTAACCCTAATTCTCTGAGTGGGAGTTAGTGATTCTCTGTGTGGGAGTCTTGATCCTCGTGTAGGATTGGTTGGGTCCTTGTGTAGGGCATAAATCCTCTTTGTGGGGGTATCTCCTTGTGAGATTTGTATTCACTTCTCTGTGTGGGAATATAGTGAATATTGGTGTGGCTGGATGTACCCAAGTTTGGGGAAAACAGGGTAAAACTTTGTGTTTGCGTTTGGATTAATTGTGTCAATTATTTTCTCTTGCATTTATAATTCTGCATTTGCAAGTTTAATTTTAATTGGACAATTTTATTGCCATTACACTATTCACCCCCCCTCTAGTGTGTGTTGTTAGTATTGCAAGGGTAAGGCGATCCTTACAATTGGTATCAGAGCAAGGTTATAGCATACTGCAACAATGGCATTCAACGCCTCATCCGCGTCTCATGAAGAAGGTCATTCAATCGTCCAACCCCCCGCTCTTCAACGGAACCAACTACCCAAGTTGGAAGATCAGAATGATGATCTACTTGGAGGGTCAAGACCTATGGGACATTACGGAGGTGCCATTTGAGAAGCCCACTACTCCTGCGGCTTCAAGGACAAAGGCGGAGAAGGACTCGATCAAGTACAATGCGAGGGCTATGAATGCATTCCATTGCGCCCTCTCAGCAAATGAGTTCAACCGCATCTCCATGTTCAAAATGGCCAACGAAATTTGGCATACTTTGTAGATTTGTCATGAAGGGACTACAAAGGTAAAGAAATCTAAACAAAATGTGTTTAGATCTAAATATAAAATGTTTAAGATGCAATGAGGTGAAAGCATTTCAGAGATATTCACAAGGTTCACTGATATCGTGAACACTTTGGAGGGACTCGGGAAGATGATTTCTCAAGAGGATCGTGTAGAGAAGATCCTTGACGCTCACACCTCGTTGGGAGTCAAAGGCCAACGGAATTTTGGATCATATGACACGTCCAAATACACCGTTGAGGAGTGCATTGGTAATCTCATGGCGTATGAAGTAAAGCTTCAACACAAGAAGGAGATTCAACCATCAAAGCCCGAGAAGTCGGAGAAGCTCAAGGGGGTTACATTCCATGCTGAGGAGGAGCCAATCAAATGGAGGAAGAAATTCCATAGAGAAGCTCCTAGTGAAGAAGATGAGCTAGATGAAGCAAGTGGAGAAGAAATTGAGGATCTTGCCGAACAATTCAAGGCATTCCTCAAGTGCAAGCAAAGTAAGTCTTTGTCAAAGTTTGCCTCCAATTCCAACAAGGTTCCTACCTGTTACACTTGCAGTGGAAAAGGTCACTTGTCCACCGAGTGCCCTTCCAAACCCAACAAAGAAACTTACAAGAGTAAAGGGAAGAATCATTGGAAAGGAAGGTCCAAGTCCAAAAAATCACAAGAAGGGACTTGTCGGTACAATTGATGATTCAAGTGAGGACACATCAAGTAACAAAGAAGAGGATGCAAAGGAGGATGCTCACGCGTGCTTTGTAGCCATTGCTGTTCCTGCACCAATCCCCTCCGGATTAAATGAAGATGAGTTGGAAGCTTGGCTTAACTCTTACGATTCCTACGAGGAATCGTGCCTCATGGCTATGGAGGAGAAGTCATCATCAAGCTCTTGCAAGGATGATGATGATGTTGAGATCGAAGAAGAAAAGATCGCATACGAGGAGCTCAAGAATAACTTCGACTTGGTCTCCGAAAAGGCTAGTAAGTGCATCAACTCTTACAATAAATTAAAAGCAAAATATAAGATTGCTAAGAGTAGATTGCATGAACTAGATATTGCTAGTGTGATTCATGATGAAATGCATGATTGTGACACTTTTGAGAGAAACACACTTCTCTCTCAAGTTAAGGAATTGAGTTTAACTAATGAAAATCTTGTTGCTCAAAACCTTAGCTTAGGATCTCACATTCAACAACTTACGTTGAAATGTGAAGAGGAATCCCGTAAGCTCATAATCTTTGTGTATTCTAGGGATTCACTCCATGATTTGTTGGAAAAATAACATCCGGCAAATCATAGAGGAGGTTTGGGTTATATTCAAAATGTGGTACCCAAACCCACCTTTAATTCCTCTTATGGTGCAAATACAAGAAATATTGCTAAAGCACATAAGAAGAATCACCATGCTTTCTTGTACAACAATAACATCAACAAGAAGCATGTAGATCACGAGGAAATGAGGAAGAATGAAAAATCTTCATTTTTTTGCTAAGAAGCAAAATCCTCATTCTTTGCATGCCAAGAAATTCGTTTCTACACCTAAGCATGCCACATCCATCCCTCTTACAAAGGCAAAACCCTTGCCTAGGAAATCCTTGAGTTTATGGATTCCCACTAAGGTTAGTGTGCAAGAGAGGGATAGCTACATCAACTCTCTAGTTAGGGACGTGATTACCTCATGTGATTACATTAGGAAATCAAACTCCTCTTGGGTTTGGTTCCATAATGTTTAGCTTCCTCACACATATGCATATTGCATGGGTATTGTGCTTGAGTGTTTATTTTTAGCACACCCATTGTTTGTGTGTGTTTCATGATTTTGAAAATATTTTCAAACTTATTTTCATGAAAATGGGGACCTTGGGGTTTTTCTTGACATGCATGCATTTTTGATCCATGCGTATGTCAATGGGGGATTTAATATGTTGTATGTTTAAAATATTTTTAAAACATATTTTTATTCTCGTTTCGGAGGATATTTGAGATCATTATTTTCAATTGGTTATTTTTTGGTCTCAAACTAAACCTCTTGTATATTGCCAACTTGTTCATGTTTTATTTTGTTTTGGCAATATCTTTGTGTATCATTGAAGCTTGATTTTTCCATATCTATTGCTTTGATACAGTTTTAGGCCCATGGATCCATTATTTGTATATCAATTGTTAAAGAGGATTAATTTCCAAGATTCTTTTTCTACAATTGGTATTTACCTCAATTGTTAGAGATTGTTAATTTCCTTCTTTATAATTGGTATTAGATCCTAGAAGTCAAAGTTTGATCATTTCTATGATTTAGGGGGAGCATGAGATAGGGAATTGATACCCACTAAATTTTTTAATTTGGTATCATACATCTCCTTTTTTCTTGCATATTGTCACATCTTGGTTAAGATGACAAAGGGGGATATTGTTAATGTCCACCATTTTTGACGATGTCAATGCGGAGAGTTATGCATTATGTAACCTTATATGGGAGAATTTTATACATATGCATATGGGGAGAGATTTATGGGATTAGATAAATCATTCATGTTTGCATGATATTGTCCATTACAATTGGTTTATGTTATCCATGCCTATTATATGTCACTATGATCTTATTTGGTAGAATGAGTATTTACTATTGTATAGCCCATTGTATAATTGGTGCATATAAGTAGGGGGAGCTCATTAGCATTGTGCTTTAATACTTTGTATTTTACATAATGTGTGTCATCATCAAAAAAGGGTAGATTGTTGAGTATTGGTGTTTCATACCAATCTTATTTTGATGATGATCACAACATTATATTGTTGCTAATGACTCTCATGTTTTAGTCTCACAGTTTCATTCCTAGAATATCTTTCTTGGAGACTGATCACTTGGTGCAAGGATGGACATCAAGTTGAGAAGGGCTAAAGCTTGGACTCAAGGGGTGCCAAATCTTGGAGATGATGGAGAGCAATCAAGGCATCAAGATTGAATACTTAGACTCTAAAGAAAGCAATGTAATCCATGTAACATTTACTTTATTGCTTTCTCTCTCTTTGAGACTAGGTTAATGTAATGCCTTGTTAGATGGTTTACTCATTCATGCATATGCATTTAACCATCTTAGTGAGCCTTAGGATTATCATAGAATCCAACCAATTAGGTTCACTCTGTCCAAAGACTCATTTGGAGTCTCTGGCTTTCCATCAGTCGCCTGATGAAGGGTTTACAGTCGACTGGGTGATTTCCAGTCGCCTGTCGATCCTTCTACAGTCGACTGATATGCACAGCTCAAGTAAACATTTCAATTGACTCAAACTTGAGCTTTACACACAGTTGACTGCTGCTCAGTTTACAGTCGCCTGTAGATTTACAGTCGCCTGGGAATTGGCCAACAGTCGTTTGAGTAGCGTAAGTGCATTCTCTGCATCTCTCTGTCTTTTCTCCATCTTATGCAGCAGTCGACTGATGAAGGTATTACATTCGTATGACTATTACACAGTCGACTGTATTATTGACATCAGTCGCATGTATGCTTATCTAGAAAAAGAGTGCAGCTCTCTGTTTTATTCCATCCCCTGCAGCAGTCGCCTGCTGAAGGATTAACAGGCGCCTGTCCTGTTTACAGTCGACTGTATCGACTTCATCAGTCGACTGTCCTGGCTCAGATTATAGCCGTTGGATATTTTCTAGCCGTTGATCAGTCGACTGTCTTATGATCATCAGTCGACTGTCGCTGTCGTTTTCGCCCAGTTTCTAGCCGTTGCTGTATTAATCTTTTAGCTGTTTTCTTGGGTTTTGGGGTTTGATATAGGGTTTCTATATATATGAGTGTGCTGCCATCTCTTACTCTTCTTGATGCTAATGAATATCTCAAGAGATCTATAAGCAACTCTCAAACTCCCTCAATTCCCTCTTTGGAGCTCTCATTCCTCTTCATGCATTGAAGTCCAACTCAAGGGAATTCATCTAAGTGCTTTCAAGCATATCTCAACACTGGGAGATCCTCTTCCATGCCTTGCATCCATTTATGAGTAAGCATCTCAAGGCATAGGTAAGAGTATTTATTTTACTTGGTGAATTTGTAACTGTAATTCTCTTCGTGGGAATTAGTCTTTCTCTCTTTGTGGGAGTTTATCTCTTTGTGGGATTAGGATATTCTCTTAGTGGGAATAACTCTCTTTGTGGGAGTAACTCTCTTTGTGGGAGTTTAGTGTTCTAGTGTAGGGCTAACCCTAATTCTCTGAGTGGGAGTTAGTGATTCTCTGTGTGGGAGTATTGATCTTCGTGTAGGGTTGGTTGGGTCCTTGTGTAGGGCATAAATCCTCTTTGTGGGGTATCTCCTTGTGAGATTTGTATTCACTTCTCTGTGTGGGAATATAATGAATATTGGTGTGGCTGGATGTACCCAAGTTTGGGAAAACAGGGTAAAACTTTGTGTTTGCGTTCGGATTAATTGTGTCAATTATTTTCTCTTGCATTTATAATTCCGCATTTGCAAGTTTAATTTTAATTGGACAATTTTATTGCCATTACACTATTCACCCCCCTCTAGTGTGTGTTGTTAGTATTGCAAGGGTAAGGCGATCCTTACATACTCAACATAGACAATGCTCCAAACAACATGATTAGCACACAATATACATACAACTATACATTACTTACAATAATGTATGATCATACATCAATACATATGTCAAATATTAAGGCATTTCTATACATACCAAATATATGCACCCAATTATACACAAACATAGGCATACATATGTCAGGTTATATAATTATAGTATTTTCACACCCAGGATATCACATTCTACCCACCTTAAAAATAAAGTGGTATTTGTGTAAAGACTTGTGTGGACGTCTATGGAATGGATGGCATAGATGTGATGTATATATTTGGATGTAACTATATGATTTATATAGCATGTATTGTATGAACCTTAGCATATAACTATGTACTTGTAGGGTGTGTGTATGCTTGTAGTTGTAGCATATATTAGTTGTATGTAGTAGTTGTATCTACAAAGTATTTGTAGTAGTACGTAGAAATTGTAGCTATAATAGTTGTATGCATGGATGTATATTATAGTAGTATGTATGTTAATGTGTATTTATATATTTGTCTTTGTGTAGTGTAGTCGTCGTATATATTATATATAGGAGTGCCCATGTAGGTATATATATGTAATTAATGGATATATATATGCAAGTGTTTATATGTGAATATTGGCATTTTTAAGTTGTGTGTGTTATGGAACGTATGGAGTGCTAAATCTTGACCTTGTCTTGTTTTGTGTTGTAATGTATGTATGCGGGGGTATGGTGATCTTTAGTGTTTAGACTTGTCCATCCCTGTCTTGACCTTTAATTTAGAAAGTCCGAGGATGGTGTAACGACCCGCTTCTCAGGATACCTAGAAAGTACGAATCCATCCCAGGTATTCCCAGAGTAATGAGTGTTACAAAGAAGGAAGAGAACAAAGATACAAATAAAACCAGCAGGCCACTAGGCACGTAATGGGAAGTACAGACAATGCTCCAAACAACATGATTAGCACCCAATATACATACAACTATATATTACTTACAATAATATATGATCATACATCAATGCATATGTCGAATATTAAGACATTTCCATTCATACCAAATATATACACCCAATTATACACAAACATAGGCATACATATGTCAAGTTATATAATTATAGTATTTTCACACACACTGTATTACACACATGTTATCTGATGCGTAATTAGATATAACACTTTTAAGAATGGTATTCCCTACATAGAGTTGTTTACTTCCTAATGGGCACACATTGACGTGTCTGCCCCCCCTTTTCCCTTGTTAGAACCAGAGACTCCCAGAGCAGCTTCCTTATCTCCGAGGATTTCACATGGCTGGTCTTCATCTTTTATATACTTTTATGGGTGTGAGTTGTACTTGTTTACGGGTGTAGAATTTTAGTTGGGAAATCTGTATGTATTTCGCTTTTAGATTTCTCAAGTGTCTTTTGTATAACTTCAATTGTACTTTTGTAACAGATTATATATATATATATATATGTACGTATGTATGTATATATGTATATATATATATATATGTATATATATATATATATATATATATATATAGAGAGCCCGGTCGAGACTATGCAAACTGGGGGGAAACCGCCGTGCCCCCAACGGCCCCGGGTTAGTCCGAGAGGGGAGATGTAGCCCCAGGGTAAATAATTCCACAACAAATTCCACAATAATTACCAAGTCACGGCGGCCATAGGCCTCGAACCCCGCACCCCTTGGCTTTGGAGCGGAATGACTTACCACTGGAACACCCTCTCGTGGGCATATATATATTCAATGTCCGGATTTGGAGACGCTCCCTTCAATCCAAAAAATTCCGGTTGCTAAAGTTGTTGCAGAACCTAAAGGCAAAGACAAAATATTAGAAGGGGCCACAGATCAAATGATGAATATGCTGGATGGAGATATTGCATCATGTAGTCGCAAAATGGATAAATCTTTACAGTTGGCCGTGGAAGTCAATGACAACCCTAATCAGAGACTGAATACAAACACTCCTAGTAATGGCACTGAATCTCTGCAGCAAGATAATTTAATTTCATCTTCCCCCTTTGCACCAAATGGAGGGGATTTGCAGGATCCAAATGGGTTGGCGAATGATAAGGTAGCTGAAAACATCATCTTGGGTGATGCTGATGTCAATGCACCAATTCCTCAGGGTTCAAAAGAAATACAAATTTCAGCTGAAGGCTCTTCCCCGGTAATTCTTACAGAACTTCAACATCACCAGGTATGTGCTGCAACTGATCCGGGTTGTGCTACAAATAATGAAAACTCCAACTCGGAGACTGCTTCTGTTCCAGTATCGAATGCCCCTTCGGCACAGGAGAGCTGCTTACTTCCCCCCAAGCTCCCCATGACACCCCTGCCCCTGGAAACTTGGTTATGATTAATCCTGAGTGGGACTCGGCTAAGTTGGGGACGGGGGGTGTGAATGGGTTGCAAAAAGTGTCTTCAAACAGGCCCGCACCGCAGGAGTCAAATGTTGGCAGTTCTAGGAGAAGTGTGAGAATCATGGAAGGTGTTGCGGGTAAGCCACCCTCTAAATCCATTATTAAATGAGTATTTTATATGGAACACGCAAGGTCTAAACAATGCGATCAGAAGAAGGGACCTCCGCGATAGATTAAATCTCATTAAGCCTACGGTGGTGGTGTTAATTGAGACTAAGTTGAAATTGGGTGTTGGCACATGGAGGAATTGTTTTCCAACTGATTGGACTATGGTTGACAATTTTTCCCTTCAATCCGGGGGGAGAATTCTTATAGGAGTGGATAAATTGTGGCAAGTGGTGACTCTTTCTATATCGGCCCAGCACATTACCCTTAGATGTAAGAATGAAGGGGGCCTTTCTATCGGGATCACTGGTGTATACGGGTCCTATGTTCAAAGTGAAAGAAGCAAACTCTGGGCTTATCTTGCAAGGGACAGCTTATTGTTTACTGGGGAAGCTTGGATAGTGGGTGGGGATTTCAATTGTATCCGGTATACAAATGAGAAGGTTGGTGGAAGGCGATGTATTCCTGAAGTTTTGAATGGCTTCAATAACTGTATTAATAGCTGCTCTTTATCAGATATTAAAAGCATTGGCAATCCTCTTAGTTGGTGCAATCAGAGGTTAGGTGCGGGGCGTATTGCGGCACGACTAGACCGGGTCCTGTGTAACATCCAATGGCTCCAATTACTTCCGGAATCTTATCTTGAATATTTACAGTCCAACACTAGTGATCATGCCCCGATGGTGATCAAGCTCCACTCAAAGGTTGCCTCTTACCCCAAGCCTTTCTGATTTTTCAATGCGTGGATCAAGATGCAGGGCTATCAAGAATTATTGGAAAACTCTTGGGACTATCAGTTAATTGGATCACCAATGCACATTCTATTCACTAAGCTAAGGAATCTGAAAATGGCAATGCGATCTTGGGCTAAACAGAGTCACTCGAAGTCTTTAATTACCGAATGCACTTCTACGCTGCACGAGGTACGTAGCAACCTGACTCTCCATTATAATTTGAATCTTCAACGGCATGAGCGAGATTTATCAAAAAAATTAAATGCAATGATTGAAATGGAAGAGGATATGTTGAGACAAAAGAGCAGACAAAATTGGCTAGCTTTGGGAGACAGGAATTCAAATTTCTTTTACACGGCTATAAAAGCTAGGCAAAGTCATAATAACCTGAGCCACCTGATAGATGCTGAAGGAAAATGTAGATCTGCTGAAGATGTCAGAGAGGATGCTCCAAGATATTTTAAAAATTTATACACTCAGCATAGCTACTGGAATGTTTTTCCAAATATTGTTACTAAGCGTATTGTTACCCCTGAGGCGGTTGTTTGGCTTGAGCGCCATATTGCAAATGAGGAGATTAAAGAAGCTGTGTTCCAAATAGGGGTGGATAAATCCCCTGGCCCGGACGGCTATAATGGCCTCTTCTTTCAACATGGGTGGAATATAGTAGGTAAAGACCTTACTACTGCTATTCATTCTTTTTTTCGTTCTGGGAAGATTATGCATCCTATAAACCATACAAATCTGACGCTGGTTCCTAAAAACTCCAATGCCACTAATCTTGTTGACTATAGACCTATTGCATGCTGTAATGTGATATACAAGGTCATTAGTAAAATACTCTGTAACAGGCTGAAACATGTGATTCATGATCTTATATCTGAGAATCAGTCCGCTTTTTTAAAAGGGAGGCTACTTTCTGACAGTGCTCTTATTGCGCATGAGCAAATAAGAGACTTTAGCAATCCAATGGGGAGTAGATGTTGTTTAAAACTGGATTTACGGAAGGCTTTTGATAGTGTAAATCGGGAATTTATATACTTTATGCTTCACAGATTGGGTTTGGGCAGGAGATTTATTTCTTGGATTCAGGAATGTATATCCATCCCCACTTTCTCTGTTATGATAAATGGCTCTCCAGCGGGATACTTTGAAGGTAATAGGGGAATTAGACAAGGTGACCCCCTATCTCCTTATCTTTTTGTAATTGCTATGGAAGCTTTTTCTCTCCTGATTGAAAAGGCCATCTCTGGGGGCAGTATTCATTCCATGAGGCGAGTTGGATCTATATCACATCTCTTATTTGCAGATGACCTGCTTCTATTTTGCCAGGCGAACAAGCACTCCTTTCAGGGACTGAATGGCTTAATTGAGGATTTCTCCAACTTGACAGGGCTGGACATAAATTGGGCGAAAAGTACTGCCATCTTCAGTAAAGGAACCAAGAATCCATCTGAGTTAGCTAGCCTCCTGGGAATTAAACTTGCCACTTCATTTAATACTTATCTGGGTTTGCCCCTATCCTCAAGGTACCCAAAGCCTTCTATGTACGTCAGGCTCATAGATAAATGTAAGAAGAGGTTAATGGGGTGGTCTTCTTCGATCCTATCTATCTCTGGCCGTATTGAACTTGTCAGATCAGTTATCTATGGAATGCTTGCTTTTTGGATTCAGGTTTATCGTATCCCCAAATCAGTAATCCGTACTATCACTTCAGCTTGTAGGAAGTTTATTTGGGGGTCTTCTCACATATGGGCTTGGAAGGACATATGTACCCCTAAGGATGAGGGAGGAGTGGGATTACGTTTACTCCCTGATTTAAGCCATGCGGCTGGGGTTCGATTAACTTGGCGCTTGTTAACAGGTGAGGGGCTCTGGGCTAAGTATATGAGGCAAACTTACAAGGACTCGTCGCAATTCTTTGCAGCCAAAGGAAAGACTACTCATTCGGGCACCTGGAAGTTCATGTTATTTTGCAGGCGTTACTCAATACATTTGATTAGGAGACGGGTCATGGATGGCAACTCAACGCTTTTCTGGAAAGATAATTGGTTACCCGTTGGGCCTATATGTGATTTACAAGAAGTTCCTGTCAATGCTGAAGATAGAACGGTATCCGAGTACTGGGACGGATCAAACTGGAGACAGGATCCTAGCATAGATTCCATTCGGCCTCTCTTGCAGCAAATGAAGTTACAATCTGGGTTGGACTATTGGGAATTCCTAGGGGGAAGGAGCTTCTCCTATGCTGCGGCTTGGGAGGGTGTAAGGCACAGGCAACCGAAATTCCAGTTTGCAAAAATTGTTTGGTTCAAAAACTGTGTTCCTAAAATGGCTCTATCAACTCTACGGGCATTTCTAGGTAAGCTCCAAACTAAGGCCGAACTTGCTAGGTGGAATCCACGCATTGAAGCTGAATGTTGCCTCTGTGAAGCCGGAATTGAGGAGGACATTGCTCACCTCTATTTCGGTTGTGATTACTCCGGCTATTTGCTCAAAAGGAGTCTACTAAAATTGGGGGTCGATGTATCTGTGGACCCTAGTTTGTCTGAGGTGGGAGCTTATTTCTTAAGACATTTTGCGCATAATGAACCACTAAGTATGTTAGCAAGAACGGTGCTATCTGCTTTGGTATGGCATATTTGGAAGGAAAGGAATGCAAGGATTTTTGAAGCAACAAAGCGTCCGAAATCAACTCTGTTCGAGGCTATTGCGGAGGATGTCAGAACAATCCTGAGAGACTTAGAGCCAGATTCTCATGACACAAGGGTTGCAATGTCTAGATGGGAGTTTAGGGATGAGGGGTGATACCTCATTCTTTGTCATTTTTGGATACCTATGAATGATTGGTATGACGGTAAAGGGTGACGGCGCTTGTGCCATATCCCCTTTCCGGTCTCCACCAATCACTTATAAATACCCATGTAATTATTGTAATAAAGATGGATCACTAACTTTTCTATATATATATATATATATATATATATATATATATATATATATATATATATATATATATATATATATATATATATATATATATATATATATATATATATATATATATATATATATATATATATGTAACGACCCGCTCTCGGGGGCCCGTTACTTATTTGATATTTGCGCAGGTTCTGCAGTTAACCAGTGAAATCAAAATAGCCACGATGCAGAGATGTACAAAAATACCCAAAATAGTGTCCAATTATTACAATCCATACCGTACAAGATGTCCGAACAGATATACATGACAGAAGAAAAGTACACAACTGAAAATAGCTCTGGAAGCTACGGTCTCATGGTCGAAGTCTGGCGCTATTAACTCAAGAGCATCTGCCTCCATATGTACGTTGTCTGCGGTGCCACGGAGATGGAACCGTAGGTAAGTCACAACAATTCTAAATAAAGAAAGAGAGGTAATGTACAAGTATGACAAAGAGAGGGAAATCAAACCCTTGGAGAGAAAAAGACGGGTACAAGATAGAAGTAGGGGCTAGAAGAGAAACACTAGCTCAAAAGATGCAAACAGCCTACACTTACACGTCAGGTTTGGCTCGTCTCAAAATCTCTAGCACCATCCTCCAATACTTCCGAGCGTCCTTCGATTCGCTTCCGTTGTCGAACTTGACTTCTGGTGATCGAACATCGAATGCTACCCTCCTTAAATAAATGTAGCTAAAGTTCAAGCGAACTAAACACAATTTAGGAAGAAGTAAAAGAATCAGGAGGCCATCATTAGCTAAAGAAATGTTGCTAGTGATGAAGATCGATGGCGTTACATAATCATGATTCACGTCCTTGCGGTCCAGCGGACACGGCCAGGGAAGTGACTAATCCAGGATCACTTACACCCAGTCTAGCTAGGTTGATCCAACAACTTAGCCAAGCACATTGACCGGATCATGGTCCATTGAAGGAAGCTTATCACCTATATGCATGCCATCAACAACTGAAGGAAAGGTGATGAAGTGGGTAGATAGTCCAACCAACCAAAAAATCACTATAACTGCTAGCAAAAGAGGGTACTAGAGAGGTATAATCAAGAATGGAACACGAATTCCTAAGCAAGGGTTAAGAGTTCAAAGGAAGTGATGAGGATCAAGGAAGACCTAATGAAGATGGTAATAAGGACGCTTTACCCGTATATCCAATACAGGTGAACACTCGAGACAACCAGTACTCGAGAGTTCAATTTGAGTATTTTATATTGTACACCCTGATCTTGCTATATTGTTCACGAGATAGTTAGCGAGGACTTGCGTTGGGCCACCAAACTTGTAACGACCCGCTCTCGGGGGCCCGTTACTTATTTGATATTTGCGCAGGTTCTGCAGTTAACCAGTGAAATCAAAATAGCCACGATGCAGAGATGTACAAAAATACCCAAAATAGTGTCCAATTATTACAATCCATACCGTACAAGATGTCCCAACAGATATACATGACAGAAGAAAAGTACACAACTGAAAATAGCTCTGGAAGCTACGGTCTCATGGTCGAAGTCTGGTGCTATTAACTCAAGAGCATCTGCCTCCATATGTACGTTGTCTGCGGTGCCATGGAGATGGAACCGTAGGTAAGTCACAACAATTCTAAATAAAGAAAGAGAGGTACTATACAAGTATGACAAAGCAGACCAAAGTGAAAGTAAAGTACGGTGCAGTGTCTGTACAAGTGTAGAAAGTAAAGCGTAGGTGTAACAGGCTACTGCTGTAGCTGAAAGTACAACAAGTAAAGTACGGTGACTGAACTGGTAAGGAAGTAAAGTGCATGTACTGTAAAGTAAAGGTGACTGTAATGCGTAAAGTAAAGGTGATTGTGCAAAAGTAACTACGTGACTCATGTAGGAGAGTATGATATGCAACCATAAAGTTCATCTATTGCCAGGGACCATTTTGCTGACGCAGGCAGACCTTGTAGTTTTGCCGACGCAGGCAGACCTTGTAGTTTTGCCGACGCAGGCAGACCTTGTAATTTTGCCGACGCAGGCAGACCTTATAGACACAGATATGCAAGTAGATGAACCCCCGGTCATAGCTCCCACACTCTCTCTACAATGAGTTACCCCAAACCCCAGTGATGTTTATCTATTACGAGATGTTCCACAAGATGTTCCACGAGATGTTCCACCAGATATTCCACACATGATATTCCACACAATGTTCCACATGTTACTAGTCAAACCAAGCCAACTGGTTGACTTCCTCATTGAAAACCAGAAAGTAGGATAAGGACAAGTCGAATACCAAAAGCTGCTACTTCCGTGCTTTGAGCACGTGGTAATGTGGTTTAACACACAATTTACCCAAGTTGGTAGTTGCGTCTACAACCACCAAAGTTGAAAGTTGGCAAAGTAATCTTTGGTTGATTACTTTCATATTAGTTCTCTAGTTTGGTTCAAGTCAAATAGCCGTTCGAGGCTATAGGTGAAGTGTCACAAGTTCATACAAGCACATTAGACTAGTTTTCTAAGCTTAGAATCTGTCATGACTTACGTTATAGAGCTCGTCGTGGCAAGACAAGGTTGGTGCTAGAAGAGCTAGTGCACGAGGATTGGTACCTGCAATCACAAAAATAGTTGGTTACAGAACGCTACATTTCTATTTAAATAATTCGATCGTTTTGATTTTTATAACTGACTGAAACGTTGTCGAAAAGCGTTCTAAATTTTTATATAGACTATATATGATAAAAATAGTTTTACTACAAGAGGGAATATTTTTCTGAAGATTATAGTAATTTTTAGAATTTTTAAAAGCTTAAAAACAATTTAAAAACTGTTTTCCAATTAGTAACGTATTTATTCCACAATTTATTCTGGATGCAATCTGCATCGGAATGGTTCAAATGAGGTGTCAAAACGACCGTCTCGAAGGGTAATATAACATATATTTTTCTCAAGTATTAGTTTACGTAAAAATAAGAATATACGGATTTTTGAACGAAAATCAGGTATTTATCTTTTAGGGTTAAAAATTAATTCTGGAAAAACTAAGCGTCGGATTGAGATGAAACTAGCGCCATTGGGTCCAGAATATTATTTCTGATTTTCTGGAGCTAGCC
This sequence comes from Scilla litardierei, assembly GCA_030789695.1. NCBI lineage: Eukaryota > Viridiplantae > Streptophyta > Magnoliopsida > Asparagales > Asparagaceae > Scilla > Scilla litardierei. The sequence continues at coordinate 130,915,044 of CM061140.1, read as the reverse complement.
TCACATTTTTCTGGGGCTTATATTATTAGTTATAGAATTAAAACCATAAAACCCTATTTATTAATTAATAAAAATACGAAAATTTGAATTAATTTCGAAATTACGATATTGCCATCGTATATACCTCCGCTCATTCGTTCTTCATGTTCAAGCGACGACCGGGGGGGGGGGGGGGGTTGTGTCCGCTGTCGACGTCGGACGGCGAGGGCGGCAAGGCGGCGGGGCTCGGATGAAGGCGAGGAGGCGGAGCGACGCAGGCGGCGGCGACAAGCGGCAGAAGACGGCGTGACGACGATAACAAGGTTCCGTGCTTCGTTGGAGAAGGCAGGGAGGAGCAGCACGGTGGCCTAGCGGCGGCGGGGGCTTCTGAGGATGGTAGAGGACGGAGGAGCAGGCGCCAGGCGGGGCTGTGCGGCGCTGTCGAAGGGCTCCGGCGGTGCTCGGGATGCTCCGAGAGTGGAGGGCGGCTGTCTCGTCAGAGGAGACGTCGGCGATGGCTGCTGGAGCAGTGGCGGTGGAGCTTGCGACGTTGAGGGTGGATGCGTTCGCCGGCGTAGGGGAGGAAGCGGGAGAGAGGGAGAGTGAGTGCGAGAGGGAACGAGGTCGGGGAGACGTCGACCTGGGCTTCGAAAAATATCGAGGGAGAGAACGAGAGATAGAGGGAAAGAGAGGTTATGTGCGTGGTGTTGGATATTGGACTCCCCGGATTTGGTTTTGGATGATGAACAAACATAAATATAATATGAACTAACACTTTGTGAGCGCAGTTATGGAGATCGTCGCCAAATTCACATGAATATCAATAACGACGTCTCAAGACTTCTCAAAGCACGTGATCGTATGCCTAAAGCTTCGTTGAAGCTTATGGACCTATTTAGAAGTCATGAAGATTCGATTGAAGCTATTGAAGACGATATCGTCAAGTTTATTTAATAGTCTTTAAGCTTCTTTCGTAGAATGTTAAGCCTTGAGTAGGTCTTACGTTTTAATTCTTCATAACGCTCATATCTTAGCTCTAGGATCTTAGTAGAAGTCCATACAATTCTTCCCGAAGCTTCGCGCTTCGATTCGGGACTTCTTGTGCATGTTAGTTGGTTCAAGAAGAAGAACTGACCGACTAGATGGTGATCTAGTCGGTCAGCCAAGCTTCTTGGACCGACTAGTTTCTGTCAGTTAATTCTTAGCTCTTTACTGTTTACAGTTAGTCGGTCTAAGTTGACTCACCGACCGACTAGTTTGTGAACTAGTCGGTCAGTGATGCTTCTGTGACCGACTAGTTGAGCTTTCCATGAACATGCACATTTGAGCTTGAGCTACTGTTTATCTTTAGTCGGTCTGTGCTCATTGATCGACCGACTAGTTGATGAACTAGTCGGTCAACTTTCCTTCTTGGACCGACTAGTTTAGTTTTCTGTACATGCCAAATTTTTCACCATACTTACTGTTTATTGTTAGTCGGTCTATGTTCATATGGTGACCGACTAGTTGGTGAATTAGTCGGTCAACATTTGTTCTTGGACCGACTAAGTCTAATTCTTCTCAGACTTCAGTTTTATCTGTTAGTCGGTCCACGTTGAGTAACCGACCGACTAGTTGTGAAACTAGTCGGTCAGCTACTCTTCTTAGACCGACTAGTTCCTTAGTCTGTACTTTGATCTTTTCTCAGTTTACTCATTAGTCGGTTTACGTTAATTGACCGACCGACTAGTTGATGAACTAGTCGGTCGGTGGTTGTTCTTTGACCGACCAGTTGGGTTCAGATTAGAGCCGTTGGAGCTTTAATTGAAACGTTTTTCTCTCTCTCTCTCCTTTAACCTATATATACTTGTTGGGCTGCATTCATTGCTGCCAAGGCTGATATTAATGCAAGTTTAGAGTTCAAGAGAAATCAATCCAAGCTCATTCAAAGCTCATTCCCTCCATTCAATAATCTCTCCTAACTCTTACTTCAAAAGAGAGATTCATTGAGTGTGAAGCCTTCCAAGCCAAGTACTTGATTCTAGGTCACCAACATCCCCAAAGCTCTCCATCGCTGATCTACATCTTGGAGATAGGGTTTGGTGCCACTTCTTCCCCAAAATCATCCTTGCCCTAATTCGTAAGCAATACGCAAGGCATAGGTATTTTGTTCGGTAAGTAGTTTTTCTTATTTCATTTCATATTTGATTTGTAAGTTTCACTCTCGGTTGTGAGAGTGTGGTTGTGATCCCGGGTTGTGGGAGTCACAAATTTCATTTTGTATGATTTGACTTGTGGAGGTTTTTCACAAGTATTTCATAGTGGAAATCTTGAGTTAGGGTTTCTAACTCAAGTATCCGGAGGGGATCCGGGTGGTTGGGACGTAGGATCACCGGGAACAAGTCGGGGAGACTTGGGTGGATCCGAACCCAGTAACATCTCTTGTTAGCGTTGTTAATTTTGTGTTGTCATTCAATTTAAGCTTCCGCAAATTGATTTGGTAGTTGTTTGCATTTTAATTTGGAATTATACTCCTTATTATTTTAAAGTACTATTCACCCCCCCTCTAGTACTTGTGCAGTAGCTTGTAGGGCATTACATTTGGTATCAGAGCCAGATACTAAGCTATGTCTGCCAACGACAACAAGACCGTGCGTCCACCTTCCAACTATGACACCTTCGGGAACCGTGAAGGAGCATCTTCGGTGATGGAAGGACATTCCTCTACGAGGCCTCCATTCTTCAACGGTACCAATTACGGGTACTGGAAATGCCGGATGGAAACCTTCCTCCGGAGTGCATCCTTATGGAGGACTACAATGAAGGAATACATCGAACCCAAAGAAGAAGACTTTGAGAAATGGACTACCGCGGAGGTCGCCGCGGAGGTAAGCAATGCCAAGGCAATGAACTTCTTGCAATGCGCATTGGAGCCTGAGGACTTCAATAAGATATGCACATGTAAGAGTGCATATCAAATTTGGAACTCCCTCCTCATTCTTCATGAAGGTACGAGTCGGGTAAGAGACTCTAAACTCGTAGTTGTAAACAAAGATTACGAAATGTTTCATATGCAACAGGGCGAGAAGATGAAGGAGTATTACGCTCGCTTCGTCGACATCATAAACGAGTTAGAGGCTCTTGGCAAATCCTACACCCAAAAGGAGAAGTGTTCGAAGCTTATCGAAGGACTTCCTTCTTCTTGGGAAAAGCGCACCTTCGCCATCGAGGAAGGTAATGACATGAACAAGTACACCGTAGTTCAACTAATGGGTACTTTAATGTCATACGAGGTACGCAAGGATAGCAAGCTCAAATTGCAGGAAAAGATGAAGTACTATCTAAAGCAAGACGAGCCAAAGAAGAAGGCTATTGCTTTCAAGGCCGCTCCATCCACATCCACATCAACCGATGATGAAGACTCGGAAAACGAGTTGGACTTGGAGTCCATGGCACTCATGGCCAAGAAGTTCAACCGTTTCTTCCGAAAAGGTAACTTCAAGAACAAAGCTAAATTTGGTTCTTCTAACGCTTCTTCCTCTCCTTTGTGTTTCAAGTGCAATAAGCCAGGACACATGAAAGCGGAGTGTCCTCTCAACAAACAAAAGGAGAAGTGGAAGGCGCCAAAATTCGATAAGTCCAAGAAGTACAAAAAGGGGTACAAGAAGGGACTTGTCGGAGCAACATTCACCGACTCCGAGGATTCTTCAAGCGGAGAGTCGGACGATGAGCAAGTGGAGCAAGTGCACATGTGCTTCATGGCAAGAGAGGAGCATGATCAAGGATCCTCCTCTTCCGATGATAGTGATAAAGAAAGCAATGAGGTAACCATGGACGATCTTAGGAATGCTAACTCTCAACTTTGATCAAAATACACTAAATTAGTAAATAGATATACTAAAGTAAAAGATGACCTAGCTAGCATTCAAACATCGCCTAAGACTATCATCACCAACAACGACACCGTTGTTGAAGAGTTAAGAAATGAGATTGTTAATCTCAAATCTAAACTTGAACATGTTAGCATTGAGGATGCGGAAGAACATAAGATAGCGGATTTAACTTCTCAAAACTCGACTTTGAGTATTGAGAACGAGAATCTTAAATCTCGTGTTTATGTGCTCACATCGCAAATATCCACTTTGGATATTTCTTTGCGTTCTCTCAAAGAGAAATATGAGGACACATTGGGCCGAATCAACAAATTCAATAAGGGTAAGGGCCACTTGGATAATATCCTAAAAGACTTACTTCCGGCCAAACACCACATTGGCTTGGGGTATATGATGGGAAATTCATCCAAGTCGGTCACTACTTTTGTAAGGCCAACTTCCGAAGCCTCAACGAGTGGGAGCAAACACTCTATTGGTAGTTCATCTACCAATGGTGCTTCCACCTCGTCCACACCCTCTTTTGGAAAGAAACCCACTTTGGGTGGACCTCCAAAGAAGGGGCATGCTTATATGTACACAAATACCATACCACGTAGGAACACACGTCCTACTCCACCATCTCACACATATGATGATTTCTATGCTAAACGTTCACGGGCACGTGCACACCATGTGAGACACCCTCACGCACGTGTTCCCACACAAGCATATGTACACCCACCTCATCATGTGAGTAATTCTCATCGTGCACCATTCCATCATGTCCCGTATGCCTATCCACAACATGCATCACGTAGAAATCAACGTCGAATGCATGCACCCAATAGGATGAGGGCTCCCAAGATTTTCACAATTTGGAGCCCAAAGGACACAAGCATGGACGAAAAACAAATGTATATGAATGCCTATTTTTCGGATGTTGTGCATAGTAGAAATTATGTGGGGAAGTCTAAGTCCAATTGGACTTGGCTTCCAAAGGTCTAATCTTTTGGACCCAATGACCTTGGGTACCATGATATGAAATTCTCTATCTTTAGGTACTCAAGGAAAAGAAAAAGAAAAGGAGCAACAAATTTAAATTTAGCTCCAAGGGAAATTGGATACTCGATAGCGGGTGTTCAAAACACATGACGGGTGACGCTAGTTTGCTCTCCGGAGTGGTTCCCATAGCAAATGGAAACCGCGTCGTATTTGGAGGCAACGAGAGCGGAACCATCATAGGTGTTGGTAAAGTGGGTAACCCTTCTAAACCCCTAATTAGTGATGTTTATCTTGTTAGTGGTTTAAATCATAATCTTATTTCAATAAGCCAACTTTGTGACAAAGGTTACAAAGTTAGCTTTGCGAAAGGATTGTGTCACATTTTAAGAAAAGATAATGATAAATTATTGTTTTCCGGAACTCGTCATAAAGATATTTATATTTTGGATCTTCCTAAGTCATATGAACAATGTCTCGTTGCCAACACAAGTGAACAACACTTATGGCATCGACGCTTTGGACATGTGAACTTTGGAACACTATATAAGCTTTCAAAATTAAATTCCATTAAAGGTTTTCCGAAGCTTGTTTTTGAAAAGAAAAGTTTTTGTGATTGTTGTCAACGTGGCAAGCTTCCTAAATCTTCATTTAAACCTAAGAAAAGCATTTCTACTAAACGGCCACTAGAGCTATTACATCTAGACTTATTTGGGCCAACTAGAGTTGCTTCCTTAGGAAATGCAAGATATGGACTTGTCATCGTAGATGACTATTCAAGATTTACATGGGTATTTTCATTGTGTAATAAAAATGAAGCTTTTGAAAACTTCACAATTTTTGTTAAGAAAGTACAAAATCTCTTAGGAACCACCATTGTCACTATTCGTAGTGATCATGGAGGTGAATTTGAGAATGAGTCTTTTGAGACATTTTGTGATGAAGTTGGTATTACTCACACCTTCTCTTTCCCTCGTGCACCTCCTCAAAATGGTGTAGTTGAGAGAAAGAATAGGACGCTAGTGGAGTGTGCTCGCACTATGCTTGATGATAGCCAACTTGGCCATCAATTTTGGGCGGAAGCGGTACACACCGCTTGCTATGTGTTTAATAGAATACTTTTGAGGCCCGGAACTAAACAAACTTGTTATGAATTGTTGTTTGGTAGGTTGCCTCAAGTTAAACATTTTCGTGTTTTTGGTTCGAAATGTTTTATTAAGAACACGTATGGTAGTTTGGACAAATTCGATCCAAGATCCGATGATGGGATTTTTGTTGGATACTCTTCACGTAGCAAAGCCTACCGGATATTCAACAAACGAACCTCAACGATCGAGGAGTCGCTTCATGTCTCTTTTAATGAAGGATTTGTTCCAACTAGAATTTCAAATGATAATGATTCTATGGATGTTTTGTGTGATTCATTTGATAATTCTAAGTCTAATGATTCTATTGATTCTATTGAGACTAACCCAACTAACGAAATTGTTGAGAATGTTCCTAGTGATCAAGGTATTCCCAAACGGCTTCATACCGTTCGTGACCATCCTCATGAGCAAGTCATTGGCAATATCTATGATAGTGTCAAGACGAGATCGCAAGTGAACTACTTCACTCATTGTGCCTTTGCCTCCTCGATAGAGCCAAAGAATATTAATGAAGCATGCGAAGATAGCGCTTGGATCTTAGCCATGGAGGAGGAGCTCATTCAATTCGAGAGAAATGAAGTTTGGGAGCTTGTTCCATTGCCATCGAAGAACCACACCGTCATAGGGACAAAGTGGATCTTCAAGAACAAAACCGACGAAAACCAAGTCGTCGTCCGGAACAAAGCTCGGTTAGTTGCTCAAGGCTATCGACAAGAGGAAGGTATTGATTTCGAAGAATCCTTCGCTCCGGTAGCTAGATTAGAATCAATTAGATTATTATTGTCTTTTGCATGCCATAAGGATTTTAAATTATTTCAAATGGATGTTAAAAGTGCATTTTTAAACGGAGATGTTGTTGAGGAAGTTTACGTTTCTCAACCTCCGGGCTTCATAAATGAAAAATTTCCAAATCATGTTTTTAAACTAAAGAAAGCGCTTTACGGCTTAAGACAAGCTCCTCGAGCTTGGTATGATCGCCTAAAGAATTTTCTTTTGGATTTGAATTTTAAAATGGGAGAAGCCGATTCTACATTTTTTGTTAAGCATGCGAATAATGATATAATTTTAGTTCAAATATATGTTGATGATATCATTTTCGGTGCTACTAACTTTGCTCTTTGCGAAGAGTTCTCTAATGTTATGAAGGAACAATTTGAGATGAGCCACATGGGTGAGCTCAAGTATTTCTTAGGTCTCCAAATTCGCCAAATGGACGATGCAATCTTCATCCACCAAACGAAGTATACGGTGGAGTTGCTAAAGCGATTTGGAATGGAGAGTGCTTCCGGGAAAAAGACTCCAATGAGCACTACTACGCATCTTGACAAGGATACGGGCGGTAAGGATGTAGACATTCGTCTATATCGAGGTATGATAGGTAGTTTGCTTTATCTTACCGCAAGTAGGCCCGATATTATGTTCGCCGTATGCGTATGTGCTCGTTATCAATCTCAACCTAAGGAATCTCACTTAGTAGCGGTAAAGCGTATTTTTCGCTATCTAAGTTACACTTTAGATTTTGGATTACTTTATCCGAAATCTAGCACATATGAGTTAATCTCATATAGTGATGCCGATTATGCGGGATGCAAATCCGACAGGAAAAGTACTAGTGGCACTTGCCATTTTATAGGAAATTCTCTTGTCTCTTGGTTTTCCAAGAAGCAAAATTCCGTATCACTTTCAACCACCGAGGCGGAATATATTGCCGTCGGTGCCGCGTGTGCTCAAGTTCTTTGGATGAGACACACACTTAAAGACTTTGGTATAAATTGTGATACTTGCCCTATCATGGTTGACAACCAAAGTGCAATATGTCTTTCCAAGAACCCGGTACACCATTCCCGTTCGAAACACATAGATGTCCGACACCACTTTTTAGATGATCATGTTGCTAAAAAGGACATCATTTTAGTGTACGTTGAAACCCAAAAGCAAATCGCCGATATTTTCACGAAACCCCTAAAGGAGGACTCCTTTGTGCGGCTACGTCGAGAATTGGGGATTATGGGTGAATCCGAGATATAGGATTCATGTTTCATTCAATAATTTTGCATGCTATTATATTTGGCAATATCTCATTCATGCTAGAATTATTGGATTTTTCGGAATTTTATGTGATATTTTGATTTTTCGTTTGATTTGTGCGTAATCGTCAAATTTTGAGTTTTCGATGTTTAATGGGGTAGTTTAGATGATTATTGAGAGTTTTGAGATATATCGTCCAAGCGTATTAAGGAGAGAAATTGATTATCATTTTTTGGACTCCTTAGTCGGTTCATGTTCAGTGACCGACCGACTAGATTGCGATCTAGTCGGTCAGTCAATGAACTGTGACCGACTAAATCTTGTCAGTAAATCTTGGATTCAGCCTCTGTTTACAACTAGTCGGTTCAAGCTCATTGACCGACCGACTAGATCGTGATCTAGTCGGTCAGTGCTTGAACTGTGGCCGACTAGTTGTGCCAGGGACTGTTTGGTCTTTTGCGATTTCGACCGACTTAAACTCGATCTAAACCGATTAATCCTCACTTTAGTCGGTTGATTTTCTTTTCCTCCAGCTCGAAACCCCGTCCTCCCTCAAAACCCTTCGACTTCCGATCGTTCTCCGGCCATTTTCCGGCCGTCTCCGTCGATCTCTACCGTCGGCCCCTCCTTCTAGGTGATCTCTTCTCCTTCTAGGGTTAGATTTCCTTTCCTAGAGCTAGGGCTTGCTCGGTTTTTAGGGTTCTTAGGGTTTATCTATTTTTCGGCTAGGGCTTCTTCGTTTGATCTCCTTGTCCCGTGTCTTGCTTCGAATATGGCAAGAACACGTATTCCGATCACTCCGTCTAGCCCCTCTCCGATGACCGTTGATCCAAACCCTTCGGATCCCGAACATCCAACCCCTCTGAAACGTCGAGCCAAGACCACCCAACCTTCGTCGTCTTCGCCTTCTCTCAAGAAGAAGAGGACGACGACCGCCAAACCTAGAGGTCAACCGAAACCCAAACCCAAGTCAAAGGCCAAAATTCTTGCCTCTGCTTCTTCGTTCCATACTCCTACCGATTCCGATACGGAGTATAACCCCGAGACCGAGACTCATAGGGAACCCACTCCTCCTATCCAGCCCGAGTCTAGCACCCACCCTCGTACGTCTACCCGAAAGCCTAAGGGAAAGGGTCCGATGCCGGTGGGCGGTGTCGATATTTCGTTATGTCGCGATGACCCTTTGTGTCTCGCGGCGTATAACCGTATCGAACATTGCCCTCTGCTTCTGGAGCATTTCGTCCAGTTTAGCGACTTTATAGGGTTAGCTGATCTTCTGTCGTCGTCGGGTCTCCTCGATTACCTTCGATTTGACCCGAAGGCGAATCCTCACCCCTACCCTAGATTAGTGAAGCTTTTCTATGCGAATAGGATCCGGGGTCAGTACGATCAGACCCACTCTGTTGAGACGACCGTTTTGGGGACTCCTATAGTCCTCACTGCGGAAATCTTAGGAGAGATTTTGGGTATCTCTTCGTCTGGCCTTCTTCCCTCTGATATCTCGGTTGACGATATTTCTTCTCTTGATCAGACCATCCTTTCAGAGATTTTCCATCAGATCCCTCCTGCCATGATTGGCGTGCCATCTAAATCCTTCAAGCCAAATGCGTGGGTCCTAAATCTGATTCTGAAGTCGTGCTTGCTTCCCAAGTACGGCTCCTCATCTTTACCATCCCAGCCATTTTTGAAGCTTATCTATGCGATCTTCATGGGGAGCTCGATTAATTGGGCTCGAATTATACTCGATAAGATTGACTCTTTCGAGTGTATTCGAAAGTCCAATAAATCGGCTCATATCCCATTTCCTTGCATGTTGACCCTCGTTTTTCGTCATTTTCGTGTCACGTTGCCTCGTGACGATGAGCGTCCCCTTGGTCCTCCCCTGAATGCGACGGCCGTCAAGAAATCTCTTGCGGCGCTTCGTCACGTTCAGAGGACGACACCTTCAGCGTCTGTCCCTGCCTCTGCCAGTGCCTCTGCTGCTCCCTCTGCCACCCTGGATGAAGTCCTACGGATACTTCGTCGTCATGAGTCCCGCTTGGCTCGTACCGAGGAGGTAGTCTGCCGTATGGCTCGTCAGATGGGTGTTGAGCTTCCTCCTTCCGTGTCTGAGGATGAGGAGTTTGATGAGATGGTTGAGGAGGACACTGAGGAGCTCTTTCGTGCTTCGACTCATGCCCCCGAGGGCACTTCTGCTGGTACTGCTGCTGCTGGTGATACCTCTTCCGGTGCTGCTGTTGCTGCTACGTCTGCTGGTGCCCCCGAGAGCACACCTGTTGCCACCACTCCTGTGGTGGATACTCCGACTGGTGCTCCCGAGGCCACTACTGTTGCTGCTTCAGTGGTTGCCACTTCAGTCGTCGCTCCTGCTGATGCTTCGGACGTTCTTGCTGATCCAGTCACCTCCTCTGCTCCTGCTGAGCCTGCAGTTGCTTCTGGTCCTCCCGCTGCCTCTTGAGTTTCTTCGAGGCCTCTCCTGATACTCTTTGGATGATATATCTAGTTGTGAGAGATGTTGGGTAGGATAGTGTGGGTGGCTATGTATTTTGGATCATTGTGATGTTTTGTTTTGATATCTGTGCTGATGTATTTTGCATTCCGAGATGATGTATTTCTTTTTGTGATGATGTATGATGTATTTTTGTGCCCCGATCTATCGATCGTCGGTGTGTATATCGGTGATGTACTCTGCTTCATGCATTATATATATATATCTAAGTTGACATTTCATTATTTTGTACAATGTATAATTTTTATGTCTCTGATGTTTGATTTCGTCGCTCGACGATATTCACTTGGTTTAATAGAAATTTCTTCTATAAAAACATAGAATTGTTTTCCATGCACTATATTAACCAAGAAATGTTGATATTGGATAGTATATTCCATAACTCAATCCGTTAAATTGATTTGAGTTTTGATGATTTCGTTTTACGATTTTTCGACTTTGGTATCTTTGACACGCCTTGATTCTATTCGTATTTTTCTCTTTGGTGTCACTTGAACCTTCGTCGTATTCTACGACTCCCGTGCTTTTTAATTTGAGGCCATTGTTGTTGTCGTTGTTATCCTCCCGCTCTTTTTGCTTATGCCAAAGGGGGAGAGATATAATAATAACGATGTGCCAAATGAAAATTTAAAGCATTTCTCCAAGAATCTAACTTGATGTGTTAGATTCAGGGGGAGTTAAGATATATAAATGGATTTTCAAATCCGATATTTCAATAACCTTCATTTGGTATTTCAATAATTCAACAATCGATTCTCATTTAATATACTTCACTCGTCTGCTTGATGCGTATCATTTTTGTTTAAATTGGAATTAACGTGTCATCAATGCAGGGGGAGTAAGTAAATTTCATTTGAATTATTATTTTTGATTATTATTTATGTTAGTTTGTCATCACCAAAAAGGGGGAGAATGTTGGATATTGGACTCCCCGGATTTGGTTTTGGATGATGAACAAACATAAATATAATATGAACTAACACTTTGTGAGCGCAGTTATGGAGATCGTCGCCAAATTCACATGAATATCAATAACGACGTCTCAAGACTTCTCAAAGCACGTGATCGTATGCCTAAAGCTTCGTTGAAGCTTATGGACCTATTTAGAAGTCATGAAGATTCGATTGAAGCTATTGAAGACGGTATCGTCAAGTTTATTTAATAGTCTTTAAGCTTCTTTCGTAGAATGTTAAGCCTTGAGTAGGTCTTACGTTTTAATTCTTCATAACGCTCATATCTTAGCTCTAGGATCTTAGTAGAAGTCCATACAATTCTTCCCGAAGCTTCGCGCTTCGATTCGGGACTTCTTGTGCATGTTAGTTGGTTCAAGAAGAAGAACTGACCGACTAGATGGTGATCTAGTCGGTCAGCCAAGCTTCTTGGACCGACTAGTTTCTGTCAGTTAATTCTTAGCTCTTTACTGTTTACAGTTAGTCGGTCTAAGTTGACTCACCGACCGACTAGTTTGTGAACTAGTCGGTCAGTGATGCTTCTGTGACCGACTAGTTGAGCTTTCCCTGAACATGCACATTTGAGCTTGAGCTACTGTTTATCTTTAGTCGGTCTGTGCTCATTGATCGACCGACTAGTTGATGAACTAGTCGGTCAACTTTCCTTCTTGGACCGACTAGTTTAGTTTTCTGTACATGCCAAATTTTTCACCATACTTACTGTTTATTGTTAGTCGGTCTACGTTCATATGGTGACCGACTAGTTGGTGAATTAGTCGGTCAACATTTGTTCTTGGACCGACTAAGTCTAATTCTTCTCAGACTTCAGTTTTATCTGTTAGTCGGTCCACGTTGAGTAACCGACCGACTAGTTGTGAAACTAGTCGGTCAGCTACTCTTCTTAGACCGACTAGTTCCTTAGTCTGTACTTTGATCTTTTCTCAGTTTACTCATTAGTCGGTTTACGTTAATTGACCGACCGACTAGTTGATGAACTAGTCAGTCGGTGGTTGTTCTTTGACCGACTAGTTGGGTTCAGAAAAGAGCCGTTGGAGCTTTAATTGAAACGTTTTTCTCTCTCTCTCTCCTCTAACCTATATATACTTGTTGGGCTGCATTCATTGCTGCCAAGGCTGATATTAATGCAAGTTTAGAGTTCAAGAGAAATCAATCCAAGCTCATTCAAAGCTCATTCCCTCCATTCAATAATCTCTCCTAACTCTTACTTCAAAAGAGAGATTCATTGAGTGTGAAGCCTTCCAAGCCAAGTGCTTGATTCTAGGTCACCAACATCCCCAAAGCTCTCCATCGCTGATCTACATCTTGGAGATAGGGTTTGGTGCCACTTCTTCCCCAAAATCATCCTTGCCCTAATTCGTAAGCAATACGCAAGGCATATGTATTTTGTTCGATAAGTAGTTTTTCTTATTTCATTTCATATTTGATTTGTAAGTTTCACTCTCGGTTGTGAGAGTGTGGTTGTGATCCCGGGTTGTGGGAGTCACAAATTTCATTTTGTATGATTTGACTTGTGGAGGTTTTTCACAAGTATTTCATAGTGGAAATCTTGAGTTAGGGTTTCTAACTCAAGTATCCGGAGGGGATCCGGGTGGTTGGGACGTAGGATCACCGGGAACAAGTCGGGGAGACTTGGGTGGATCCGAACCCAGTAACATCTCTTGTTAGCGTTGTTAATTTTGTGTTGTCATTCAATTTAAGCTTCCGCAAATTGATTTGGTAGTTGTTTGCATTTTAATTTGGAATTATACTCCTTATTATTTTAAAGTACTATTCACCCCCCCTCTAGTACTTGTGCAGTAGCTTGTAGGGCATTACACGTGGGTGTACTGAGAGATAGGGAGAAGCTGCCTTGGGTTCAGGTTGCTGTAAACGAAGGGAGGAGAGAGATATAGTGTGTGTTACGGTTAGATGTTAATATATAGGGTTGAGAAAATTGGGTAGATGGGATTCAGGGTTAGCTGAGTGTGTGGGTGGGGTAGATGAGTGTGTGAGGGTTAGCCACGGGTTAGGTTAGGTAAGAAGTTAATTAAGGTGATTAGGGAGGTAATTAAGGTAATTAGTGAAACGAAATTATGAAAATGCCCCTACTAGTAAACGTATCCGAAAAATTACGAAAACATACCTACGGGACCGTATCGTCACGAGGATTGTGAATACGAAGTCCGTTTCAGGGTTTGGGCTACGGGGATACTAGTTTTAGGCCAAAACGTTTAGAAAGCGGGTTTGCAGGTTCTCTATTGAAATGATATCAGAAAATTACGAAATTAATGTGAGAAGCACTAAATGATCATAGGATGCTACATCAGAAGTTTGAAATCATTTTGAAGACATTTGTATAGAAAATAAATTCAATGAGTCAAAACGGCAATATCTGAAAATGAATTTTTACCAGATGATTTGGAAGTATTTGATGAAATCCGATCTTACTAAAATACTCCATAACTAGTCTGGTACTTCAAAATATTTTTATAAGAAATTTTTGAAATCAGTTTTGTTATAAAACCCTTGACTACATTTATAAAGTAATTTTGAATTGTTAAAAATACGTTAAGTACGTAAACTGAAGTGTTGAAAAATACAGGTCGTTACATCCTACCCTCCTTAAAAATAATTCCGTCCTCGGAATTTTAAAATCTTTTGAAACTAATAATTGATGTTATAAAGAAGCTCAAGCAAATAAATGATAGAAAAGATAGTAATCTTTGTAAATCAGGTTGTAAATAACATGAAATAAGAAAATAAGGGATGCGACTAATATATATTATCAAGTAGCCAAAATATGAGATAGTGGCACTACGTGAAAATGAGAGCTATTATGATGATGATGACATTCGTTCGAACTTGGGACATAAGGTGACAAGTCAGAAGCAAGCACACCAAAGAGAAGGACAGAACGTCTATAAATTATGATTACATGGTCTCAATCATGTAAATCATCGCCATAGCATACATAAACGTAAGGGATAAACCTAGTGCATCCTTACTGTTACAACTTAACCAGCCGAACACAAAGGACTTCATCTGCCACGCTACCAGATTGCAAGTCAGTACCCAGATCAACACATACAGGCAAGTATAAGGCCAACTCTCGAGGGTCAAAATCATCGCTACCACTTGTCCCAGCAGTCTCCATAATATCCAACAAGAAACCAACATCCTAGCCGTCTCCCAAATCCGAGCACAAGACCGACATCCAACTTCAACGCCTAAGCCCAAAAGTTTGCCAATACCCAATCCTAAGGATACTCCTTCCCAACACCATTGGTCGATATCTACGGTAAACACCATCAGCCCTAAGCAGTTCAACGACCAAAAACTCAGGAACCTACAAGCACTAAGGAGCACCCCTAAGAAGCACTCGAAGCTGGGCAGCTCAAGGGGGAAGAACCAGAAAAAGGAGCTCCCAATGATACCAAGGGCGGCGGGTTCCCAATATCCCGACCATACGGCTATAGCGAGGGCGACAGTGAGGGCTGTCACTAAGCCCAACAGACCCCAAGGTCGTTGGTGGGCCATCGGCGGCTGGCGATCCAAGACGGTGAGCGCTGCGACTGGCTGTCGATCCATGGTGGGGAGGGCCTCTGGGATGGAGCGAAGCGGAAGCTGGAGGATCTTCGGGTGAGTCCGGCGGATCGGAGATCAGAGCGGCGATGCGAGGTCGGGTCGAGCTCGCTTGGGGAAGAGGCCGGGAGGGGGAGTGGGTGATGTCTGAGCGAAAAGGGAAAGCCACGGGGTGGCTTACGGAGGAAGGAGATGGGTCAAAAAAGAAAAGGGGGGCATCGAAGTCGTCGGTGTTAGGCGGGAACGGGGCTCGAGGTGGGAAGCTGACAAACGAATTAAAGAGGGGGGGAAAGGTGGTCGATGGGAAGGGAAATCAAACCCTTGGAGAGAAAAAGACGGGTACAAGATAGAAGTAGGGGCTAGAAGAGAAACACTAGCTCAAAAGATGCAAACAACCTACACTTACACGTCAGGTTTGGCTCGTCTCAAAATCTCTAGCACCATCCTCCAATACTTCTGAGCGTCCTTCGATTCGCTTCCGTTGTCGAACTTGACTTCTGGTGATCGAAAATCGAATGCTACCCTCCTTAAATAAATGTAGCTAAAGTTCAAGCGAACTAAACGCAATTTAGGAAGAAGTAAAAGAATCAGGAGGCCATCATTAGCTAAAGAAATGTTGCTAGTGATGAAGATCGATGGCGTTACATAATCATGATTCACGTCCTTGCGGTCCAGCGGACACGGCCAGGGAAGTGACTAAGCCAGGATCACTTACACACAGTCTAGCTGGGTTGATCCAACAACTTAGCCAAGCACATTGACCAGATCATGGTCCATTGAAGGAAGCTTATCACCTATATGCATGCCATCAACAACTGAATGAAAGGTGATGAAGTGGGTAGATAGTCCAACCAACGAAAAAATCACTATAACTGCTAGCAAAAGAGGGTACTAGAGAGGTATAATCAAGAATGGAACACGAATTCCTAAGCAAGGGTTAAGAGTTCAAAGGAAGTGATGAGGATCAAGGAAGACCTAATGAAGATGGTAATAAGGACGCTTTACCCGTATATCCAATACAGGTGAACACTCGAGACAACCAGTACTCGAGAGTTCAATTTGAGTATTTTATATTGTACACCCTGATCTTGCTATATTGTTCACGAGATAGTTAGCGAGGACCTGCGTTGGGCCACCAAACTTGTAACGACCCGCTCTCAGGGGCCCGTTACTTATTTGATATTTGCGCAGGTTCTGCAGTTAACCAGTGAAATCAAAATAGCCACGATGCAGAGATGTACAAAAATACCCAAAATAGTGTCCAATTATTACAATCCATACCGTACAAGATGTCCCAACAGATATACATGACAGAAGAAAAGTACATAACTGAAAATAGCTCTGGAAGCTACGGTCTCATGGTCGAAGTCTGGTGCTATTAACTCAAGAGCATCTGCCTCCATATGTACGTTGTCTGCGGTGCCACGGAGATGGAACCGTAGGTAAGTCACAACAATTCTAAATAAAGAAAGAGAGGTACTGTACAAGTATGACAAAGCAGACCAAAGTGAAAGTAAAGTACGGTGCAGTGTCTGTACAAGTGTAGAAAGTAAAGCGTAGGTGTAACAGGCTACTGCTGTAGCTGAAAGTACAACAAGTAAAGTACGGTGACTGAACTGGTAAGGAAGTAAAGTGCATGTACTGTAAAGTAAAGGTGACTGTAATGCGTAAAGTAAAGGTGATTGTGCAAAAGTAACTACGTGACTCATGTAGGAGAGTATGATATGCAACCATAAAGTTCATCTATTGCCAGGGACCATTTTGCCGACGCAGGCAGACCTTGTAGTTTTACCGACGCAGGCAGACCTTGTAGTTTTGCCGACGCAGGCAGACCTTGTAATTTTGCCGACGCAGGCAGACCTTGTAGACACAGACATGCAAGTAGATGAACCCCCGGTCATAGCTCCCACACTCTCTCTACAATGAGTTACCCCAAACCCCAGTGATGTTTATCTATTACGAGATGTTCCACAAGATGTTCCACGAGATGTTCCACCAGATATTCCACACATGATATTCCACACGATGTTCCACATGTTACTAGTCAAACCAAGCCAACTGGTTGACTTCCTCATTGAAAACCAGAAAGTAGGATAAGGACAAGTCGAATACCAAAAGCTGCTACTTCCGTGCTTTGAGCACGTGGTAATGTGGTTTAACATACAATTTACCCAAGTTGGTAGTTGCATCTACAACCACCAAAGTTGAAAGTTGGCAAAGTAATCTTTGGTTGATTACTTTCATATTAGTTCTTTAGTTTGGTTCAAGTCAAATAGCCGTTCGAGGCTATAGGTGAAGTGTCACAAGTTCATACAAGCACATTAGACTAGTTTTCTAAGCTTAGAATCTGTCGTGACTTACGTTATAGAGCTCGTCGTGGCAAGACAAGGTTGGAGCTAGAAGAGCTAGTGCACGAGGATTGGTACCTGCAATCACAAAAATAGTTGGTTACAGAACGCTACATTTCTATTTAAATAATTGGATCGTTTTGATTTTTATAACTGACTGAAACGTCGTCAAAAATCGTTCTAAATTTTTATATAGACTATATATGATAAAAATAGTTTTACTACAAGAGTGAATATTTTTCTGAAGCTTATAGTAATTTTTAGAATTTTTAAAAGCTTAAAAACAATTTAAAAACTGTTTTCCAATTAGTAACGTATTTATTCCACAGTTTATTCTGGATGCAATCTGCATCGGAATGGTTCAAATGAGGTGTCAAAACGACCGTCTCGAAGGGTAATATAACATATATTTTTCTCAAGTATTAGTTTACGTAAAAATAAGAAGATACAGATTTTTGAACGAAAATCAGGTATTTATCTTTTAGGGTTAAAAATTAATTCTGGAAAAACTAAGCGTCGGATTGAGATGAAACTAGCGCCATTGGGTCCAGAATATTATTTCTGATTTTCTGGAGCTAGCCTCACATTTTTCTGGGGCTTATATTATTAGTTATAGAATTAAAACCATAAAACCCTATTTATTAATTAATAAAAATACGAAAATATGAATTAATTTTGAAATTACGATATTGCCATCGTATATACCTCCGCTCATTCGTTCTTCATGTTCAAGCGACGACCGGGGGGGGGGGGGGGGGTTGTGTCCGCTGTCGACGTCGGACGGCGAGGGCGACAAGGCGGCGGGGCTCGGATGAAGGCGAGGAGGCGGAGCGACGCAGGCGGCGGCGACGAGCGGCGGAAGAATGCGTAACGGCGACGGCAAGGTTCTGTGCTTCGTTGGAGAAGGCAGGGCGGAGCAGCACGGTGGCCTAGCGACGGCGGGGGCTTCTGAGGATGGTAGAGGACGGAGGAGCAGGCGCCAGGTGGGGCTGTGCAGCGCTTTCGAAGGGCTCCGGCGGTGCTCAGGATGCTCCGAGAGCGGAGGGCGGCTGTCTCGTCGGAGGAGACGTCGGCGATGGTTGCTGGAGCAGTGGCGGTGGAGCTTGCGACGTTGAGGGTGGAGGCGTTCGCCGGCGTAGGGGAGGAAGCGGGAGAGAGGGAGAGTGAGTGCGAGAGGGAACGAGGTCGGGGAGACGTCGACCTGGGCTTCGAAAAATATCGAGGGAGAGAACGAGAGATAGAGGGAAAGAGAGGTTATGTGCGTGGGTGTACTAAGAGATATGGAGAAGCTGCCTTGGGTTCGGGTTGCTGTAAACGAAGGGAGGAGAGATATATAGTGTGTGTTACGGTTAGATGTTAATATATAGGGTTGAGAAAATTGGGTAGATGGGATTCAGGGTTAGCTGAGTGTGTGGGTGGGGTAGATGAGTGTGTGAGGGTTAGCCACGGGTTAGGTTAGGTAAGAAGTTAATTAAGGTGATTAGGGAGGTAATTAAGGTAATTAGTGAAACGAAATTACGAAAATGCCCCTACTAGTAAACGTATCCGAAAAATTACGAAAACATACCCATGGGACCGTATCGTCACGAGGATTGTGAATACGAAGTCCGTTTCAGGGTTTGGGATACGGGGATACTAGTTTTAGGCCAAAACGTTTAGAAAGCGGGTTTGCAGGTTCACTATTGAAATGATATCAGAAAATTACGAAATTAATGTGGGAAGCCCTAAATGATCATAGGATGCTCCTGCAGAAGTTTGAAATCATTTTGAAGACGTTTGTATAGAAAATAAATTCAATGAGTCAAAACGACAATATCTGAAAATGAATTTTTACCAGCTGATTTGGAAGTATTTGATGAAATCCGATCTTACTAAAATACTCCATAACTAGTCTGGTACTTCAAACTATTTTTATAAGAAATTTTTGAAATCAGTTTTGTTATAAAACCATTGACTACATTTATAAAGTAATTTTGAATTGTTAAAAATACGTTAATTACGTAAACTGAAGTGTTGAAAAATACAGGTCGTTACATATATGTATATATGTATATATGTATATAGGGATTAATGTGTATCATACGCCATATGAGAGGGTGTCTCATACGCCCTCTCACATAAAGGGGGTCAAGTACAACAAGTACAAGCCCATGTGGGCTTGTACTTGCTCCTTTTATGTGAGAGGGCGTATGAGACACCCTCTCATATGGCGTATGATACCCATTATTCTCATGTATATATATGTGTGTGTATATATATAGACACACACACACACATACACACACACACATACATACTAGTCATAACCCGTGCCCAAGGGCACGGTTCATTTAAAATTTTTCCTAGCGAAATTTGTGTTCCCCAAAAAATTATTTTCACAGCCAAAATTTAAAAGAACAACAAATTAGCGTAAAAATATTTAGTGGCATATGCACCTTCGGCGCGGAACAACAAATACGGCGTGGGTGCCTTCTGCATGGAACAACAAGGCGCGGCCCGCTGGGAACAGCGGCACGTGCACTCACTCCGAGTGCGCCCAATGTGGGGGTGCCCATTGCCCTTAGCGGGCGCATCCGCTAGCTTAGCGTGCATGTCTGCAACTTAAGTTGTTTTTTTGAAACCATTAACGGCTACGAAATGTGTGACTTTTGCTCAACTTTGAGCAATTGTTTGAAGGGTCAAACAAAGTCGGATTTCGTCACCGTTTGTTTCTACACGTTCACCATTCTTAGCTCTTCAAAATGATAACTAGTATCGTCTCTAGAGCTTAATGGTGAGGAAGATTTAATTTGTTGAAGTCAGTCCTTTGAGAAAGGCTCTGTAACTTAATTAAATCTCTCTTCACTAATTTTTGTCCCACATTGCTCGTAGCAAATCAGGAGGGGCCGGTCTCCTATATAAATAGGGGTGCTCCCTCTTCATGGAAGCTTGCACCAAGTCTCTGATTCAGGAGCTCCTAATTTTTGAGCACACTCGATCAAGACTTAAATTATTCTTCATCTATAGTTCTTTCTATCCTCCAGTCGGGTCCTAGCAAGACTACGAGGAGGTTTGGATCTGATCCAAAAATCTCTGGCATGGGTCTGCTTAAGTGAAACTTTCTTCGACAAGTGATCGGCTCGGAGGCGTGGTGCGGCTCGGGAGGTGGTTCAGCTCGAGGCGAGGCGCTGTGCGGTTCGGAAAGCGGCTCAGCTCGAGGCGCGATGCGAAATGACGGTGCGATACATCTTGCTTGTACCAAGGCAAGATTCTGGGTGCGTCCTTTTCATTATGCCTTTTATATTTTGCAGTAGTTAGACCTTTCTCGGGTTGGTCAGACCCAACCCGAGTCAGTAGATAATCCTGGCTAGGGAGCATGTTTCCTTAGGGTAGCTTTTATAAAAAGAGCTTAATAATATTTTTTCGCTGCTGCTTTTATATTTTTGTTCGTCCGACTTAGGACGGGCTAGTATATATGCCCTAAGGGACCTTGAAAATCCCAACGTTGGTATCAGAGCCAGATTTACTTTGTTCTAATGCTGCAAAGAATATGATTTGCATATTAATTATGTGATAATTAAAACCTTTAATTCATGTGATGATCTTAAGAAGTTTAATGGTTTAATTTTCTTGCTTATTTGATAATAAAAAAATACCTTGTTAGGTTAGCCATTAAAAATCTTCTAATCATTATAAGATAATTTTTAGACCTTTTTTGCTATCTATTAAAAATTTGTTTTAATGCCTAAGGACGATTAGGGTAGCGGTATATTGACTCAAATCCTTATAGTTGATAAAGACCTAATAAAAATCATTGAACAAATCCATAAAATTCTGAATTTCAAGGATCCACTAGTTGATAAGGATTAACTAGTATTAATAAAAGCCAATAGTTGATAGTTACGCATATAAATGATAAGCAACTTCAATGGACCACGGTACCGATCAATGTGCTTGGCTAAGTTTGCTGGGTCACCCTAGCTTGACTAGGGATAAGTGATCCTAGCTTAGTTAATTCCATGGTCGTGTCCGCTGGACCGTAGACGCGAATCATTATTATGCAAGACCGTCAACTATATCTAGTCAAATACGTTAACAAATCTTTTACAAGATAATTTGTAACCCTATTTGTTTTAGACGTTGGGATTTGTAGGATCCGTGTTACAGTTATTGAGCTACACTCAAGCTGTGACACGACAACATTATAGAAACCAATTTCTTCATACATATGCCTTAACCCAAGCCGTCGCGTCGTAAATACACCGAGCGCCTGCGTAAGTTAAGGCAATGATGTATTCTAGACTTGACCCAAACCGTCGTGTCATGAATACACCGAGCGCCGACGTAAGTCAAGTTAGACGCGAAAACAAAGGTCTAACTAGACTAGTTATAGTGATTTGGATGAGCACACTCATGATCACAAATGACTAGGGGTAAAAATCATATAGGGAGTCATATACGATAAGATTGACGAATAGTTCGTCTACCGACTGCAGAGTCAAATGACTTGTTAAGCTACATCAAGGTCAGGCGACTCAGGGTTGTTGGATTCCTGTCCCACTAAAATTTTAATTATGTTATTTCTTAAATGATTTTAAAATAGTGGGAGAGTATAATTGGATAAAAACCATTCTACTTATATTTAAAATATTTTGAACACATGCTAACTATAGGAGTTCTAATCTTTGCAGCATGACGAGTAGTACTAAATATATCCAAGGTAATTATATATTAACTGGTAATAATAAAAAGGACTGGCTCAGGGGAATAATAGCAGTACGGAAACAAATGAAGAAATGACATTTTAATGCCTCAACTTCAATAATGCAAAGTGTAATTCTTTCTGTGAATTCTAATGTATGGGTATTAGATACTGGTGCAGGCTCTCATATCTGTAATCAGTTACAGGGAATGATAATTATTAGAAAGCTCGAAAAGAATGAAATCGTTCTCCAAGTCGGCAACACAGTAGATGTTGATGTTGTAGCCGTAGGAGATCTAAAACACACATTAGCTAGTGGAGATAACTTGCTTTTGAAGCAATATTACCATATCCCAAACTTCCTATGCAATATATCTCTGTCTCGGCTTTGGCTATAGAAGGTTATAATTTTGCTATTAAATGTTATGAACATTTTCTTTGATGGTAAGTTGCTAGGTTTTGGGACACTAAACAATGGTGTATACACTTTTAGTAATAAAGTTGTATTAAACATTAATACAAGAAAACGTAAGGAATCAGGTTTTAATGAAACCTACCTTTGGCACTGTAGACTAGGCCATATCGGAGAGAAGAGACTCAGCAAGTTACATAAAGAGGGGCTCTTGGGCCTCTTGAATTATGAGTCATTCGACACTTGTGAGTCTTGCCTCAAATGTAAAATGGCCAAAACTCCTTTTGCAAGACAAGGGGAGAGAGTTATTGAACTCTTGGGTTTAGTACATTCTGATGTATGTGGACCCATGTCTACATTTGCCAAAGGAGGGTTTTCATATTTCGTTACATTTACCGATGATCACTCTAGGTTGGACATGTGTTCTTGATAAAACACAAGTCTGAAACTTTGAGCGATTCAAAGAGTATCGTAACGAAGTTGAAAAATAGACTGGCAAAAGTATTATGATCCTTCGATCAGATCGAGGAGGAGAATACTTGAGCCATAAATTCCTTGCATATTTAAAAGAGAATGGGATTCTCTCTCAGGTCACACCTCCTTACACACCTCAACATAACGGTGTGTCAGAAAGGAGGAACCACCCCTTGTTAGACATGGTGTGATCCATGATAAGTGAAGCTGAGTTAACAACTTTCATCTGGGGCTATGCCCTAGAAACTTCTATATATATTCTCAGTAAGGTTCCATCAAGATCAGTGTCGATGACACCATATCAGATATGGACTGACAAGAACCCTGCCTTAATCACTTAAGGGTATGGGATTGTCCTGCATATGTCAAAAGGCATAATCCAGACAACTGGAAGATAGATCTATTCTGTGTAAATTCATTGGGTACCCGAGACATTCGTTAGGATATATCTTTTACCATCTAGAGCAACAAAAAATCGTTGTCTCTAGACATGCCACCTTTTTAGAAAAGGAGTTCCTTGTGAAGGAATCAACCGGCAAGGTGATTGATCTGGACGAATGTTCGGAAGAAGTATTTACACAAGAACACGTGTCGAAACCAGTGGGAGAATCAGAACCTGATATCTTCCAACCAGTCGTTAGGAGGTCTGATAGGATTCCTCGAGTCCCTGATAGGTACTACGGTTTTCTCGTAGACGGAGGGATTGAGGATAGCATCATATTAGATGATGATCCTATTAGCTTCCAGGATGCCATAAAGAGTAGAGACTCTGATAAATGGCTAGATTCTATGAAATCCGAAATAGATTCCATGCACGTGAATAAGATATTGACCTTAGAAAACGTGCCCAAGGGAAGCACTCATATTGGCTGCAAATGGATCTTTAAGAAGAAGATTGGTGCAGATGGAAAGATAGCAACATACAAGGCTAGGCTGGTTGCAAAAGATTATCGTTAGATTCTAGAAATAGATTATGATGAGACTTTCTTACTAGTTGCCATGCACAAGTCTATCCGGATTGTACTCGCTATTGCTGCCCACCATGACTACGAAATCTGGCAAAAGGATGTAAAAACTGTGTTTCTAAATAGTGATTTAGAAGAGCAGATTTACATGACTCAGCCAGAAGGTTTCGAAGTCAGTGGGAGTAAAGGAAAAGAGTGTAGACTTCATAGGTCCATCTAAGGACTAAAGTAGGCTTCAAGAAGTTGGAACATCTGTTTTGACAAGACTGTCAAAGAGTTTGGTTTTGTCAGAAATGAGGATAATCCGCGCATCTATAAAGGACCAGTAATAATTTTTTAGTTATCCTCGTACTGTACGTGGATGATATTCTGATAATAGGTAACAACATAGAGATGTTGAAGTCTGTTAAAGAATGGCTATCAACTAACTTCTCCATGAAAGACTTGGGAGAAGCATCCTACATATTAGGTATAAAGATCTATAGAGATAGATCTAAACGGATGCTAGGACTCTCCCAAACCAGGTACATTGACACCGTGCTAAAACGGTTTAGCATGAAAAATAGTAAAGGTGGTTTAATACCAACTCATCATGGAATAAACCTTTCCAAGGAGATGTCTCCAAAAACTGACTTGGAAAAGGATCGCATGAGTAAGATCCCATCTGCTTCAGCAGTAGGATCTATCATGTATTCCATGATCTGTACCAGACCCGATGTCGCTTATGCACTAGGTGCAGTAAGTCGATATCAGTCTAATCCTGTAGAAGAACACTGGAGAGCAGTCAAGACAATTCTTAAGTACTTAAGAAGGACTAAAACTTAGTCTTGATTTATGGAAGTGAAGAGCTCAAGGTTGAAGGCATCACAGATTCCAGCTTTCAGAGTGATATAGATGATAGCAAATCGATCTCTGGATATGTTTTCACTCTCAATGGAGGAGCAGTCAGTTGGAGGAGTTCCAAACAAGATACTGTTGTAGACTCCACGATGGAGGCTAAATACATAGCTGCCAACGATGCGACAAAGGAAGCAGTCTGGATGAGGAAGTTCATAAACCAGCTGGGTATGGTACCTGCAATTGAAAATGCAATACCGCTGTATTACGACAACAATGCAACCATCAGTCTGGTTCAAGAACCAAGATTCCACAAGAGATCCAGACACATTCTTCGTAAGTATCACCTGATACGGGATATTAAGAAGAGGAAAGATATATAACTCCTTAAAGTCTGTTCGGAAGACAACTTAGCATATCCATTCACGAAGGCACTGGCACGCGATCGTCTAGAGAGAGACTAGTGTGTAAATGTGGTATGAGATACCAAGATAAATGGCCCTGAGTGTAAGTGGAAGATGTAGGAGAATTATGCCCTCGAGGCTATTTATCTTTGTAAACATCTTGTTCATAAATGAAAGTATGCTTTCGGGTACAAATTATCTGAGTAATTTTCTATTTCATATATTGCTTAGATAATTTTCATAGACTCAAAGTTAGGTCATACATGTTTCGAGATAGAGATCAAGATTATGAGAAATGTCTGACCGATAGGAGCTTGCGTCTTAAAAGCGTTCCTGGTCGTAGATGCATTGAGATAGGATATCGACACATCGAACAGACCATAGTGTCTTTGTCTTATTGGTCTCATAATCATGCGACTTGATGAAGTCGGAGACAAGACACATGTGCTCATTAGAGAATGAGTCCACTGAACGATCCATATAAAGAGTTATCAAATGGTTAAATATTAACTAACTGTCATTAATAACTCTAGTGATGATAGGCAAGTTGGTCCTTAGGACTTGAGATCATTGTACGAAGCTGTGCGTGAATAGTGTCACTTAGGTCTATGATCTAGCTTCGAGGCAAGGGATGCTGAAAGATCTTAGGCTGAGTGAGACTTGAAGCGTACAAGCTGAGTAGTGATCAAGAGAGGATTCGTCTCTTCCGTTAATGGGAAGTTAGTGTCGCAGGTCAGTTACGGCTCTCGGTAAAACCTTGGCCATGGTATGTTGTAGGATGAACAACATGAATGAACCAGAGACCGATGAATACTGACTATTGCTAGCTAGTGGAGTTGACAGAGTTCCATACCCTAGGCTGGGCAAGTGACATAGTTAAGACAATGGGACTAAAACTGCAGAATTCATCACGGACACAGTCAGTGTGATTCCGACGGCACTTTTGCTGACAAGTCAATTACATAAGTATGATTCTGAAACTGGGACGACACCTGCTGCTCGTGGTTACTGTCCTCTAGGGACTTCGAGTCCCAACCTGTAGTAGGGTCATGCTGTAGGGTCTCACACTGAGTAGTATTCACATCTTAGTAATAGGAAGAACGTAAAGAGGAATGCATTTGATGCAATAGAATCATTAAGTTCACAAGTTAGTTATGAGATTAAAGCATTTGGGATGGAAGAGGACTTCTTGAGAAATCCACAGGAACAAACTTTGTTGGAATCGGAGCTCAAACGAGCCCAGAAACACAAAAAAGGCACAAGGCAGAGGTGGGTTAGACCCATTTGGACAAGCGGGTCCACCTGCAAGAAAAACGGGCGCGGCCCGCTGTGTGCAGCAGGCTGGGTGCCCGCTCTGGGTGTGCCCAATGTGGGCGCACCCATTGCCCTTGGCGGGCGCGCCCGCTAGCTTAGCGGGCGCGCCCGCTAGCTTAGCGGGCGCGCCTGCAACTTAAGTTGTTTTGGCTAGGGTTTTTGAAACCCTTGACGGCTACGAAATGTGTGACTTTAGCTCAACTTTGAGCAATTGTTTGAAGGGTTAAACAAAGTTGGATTTTGTCATCGTTTGTTCCTACACGTTCACCATTCCTAGCTCTTCGAAATGATAACTTGTATCATCTCTAGAGCTCAATGGTGAGGGAGATTTAATTGGTTGAAGTTAGGCCTTTGATAAAGGCTCTCTAACTTAATTAAATCGCTCTTCACTAATTTTTGTCCCACATTGCTCGTAGCAAATAAGGAGGGGCCGGTCTCCTATATAAATAGGGGTGCTCCCTCTTCATGGAAGCTTGCACCAAGTCTCTGATTTAGGAGCTCCTAATTTTTGAGCAGACTCGATCAAGACTTAAATTATTCTTCCTTCATAGTTCTTTCTATCCTCCAGTCGGGTCCTAGCAAGACTACGAGGAGGTTTGGATATGATCCAGAAATCTCTGGCATGGGTCTGCTCAAGTGAAAATTTCTTCGGCAAGTGATCGGCTCGGAGGCGCGGTGCAGCTCGGCAGGCAGTTCAGCTCGAGGTGAGGCACGCTACGATACGGAAAGCGGCTCATCCGAGGCACAGTGCGAGAAGACGGCACGGTACATCTTGCCTGTAACTAGGCAAGATTCCGGGTGAGTCCTTTTCATTATGCCTTTCATATTTTGCAGTAGTTAGACCTTTCTCAGGTTGGTCAGACCCAACCCGAGTCAGTATAGAATCCTGCTAGGGAGCATGTTTCCGTAGGGCAGCTTTTATTAAAAGAGTTTAATAATATTTTTCCGCTGCTTCTTTTATATTTTTGTTCGTCCGACTTAGGACATGCTAGTATATATGCCCTAAAGGACCTTGAAAATCCAAACAGGTCGCACGTTGCATTTCCTCCTCCAGACGACACAACGTGTGGCCAGAAGGATTTCCCCGAGAGACATGGAAGCCCCGCCGAATTAGTTGGTGCACATCGTATGGATGCCTAAACTCCTAACCCGCCATTCCTCCAGAAGAAAAGAGAGTCAGTGTAAGCTAAGAGGAAGAACAAATCTGAAGATCGGCTTTACCAGGGGACCACATGACGTTCTTATGGAGGAGACTGTCCAATAAGGCCCTGACAGATCTCTCCTCCCTAAGCAAAGAAATAAAAAAATCAACCGAGGTTCGGTCGATCTCAGAGAGAGTGGATGCCACGTCTCTGGCGCCCGAACTTCCCCAACAAGTAAGGACCTCGGCATTCACAGGAAAAGTTGTAATGGACCTTGCGGGGCTATACACACACTGGAGGGGGGGGGGTGAATAGTGTACTGGCAAGCAAAGTGCTTAATTAAAAGTTACTAAAATTACAGCACAATAAGCAGCAGAAATAAACAGAGTGTTCAACAACAATCGCAAACACAGAGATTTTACACTGGTTTCCCAAAACTTGGGTACGTCCAGCCACACCAGTATCCACTATATTCCCACACAGAGAAGTGAATACAAAATCCCATAAAGGGATACCTCACACAGAGGATTTAGGATTCCCACAAAGAGATATCCTTACTCTTACACAGAGAGACCTCACACAGAGGATTTGTTCTTTCACACAGAAAGAACCAAACTCCCACAAAGAGAGTAACTCCCACACAGAGAGTATCTAATTCCCACAAAGAGAATTAGGGTTTCGAAACAAAAACAAAACAAAACAACACTTACCTATGCCTTGATATGATCTTACCAATGTGAAGAAGAAGGCATGCAAGTGAATGGCCAAGTGCTTAAGATTAGCTCTGATTGCACTTGTTGATCTTTCTCTCTTCTAGGAATGAATCCTAACACTTCTCACTTGAGTGTATGGAAATGGAGAGAGAAAAGATGATCTTCAAGAAAGGAATGAGATTGAAACCCCTTGGAGAAATTCCCTAGAGCTTTGATGCTATAGCATAAGAATGAAGCTCTAATTAGGGAATGTGGGAGGAGTGGCTTAGAGAAGAGATTAAATGATCTTCTATGAATTCCTAACCCTTTCAAGAGTTCTAAATGAACTAAGCCAATCCCAATATATAGGAAGCCAAGAAGGGCATATAAACACAGCCAAAAACCCAAAGGGAAGAAATCTGCAACGGCTAGATTTTGGCAGTTTACGGCAAGGACAGTCGACTGATGATCATTAGATAGTCGACTGATCAAAGTCTAGAAAATATCCCAATGGCTATAATCTGAGCCAGGACAGTCAACTGAAGAAGACAACCCAGTCGACTGGAAACAGGACATGCGCCTGTAAAACCTTCAGAAGTCGACTGCTGCAGGGGATGGAATAAAACAGAGAGCTACACTCTTTCTCCAGATAAGCATACATGCGACTGATATCAATAATACAGTCTACTGTCTTATTGTCAGGGGACTGTAATACCTTCATCAGTCGACTGCTGTATAAGATGGAGAAAAGACAGAGAGAGATGCAAAATGAATATATCATATGAATGCAATGTTTTGTTAACGGCTTCGATGCAGGGGGAGAACCGCATCAAAGCAGGACAAGTAAGTGTACTTTCATGTACTTTCATATTTTAACTTACATCATTTTTCATTTGGGTGTCATCATCAATAAAGGGGAGAGTGATGGAAATTGAATTCCACCCCAAGTAATTTTGATGATGAGCACACCAAATGAAACTTAGTGTACTAACTACACTACAATTAAGTGTTCAGGATATGCGACAAATGAAAAGCTTTATTCATACTCAAAGAAGCGCAATCTACGCTCAAAGACAAGGACGAATGTTGATAAAGATCAATGATGAAGCTCAACGCTCAAATAGAACAAGAAGCTCAAGTGAAGCTCACATCTACTCCATCAATTGATCAAGCTTCCGAAGATGTGTCCTAGTCTATAGTGAGTATGTTGTGTCTATTTTTAGGGTATTATTAAAAGCCAAATCGTATAGACAAATCAAACACACACGAATGATTTTAAAACATTTTTGAATATCTTTTAAATCATCTTCAAAAAGGATTTTGAGATCTTTCGCTAGTCGTTTTGTAATTCCGTAGTGAAACTCCAGTACACCATGAAGTTAGCTACTTGTTTGACTAGTTGTGTCGCAGGAAAAACTCCTCTGGGAGTCGACTACCAAAGGTAGGGAGTCGACTACCAGCTGAGAATCGAGATTTCCTGAAATACATTGGGAGTCGACTACCACTCCTAGGGAGTCGACTACCAGCTGTCGAAATTTGATGTTTTGACTTGATTTTGAAAATATCTTTGAGTGATTTTCTCCCATGATTTTCTGGACAAAATTCAAAGCAATTTGAATTTCAAATTCTCAGATTTCTCCTAAAAATAGTGGATCATTTTCATTGAGAAAAACACAACAACTATTGAATTCAAATTCTCTCGTGCAAACGCTCTAAAGTTCTAAAGCTCGCATTCTCTCTTTAGCCAATTCTGTTTTATTCTTGATCTTGCAATTTTGCTATTATTTTTTGAAGATCATAATCTCGTTTTATTGGCTAACTGTTTTTCAAATCCGTATTACTCTCTCTTTATTTTTTATTTAAAGGATTTGTGAAAAACATTAGATCTAGATCACAAAGGCTTCATTCGTATCTTTGTGTGATCTAGAATCTTATTCTATCAAGCCACAACACGTAATTTTGTCTATTACTATTTGGCTATAGAATCTGGGCGTAAAACCAATCTCCACCAATTCATTGTGGTGAATTGGATATCGATTTTTATTGTGTTGTTGTTGGAACCCTAGACAAGTCTAGGTGTTGCCATTGGAAATCCTGGTCAAGACTAGGTTGTTGGAAATCCTAACGAGTGGAGTTAGGTACTTGTATTTGCCAAGGCAGATAGTGGAAATCTCGTACCGGATTGGTAGGGGACTGGACGTACCCGAAAGTTGTGGGGAACCAGGATAAAAATCCTTGTGTCTTATTATTTGTCTCTGTAAATAATTTTTATTTACTTTATATCTTTGTAATTCCTTGTTCATTTGCGTATTACAATGATCATACTTTTAATTCCGCTGTGTAAAGATCTATCTGTGTGTAAAGATCTATCAGTGTGTAAAGATCTCTTATCTGATTGTAATTATAATTGTTTATCTTTTATAAGATTAACTTGTTGATTAAGAACCAAGCGTAGATCGCTCTACTTGGTTTCTTAGGCAATATTAGAAGGACTTGTATTAACGATCGAAAAAGATTTATTATTTACACAACACTATTCAACCCCCCTTCTAGTGTTGTTTGCCATCCACAGGATCCAACAGTTTGGATGATAAAGAAGTGTGTCTGTGAGCATCTCTCTCAAGCTTGTTATTATTCGCTTTAGGAGAGTCCATAAACAACGCATTATCATTTTCAATAAAATTAGCGCGTTGAATGAGAGAGTTACGAGATACCTCATTACCAACGATGCTCTCATCATCGCAAGATTCCTCTCCACCATACTTTTCATCAAGATAATACCATATCTTCTTAGCCGTCTCGAACTCCTTCACTTTCTTAGCAAATTTCAGAGAGAGAGCACGAAGCAATGCATCATATTCTTCAGCATCTGAAGTAATTAAGGACTCCTCATGCACATCAAGCCAATAGAACATGCTCTTCCTCCATTTTGAGAAGTGTTTGCCTTTGAATACGGGAGGAAGGAAGAGGGGTTGTTGAGACTTAGAAGTCATGCTTGCAAAAGCCACCAAACCAAGGCTCCGATACCAACTGTAATGGACCCTGCGGGGCTACACACACACACACACACACACACACACACACACACACACACACACACACACACACACACACACACACACTGGGGGGTGAATAGTGTACTGGCAAGCAAAGTGCATAATTAAAAGTTACTAAAATTCCCGCACAATAAGCAGCAGAAATAAACAGAGTGCTCAACAACAACAATCGCAAACACAAAGATTTTACCATGGTTTCCCAAAACTTGGGTACGTCCAGCCACACCAGTATCCACTATATTTCCCACACATAGAAGTGAATACAAAATCCCACAAAGGGATACCTCACACAGAGAATTTAGGATTCACACAAAGAGATATACTTACTCTCACACAGAGAGACCTCACACAGAGGATTTGTTCTTTCACACAGAAAGAACCAAACTCCCACAAAGAGAGTAACTCCCACAGAGAGAGTATCTAATTCCCACAAAGAGAATTAGGGTTTCGAAACAAAAACAAAATGAAACAACACTTACCTATGCCTTGATATGATCTTACCAATGTGAAGAAGAAGGCATGCAAGTTAATGGCCAAGTGCTTGAGATTAGCTCTGATTGAACTTGTTGATCTTTCTCTCTTCTAGGAATGAATCCTAACACTTCTCACTTTAGTGTATGGAAATGGAGAGAGAAAAGATGATCTCCAAGAAAGGGATGAGATTGAAATCCCTTGGAGGAATTCTCTAGAGCTTAGATGCTATAACATAAGAATGAAGCTCTAATTAGTGAATGTGGGAGGAGTGGCTTAGAGAAGAGATTAAATGATCTTCTATGAATTCCTAACCCGTTCAAGAGTTCTAAATGAACTAAGCCAATCCCAATATATAGGAAGCCAAGAAGAGCCTATAAACACAGCCAAAAACCCAAAGGAAGAAATCTGCAACGGCTAGATTTTGGCAGTTTACGACAAGAACAGTCGACTGATGATCATTAGACAGTCGACTGATCAAAGGCTAGAAAATATCACAACGGCTATAATCTGAGCCAGGACAGTCGACTGAAGAAGACAACACAGTCGACTGGAAACAGGACATGCGCCTGTAAAACCTTCAGCAGGCGACTGCTGCAGAGGATGGAATAAAACAGAGAGCTGCACTCTTTCTCCAGATAAGCATACATGCGACTGATATCAATAATACAGTCGACTGTCTTATAGTCAGGCGACTGTAATACCTTCATCAGTCGACTGCTGTATAAGATGGAGAAAAGTCAGAGAGAGATGCATATTTCGCACTTACGCCTTTCAGACGACTGATGGCCATTTCACAGGCGACTGTAAATATACATGCGACTGTAAACTCAGCAACATGCGACTGTCTTCCAAATTGGTATGAAGCCCAGAAAATGCAAGAAGCGCACAGACGACTGTCGACCAATTCACAGGCGACTGTAAATTGAACATCAGTCAACTGATGCGAAAAGCTCAAGATGAGTAAATAGAAAAGTTTGACTTGAGCTGTGCATCACAGTCGACTGTAGAAGGCTCGACAGGCGACTGAAATCACCAAGTCGACTGTAAAACCTTCAGCAGGCGACTGCAGGAGAGCCAGAGACTCCAAATGAGTCTTTGGGCTAGATGAACCTATTGGGTTGGATTCTATGATAATCCTAAGGTTCACTAAGATGGTTAAAAGCATATGCATGAGATTATGATCATCTATCAACGCATTACAATATTCCTAGACTCAAAAAGAGAAATGCAAGTAAATGAAATTACATAGATTACAAAATGTATCTCCTAGAGTCTAAGTCTTCAAGCTCACTATACCTTGATGCTCTCCATCATCTCCAAGCTTTGGCACTCCTTGATGAGCTTCCCTTCATCAAGCTTCAAGCTTTGACAATGCTTCTCTAGATGTCCATCCATCATCATGCTCTAAGATTTGGCTTCATTAGATGATCTTCATGACTTCATCCAGGCTTGAGCACACCATCACTCTTGGAGGTCTTTAAGATATCCCTTGTAATATCCTCCAAGCCTTATGCTTTGTCTCATCAACATATAATCATTAAGATAAACTGAGACTAAAACATAAGATTGATTAGCACACTAACATAATGTATTGATCATCATCAAAACAACGTTAGTCTTGAAACCAAGAACTAACAATCTCCCCCCTTTTGATGACGACAATCCATTATGTCAAAATATAATAAACATTGAAATAATCAATGTGTGCTAACAAACTCCCCCAATCAATATGCAAATGTGCACAAAATATAAACATGCAAAGCACAAAACATATTGATGGTTGTTATGCAAAAACATACCAATTGATAATAATGCATAAACAAGCACAAGGTATATTTTTACATAACCTATTTCTCTCCACCATTGGCATATCAAAAAGATGGTTAATAGCCAAATAGGAAACCAAGGGCAAGAGAAATAACCATCCCATATGCACAAACATAAAGTGAATGAAATTCAATGTGACATATGAATGGAAAAATAATGCTAGCAAGCAAAAATTCCATACTCCCCCATAATCATAAAAAACATGCAAATATAGGAGTAATGGACACACTCACAAATATGTGGGTACAAAATGTAAAACATACAAGCATGGTACCCAGGCAATGAAAAACAATGTGAGTGAGCTAACAAGATGGAAACCACACAAAAGTGGAGTTTGGTTTCCGTATATAGTCATATGAAAATATAACATGACGAACATATGATTCTGTATATGCATTCCTATCAAGCCTAGAAACATTCTTAAGAATCCACAAAGAAAGTGATTTGGGATTCTTAAGAAGAGGTTTGGTCAAGTCATGAGTAGGAGGTGAGGGAGCACGCTTATGAGGTGGAATATAAACATTGGCGTGCCCCGTGTGTGAAACATGAGATCTATCATTATAAGCATTCACACAAGCAATTCTACCATGCATATGAACATGTGAAGCATGCAAAGATTTATCATCAACTTTAGCATGCAAGCAATAATAAGATTTCCTATGAGTAGAAACATCATGCATAGCATTCAAAGAAGAAGCATTCACATCAACATGTTTTTGAATAGGCTTCTTAATATATGCAAGACCGGAATACAAAAATGCATGATTTCTCTTTGGCTTAGAAATAATAGTTGATTTTAGGCGAAAAGAGTTGGATGTGACTTTCTCATTAGAATGCTCCCCCATAAAATTTATTTGGGTGCTTCTAAGAGACGAGCTTGGTTTGTTCACCTTCAATGAAGAGGATCCCAAAACCGTGTTCTTACTCAATTTGAAATTTTCAATTTGAGTAGACAATAGCTCACATTTCTTCAAAAGTGAAGAAATGTTGTCATCCTTCTTGGATAGACATGAGCTAAGCTCACAACATTTTGACTTGAGAGCCAATGTCTCATCTCTCAAAATGTTGTAATCACTATCCGAGTGCATCTTCTCCATTTGGAGTTTGAGAGAAACATTCTCATCTCTCAAGGCACTCAATTGAGAAAGAAATCCTTCTTTCTCAGTATGCAAAGAATTAAGTTCAACATTATGTGATGCATACAGACTCTCTTTCACAGATTTCTGAAAATCACGATCATACTCAATACGAGCTTTAAGAGAGTCATTCTCTTTGCTCAACATGCACACATGAGAATCAAGAGCAATCTTTTCTTGATTCAATGCAATGGTTTGTGTATCATCACGAAGTTTGTGATGGAAATTGAATTCCACCCCAAGTAATTTTGATGATGAGCACACCAAATGAAACTTAGTGTACTAACTACACTACAATTAAGTGTGCAGGATATGCGACAAATGAAAAGCTTTATTCATACTCAAAGAAGCACAATCTACTCTCAAAGACAAGGACGAACGTTGCTAAATATCAATGATGAAGCTCAAAGCTCAAATAGAACAAGAAGCTCAAGTGAAGCTCACATCTACTCCATCAATTGATCAAGCTTTCGAAGATGTGTCCTAGTTTATAGTGAGTGTGTTGTGTCTTTTTAGGGTATTGTTAAAAGCCAAATCGTATAGACAAATCACACACACACGAATGATTTTAAATTTTTTTGAATATCTTTTAAGTCATCTTCAAAAAGGATTTTGAGATCTTTCACTAGTCGTTTTGTAATTCTGTAGTGAAACTCCACTACACCCTGGAGTTAGCTACTCGTTTGACTAGTTGTGTCGCAGGAAAAACTCCTGTGGGAGTCGACTACCAAAGGTAGGGAGTCGACTACCAGCTGAGAATCGAGATTTCCTGAAACACACTGGGAGTCGACTACCACTCCTAGGGAGTCGACTACCAGCTGTCAAAATTTGACGTTTTGACTTGATTTTGAAAATATCTTTGAGTGATTTTCTCCCATGATTTTTCGGGACAAAAGTCAAAGCAATTTGAATTTCAAATTCTCAGATTTCTCCTAAAAATAGTGGATCATTTTCATTGAGAAAAACACAACAACTATTGAATTCAAATTCTCTCGTGCAAACGCTCTAAAGTTCTAAAGCTCTCATTCTCTCTTTAGCCAATTCTGTTTTATTCTTGATCTTACAATTTTGCTATTATTTTCTGAAGATCATAATCTCGTTTTATTGGCTAACTGTTTTTCAAATCCGTATTACTCTCTCTTTATTTTTTATTTAAAGGATTTGTGAAAAACATTAGATCCAGATCACAAAGACTTCATTCGTATCTTTGTGTGATTTAGAATCTTATTCTATCAAGCCATTACACGTAATTTTTTCTATTACTATTTGGCTATAGAATCTGGGTGTAAAACCAATCTCCACCAATTCATTGTGGTGAATTGGATATCGATTTTTATTGTGTTGTTGTTGGAACCCTAGACAAGTCTAGGTGTTGCCATTGGAAATCCTGGTCATGACTAGGTTGTTGGAAATCCTAACGAGTGGAGTTAGGTACTTGTATTTGCTAAGGCAGATAGTGGAAATCTCGTACCGGATTGGTCGGGGACTGGACGTACCCAAAAGTTTTGGGGAACCAGGATAAAAATCCTTGTGTCTGCGATTGCTTTTCTGTGTCTTATTATTTATCTCTGCAAGTAATTTTTATTTACTTTATATCTTTGTAATTCCTTGTTCATTTGCGTATTACAAAGATCATACTTTTAATTCCGCTGTGTATAGATCTATCTTTGTGAAAAGATCTATCTGTGTGTAAAGATCTCTTATCTGATTGTAATTATAATTGTTTATCTTTTATAAGATTAACTTGTTGATTAAGAACCAAGCGTAGATCGCTCTACTTGGTTTCTTAGGCAACATGAGAAGGACTTGTATTAACGATCGAAAAAGATTTATTATTTGCACAACACTATTCAACCCCCCTTCTAGTGTTGTTTTCCATCCACAGGATCCAACACTTGGTATCAGAGCAAGGCTACAAAAGTGATGGCGTCAACATCCTTCCATTCTGAAGGACTGAATACCATGCGACCACCACTGTTCAACGGAACCAGCTATGCTAGCTGGAAGATCCGAATGAAGACTCATCTAGAGTCTTTGGACATTGAAGCTTGGACAGTTACTAAAGTCCCGTACATCGCACCTACCGCGTTGAATTTGGAAAATGGTCTGCCGACGACAAGAAGAGAGCTAATCTTAATGCAAAAGCAATGAATGCACTATTTTGCGCCGTAACAGAAAATGAGTTCAATCGAGTCTCCCAATGTGAGACAGCACACGAAATATGGCACACTCTTCAGGTAAGTCACGAAGGAACTGAAAAGGTAAAGGAATCCCGCATAAATGTTTTACATTCAAAATTCGAATCTTTTAAAACGGAAGAAGGAGAGAGTATCACCGATGTGAATACTCGTTTTACTATTATTACAAATGAGCTCACATGATTAGGAAAGAAACTTTCCGAATACGAACATGTAATGAATATACTAAGATCCATCCGACCCGAGTGGAAGGGAAAGACAACTGCCATTCGAGAAGCTTATAACGTAAAAGACCTCACCATCGAAGAGCTAATGGGAAATCTCATGGCATATGAGATTGAGCTTGAAGAAGATAAAAAGATCGAAGAAAAACCGAAGAAGAAAACTCTCACGTTTAAAGCCCAAGAAGAAGATTCCAATTACACGGACATAGAAGACCATATCGCCTTCATCTCAAAGAACTTTAAAGAGTTCATCACAAGTAAGTATGGTAAACGATCTTTTAGACCCACTAACGGTATCATCTGTTTTGGTTGCAATAAACCAGGGCACGTCAAGAGAGACTGTCCATTGGAAAGAAACAATCGTGATTCCAGAGATCGTGGGAAGAGCAGAGACACTAATGAAAAGAGAAACAATGGAAGAAACAAATTCCGACGACCAAAGAAGGAAGCTTACGCAGCCTTCGACCAGAGCGATGATTCCTCATCCGATGAATCCTCAGCAGAAGATAACGATGAAAGAAGAGAAACAGCACATATGTGCTTCATGGCATCCACATCCTCTAAGGTAAGCTCGCATCATGATTCATCTAGTGACAATGATTAGTCATCAAGTGATGATGAAGACATGGATTATAGGGGAGCATATAAGGAGCTATGCAAAATGCATGAAAAGATCATAAAAGAACATGGAAAAACACTTAGAAATATTAAAAAGGATACTAAAGAAAAAGACGAAATCATTAAAGAAAATAGTCTCCTTAAAGAAAAGAATGATTTTCTACAAAAAGATATTTCATTGGTAAATGAAAAGGTTGAGAATCTGAATAATCTTCTCGTATCTGTCAAAGATAAATACGACGCTACGAAAAATTATTGAGAATTTCAACAAAGGAAAAGGGAAGCTAGAT
This sequence comes from Scilla litardierei, assembly GCA_030789695.1. Taxonomy (NCBI): domain Eukaryota; kingdom Viridiplantae; phylum Streptophyta; class Magnoliopsida; order Asparagales; family Asparagaceae; genus Scilla; species Scilla litardierei. Next base: position 130,876,906 of record CM061140.1, on the reverse strand, counting down.
AGTATAATAAATGATCAAAAAGCCTCATCTAGCAAAACCGGACTCGGTTATGATTCACATCATACCAAGAAACGAGTTAAGCATACTAGGATGCATCATTCTAACGATAATTTTTTGAGCATCTGGATATCAAAGAAATTTTTCGATCAACGAAAGAAAAGGTACGCTACAGACTTTGTTCAACAAATTCATTTAAACAAAAATTATAAATATGTCGATCATGAAGGAACTAAACCATACTGGGTGTGGCTTCCTAAAGACTAACTCCTTGGACTCAAAAGCCAAAGAGTACCATAAAACGTTTATTTTTTTCAGGTACTCTAAAGAAATGAAAAGAAGAAAACTAGATCCAATGCTTCGTAACGGATCAACATCAAAAGCTTTCTTGTGCGACTCAATTTTTCTTTGCTAAATATAAATGATTAAATTTATTTAAATAAATATTTTTTTCTCTCTTTATATGACTTTTATATGTTTACGTTATACTCTTAAAACATTTCGTGTTCAGAAAACGCACTCAAACTTGGATCAAAACCCCCTCGGGATGAGAAAACGACTCAACCCAGTAGGTAGTCGACTACCTACATGAGGGAGTCGACTACCAGCGTGTGTGCGGATTTCTGGGTTTGGTTTTTGACTAACTCTTATTGGGTTCTATAGAGTTTATGGGTTCATATCCACAAAGGCAACTTATACCCAATAAGCTAAAACTCTATCCTAACCATCCATACCTTGATCCTAAGGCCCTTATTCTTCACCATCTTTCATCCTAAGTTAAAAACCCCCAAGAGAAACCCTAGGGTAGCCGACTACCCCATTCCCATCCTCTCTTGAAAATTTCTCTTGGGGCTTTGGGTTGCTTGGAGCTCTTTTAACTTCATCTCTTTCTCAAGTTTACTCGGTAAAAACTTTTCTCATTTTTTACTTCATGATTTCCTTGCTTATCTAGTATTGTAAAATTCTCATTTTTACTCTATCTAGATGCCCATCAATGGAATATTTTCCAAGAAGAGAAAAACCTCAACTGAATCTGCTTCTTAGAAAGAAACTATCCTACCCTATCTGTTTAGGAGCACCACATATGAACACTTTGTCAAAATATCTAAGAAACCCATTCTACATGAAAGATTTATCAAACTTGATGATGTAGTAAACTATGGGATTGATAGCATACTAGAATTTTAGAACTTGGCCAACCTATTTTCCTCTGAAAACACTTATCTCTGCTGTCCCAGGCTTGTGCACTTATTTTATGCTAATATGGATTACGATCTTGCTAAAAGCTGATTTATCACCAAAGTTCTTGATACGAAACTTGCCATTACCGTTAAATCTCTTGGAGAAGCCCTAGGCATTCCATATACTGGCATGATTCTTGATAAAATAGAAATGACTGAAGGAAGTATTTTAGAGAGAATGTATTTGCCAGGAAGGCATTTTCAGACTAAACTTCCATGTAGCGATCTTCGCTATCCGGCAAGAATTCTGGCAAATATATTATCCTATAATATTACTCAAAAATCCGGAGTCATTCTATCCTATCTGAGAAGCAGGCGAAATGTATCTATGCTATGTTAGGGAACATCCGCATCAATTGGGCCAAAGTCATCATGGACTCCATTCTTGCTTCAGCCTCTTCAGATAGACCCTCATCCACCTTAGCTCATGGACATTACCTCACAATCTTGTTTATTAGCTATAATGTGCCTTTGGATCATGAAACCACAATTCTAGAACCGGCTCGAGTTTTTGATGTTCATGCTCTTAGAAGAATGAACCTACATCATGATCTTGATGAGAACATTACCGAAGAAAAACTTGCAGCTGAAGGAGGATCATCCTCCTCCAAGAGAGGTAAGAAAATTGTTGTTTCAGATTCTGAGGAAGAAGAAGAAGGAGAAGAGGAAAAAGGAAGCGAGGAGGAGGAAGAAGAAGCACCGGCATATATCTTTGAACTTCAAGAGATGCTTCTGAAGAAAATTGGGAAATTGAAGATATCACAAGAAAAAGGCTTTGAAGACCTTAACAAAAAGGTGGACGACCTCAAAGAGCTCGTTGTGAAAAGCAACAAAATGACGGAGGATACGCTTGTCACGATCCTTAATGAGATCAAGGAGTTGAAGAAGAACATCGGTCATCCTTGAGTTTTTTTAAAAACAATGGTTTTCAAACAATGGTTCTTAAAACTATGTCTTTAAAACTTATGGTCTGTAATAACTTTAATCGTGTGATGCTTGGTACTATGAACTTATCTATTATGCAATATATTAGTTGCTCTTATACTAACATTTCTCTTGCAGGAATAGAAAATTGAATTCCCTTCCTAAGAATTACATTATGATTCATATATTATAATACTTTGTCATTTATTTTTTGTTGATGACAAGGGGGAGAAAAATATGAAATGCAAAATGAATATATCATATGAATGCATTGTTTTATTAACGGCTTCGATGCAGGGGGAGAACCGCATCAAAGCAGGGGGAGTAAGTGTACTTTCATGTACTTTCATATTTAACTTACTTTATTTTTCATTTGGGTGTCATCATCAAAAAGGGGGAGAGTGATGAAAATTGAATTCCACCCCAAGTAATTTTGATGATGAGCACACCAAATGAAACTTAGTATACTAACTACACTACAATTAAGTGTGCATGATATGCGACAAATGAAAACCTTTATTCATACTCAAAGAAGCGCAATCTACGCTCAAAGACAAGGACGAACGTTGCTAAAGATCAATGATGAAGCTCAAAGCTCAAATAGAACACGAAGCTCAAGTGAAGCTCACATCTACTCCATCAATTGATCAAGCTTCCGAAGATGTGTCCTAGTCTATAGTGAGTGTGTTGTGTCTTTTTTAGGGTATTGTTAAAAGCCAAATCGTATAGACAAATCACACACACACGAATGATTTTAAAACATTTTTGAATATCTTTTAAGTCATCTTCAAAAAGGATTTTGAGATCTTTCGCTAGTCGTTTTGTAATTCCGTAGTGAAACTCCACTACACCCTGAAGTTAGCTACTTGTTTGACTAGTTGTGTCGCAGGAAAAACTCCTCTGGGAGTCGACTACCAAAGGTAGGGAGTCGACTACCAGCTGAGAATTGAGATTTCCTGAAACACACTGGGAGTCGACTACCACTCCTAGGGAGTCGACTACCAGCTGTCGAAATTTGACGTTTTTGACTTGATTTTGAAAATATCTTTGAGTGATTTTCTCCCATGATTTTTCGGGACAAAAGTCAAAGCAATTTGAATTTCAAATTCTCAGATTTCTCCTAAAAATAGTGGATCATTTTCATTAAGAAAAACACAACAACTATTGAATTCAAATTCTCTCGTGCAAACGCTCTAAAGTTCTAAAGCTCTCATTCTCTCTTTAGCCAATTCTGTTTTATTCTTGATCTTGCAATTTTGCTTTTATTTTCTGAAGATCATAATCTCGTTTTATTGGCTAACTGTTTTTCAAATCCGTATTACTCTCTCTTTATTTTTTATTTAAAGGATTTGTGAAAAACATTAGATCTAGATCACAAAGACTTCATTCGTATCTTTGTGTGATCTAGAATCTTATTCTATCAAGCCACTACACGTAATTTTGTCTATTACTATTTGGCTATAGAATCTGGGTAAAACCAATCTCCACCAATTTATTGTGGTGAATTGGATATCGATTTTTATTGTGTTGTTGTTGGAACCCTAGACAAGTCTAGGTGTTGCCATTGGAAATCCTGGTCAAGACTAGGTTGTTGGAAATCCTAACGAGTGGAGTTAGGTACTTGTATTTGCCAAGGCAGATAGTGGAAATCTCGTACCGGATTGGTCAGGGACTGGACGTACCCAAAAGTTTTGGGGAACCAGGATAAAAATCCTTGTGTCAGCGATTGCTTTTCTGTGTCTTATTATTTATCTCTGCAAGTAATTTTTATTTACTATATATCTTTGTAATTTCTTGTTCATTTGCGTATTACAAAGATCAAACTTTTAATTCCGCTGTGTAAAGATCTATCTGTGTGTAAAGATCTCTTATCTGATTGTAATTATAATTGTTTATCTTTTATAAGATTAACTTGTTGATTAAGAACCAAGCGTAGATCGCTCTACTTGGTTTCTTAGGCAACATTAGAAGGACTTGTATTAACGATCGAAAAAGATTTATTATTTGCACAACACTATTCAACCCCCCTTCTAGTGTTGTTTGCCATCCACAGGATCCAACAGTTTGGATGATAAAGAAGTGTGTGTGTGAGCATCCATCCACATGATCCAACAATTATCTGATTGTAATTATAATTGTTTATCTTTTATAAGATTAACTTGTTGATTAAGAACCAAGCGTAGATCGCTCTACTTGGTTTCTTAGGCAACATTAGAAGGACTTGTATTAACGATCGAAAAAGATTTATTATTTGCACAACACTATTCAAACCTCCTTCTAGTGTTGTTTGCCATCCACAGGATCCAACAGTTTGGATGATAAAGAAGTCTGTGTGTGAGCATATCTCTCAAGCTTGTTATTATTCGCTTTGGGAGAGTCCATAAACAACGCATTATCATTTTCAATAAAATTAGCGCGTTGAACGAGAGAGTTAAGAGATACCTCATTACCAACGATGCTCTCATTATCGCAAGATTCCTCTCCACCATACTTTTCATCAAGATAATACCATATCTTCTTGGCCATCTCGAACTCCTTCACTTTCTTAGCAATTTTCGGAGAGAGAGCACGAAGCAATGCATCCAATTCTTCGGCATCCGAAGTAATTAAGGACTCCTCATGCACATCAAGCCAATAGAACATGTTCTTGCTCCATTTTTGAGAAGTGTTTGCCTTTGAAGACGGGAGGAAGGAAGAGGGGTTGTTGAGACCTAGAAGTCAAGCTTGCAAAAGCCACCAAACCAAGGCTCCGATACCAACTGTAATGGACCCTGCGGGGCTACACACACACACTAGGGGGGGTGAATAGTGTATTGGCAAGCAAAGTGCGTAATTAAAAGTTACTAAAATTACAACACAATAAGCAGCGGAAATAAACAGAGTGCTCAACAACAACAATCACAAACACATAGATTTTACCATGGTTCTCCAAAACTTGGGTACGTCCAGCCACACCAGTATCCAGTATATTCCCCACACAGAGAAGTGAATACAACATCCCACAAAGGGATACCTCACACAGAGGATTTAGGATTCTCACAAAGAGATATACTTACTCTCACACAAAGAGACCTCACACAGAGGATTTGTTCTTTCACACAGAAAGAACCAAACTCCCACAAAGAGAGTAACTCCCACACAGAGAGTATCTAATTCCCACAAAGAGAATTAGGGTTTCGAAACAAAAACAAAACGAAACAACACTTACCTATGCCTTGATATTATCTTACCAATGTGAAGAAGAAGGCATGCAAGTTAATGGCCAAGTGCTTGAGATTAGCTCTGATTGCACTTGTTGATCTTTCTCTCTTCTAGGAATGAATCCTAACACTTCTCACTTGAGTGTATGGAAATGGAGAGAGAAAAGATGATCTCCAAGAAAGGAATGAGATTGAAATCCCTTGGAGAAATTCCCTAGAGCTTAGATGCTATAACATAAGAATGAAGCTCTAATTAGGGAATGTGGGAGGAGTGGCTTAGAGAAGAGATTAAATGATCTTCTATGAATTCCTAACACTTTTAAGAGTTCTAAATGAACTAAGCCAATCCCAATATATAGGAAGCCAAGAAGAGCCTATAAACACAGCCAAAAACCCAAAGGGAAGAAATCTGCAACGGCTAGATTTTGGCAGTTTACGGCAAGAACAGTCGACTGATGATCATTAGACAGTCGACTGATCAAAGGCTAGAAAATATCCCAACGGCTATAATCTGAGCCAGGACAGTCGACTGAAGAAGACAACACAGTCGACTGGAAACAGGACATGCGCCTGTAAAACCTTCAGCAGGCGACTGCTGCAGGGGATGGAATAAAACAGAGAGCTGCACTCTTTCTCCAGATAAGCATACAGACGACTGATGTCAATAATACAGTCGACTGTCTTATAGTCAGGCGACTGTAATACCTTCATCAGTCGACTGTTGTATAAGATGGAGAAAAGTCAGAGAGAGATGCATATTTCGCACTTACGCCTTTCAGACGACTGATGGCCATTTCACAGGCGACTGTAAATATACATGCGACTGTAAACTCAGCAACATGCGACTGTATTGCAAATTGGGATGAAGCCCAGAAAATGCAAGAAGCGCACAGACGACTGTCGACCAATTCACAGGCAACTGTAAGAGTACAGGCGACTGTAAATTGAACATCAGTCGACTGATGCGAAAAGCTCAAGATGAGTAAATAGAAAAGTTTGACTTGAGCTGTGCATCACAGTCGACTGTAGAAGGCTCGACAGGCGACTGGAATCACCAAGTCGACTGTAAAACCTTCAGCAGGCGACTGCAGGAGAGCCAGAGACTCCAAATGAGTCTTTGGGCTAGATGAACCTATTGTGTTGGATTCTATGATAATCCTAAGGCTCACTAAGATGGTTAAAAGCATATGCATGAGATTAGGACCATCTATCAACGCATTACAATATTCCTAGACTCAAAAAGAGAAATGCAAGTAAATGAAATTACATGGATTACAAAATGCATCTCCTAGAGTCTAAGTATTCAAGCTCACTATACCTTGATGCTCTCCATCATCTCCAAGCTTTGGCACTCCTTGATGAGCTTCCCTTCATCAAGCTCCAAGCTTTGACAATGCTTCTCTAGATGTCCATCCATCATCATGCTCCAAGCTTTGGCTTCATTAGATGATCTTCATGACTTCATCCAGGCTTGAGCACACCATCACTCTTGGAGGTCTTTAAGATATCCCTTGTAATATCCTCCAAGCCTTATGCTTTGTCTCATCAACATATAATCATTAAGATAAACTGAGACTAAAACATAAGATTGATTAGCACACTAACATAATGTATTGATCATCATCAAAACAACGTTAGTCTTGAAACCAAGAACTAACAAAAGTAACGAAAACGTAGTCATTCTTCCAGTTGCCAACCCAATGAGGCAAACCCAGCAAGAGCTCCCTGCCTCCTCTGGCGGTGATATGAAGCCATGTGCCCGTGGAGATAGACCAGACCCAATGGAAATGGAAGAAAAGCGGTAAGGTCGGCGCCAACCAGTGCAACTGACAGATTATAATGAAGCCGACCAACGAAGGGATCGAATATGGGGTCAGCTGGCCCAATGATACCTGTAGATAGGCTAAGACCTGGACAGGGAAGGGGTGAAGAGGAAAACGTAGCCCAAGCCAAAACATCTCGGTATACACCCCGACCTTACGGTCCACAGGGAAGCAACCCCTTTCGTCGATGAATGGGACACGGACTCCATACAGATGAGAAAGACACTCCGCACTGATCCTCTCGGCCATGGAATATGGGATAGAAAAAATCGTGTCGAGCACCGTCGTAGGGACATATGATCCCTCAGCTCTGGAAGGACCCCTACGTCGGATCAAGTCATCAAAAAGCAAATCCTTACCCTTCTCAGAGGCCACTTCGGGCTCGAGATGTGGAGGGGCTCTGATGGCCACGAGAGGATCGATTGGCTCAGGGGGAGTCCTAATCCTCAACATCCTCTCCATCAACAAGAAAAAATACGAAGACAAAGAAGGCAATTACATCGCGAGAATTCGGAAGGGGACGTTAAAAATAGGACAGACAGAGGAGCCCTCCAAAGTCGGGAAGAAACAACAACTGGATCAGGAAGCGCGAATATTGAAACCCCTCAAAACCCTACCATTTTATATTAGGAGCGATTCCAAATCCGGACCGTCCAAGAGGGGGCACGTGTCGATATCTTGGAGGAAATGACTCTTTGAATCCCGCACCCAAGGGGCGTTAGAATCATTGGTGGCCAACGCCATGATGACTCTTATTTAATGTGTTGCCTCGACTGACGCGCCCGTCAAATCCATTCGTATCACATCCCTCGGACCGAATCGCCACAAGCCAAACGGCCTGAGCGATGTGGGCAATTGATACAATCCCCCAAATGGGCCGGAGACAGGCGGGCCGACCAAAATCGCGCCGGACCTAAAACCGCGTCGGGCCCTGGCCCAAAGGGGCCCAGGGGCGGGTCGTAGTGTAACGGCCCAAAACCTCCATCTGACAGGCGGTTGACCCTGCTCGAAGGGGGAAAACCGCTCCTCAGATCGCTCCCGCCATGATCACATTCGCCTTGATCGCCATTCAAAGGGACCATCATTACGGGTGTGCACGAGGGGAGGAATGATAAACGCCATGAAGGCGTTGACCTGTGGGACTCCTATATGAGCCCAGAGGAACAGAACGCAAATGGACCGAATTCTGGATACTTGACACCCAGGTATACCGAATCCTCACAAACCTTCTTCCACATCATATTTCTCCTTCATAGCTCGGCTGAGAACTCGCACTTGGTCTCTCCGTGAACCAAGTTCAATTCCACCGAGCATTCATCAGACCAGATCTGACTTAAGCATCGGAGGGGACTTGGTCGGAACCAAGGTCCGACCCCCCCTGACGAGTTCTTCGTTTTACAGATCGAGGAAGATGTCATCTCGCTGGAGCTTCCCTTCGACGTACCATTGCTCGGATCCGAATGCCCTCGTCCCAAAGCTCGTTCGTCTGATCGATTCCGGAGGTTGTCATTCCGCCGAAGCTACCCTTCAGTGTATTGTCACCCAGACCCGCGCCTTTCCACTCAATCGAACGCTCGGCCGACCGTCCCCGAGAGCCGTCCCCTTCTCTCAAAGACCGCGGCGACACTCGGACCACCATACTACCAATCAACAGTGAGAAAACATCCCAAAACAGTCATTATCAATTTAAATTATTTTAACTGATTTTAATGTGGTTTTATGTTCGTTGTAGTTAACTGATTTTTTATATTTTTTCGTATGATTTAATTATTATTTAGAGATTTTTTGGGTTTAGCTACAAGAGAGACGAAGGCGGAAAACTTATGAGGAGGAGTTGGAGAAGGATATAGAGAGGAGGCAGGGGCAAACGGAGGGGAAAGAAGAGTTAGAAAGGAATGGACATAACATGAATTATTGGAGGAAAAAAATAGCATGGTGAGCTTAGCCACTTTAAACAAAGGGTCAGACTATCTGCACCTCATTCTTGAGGTGCAGGATGTGACCAATGCTTAAAACAGTAAAGAAATAGGAGAGAGAGAAACAGATTGTATTTATAAATTAAATTAATTTTCTATTTTTTGATATAAGTCCCATCCCTGCACCTCAAAATGAGGTGCAGGTAGTCTGTCTCTAAACAAAAAGTGTAATGTGCTTACCAGGTGAAGTATGAATAGAAGCAACTGTCTCAGCATCATTGGCAAGGGATATTCTGTCCGTACACAAAGGAGAATATTCCGCAGTCTTGTTCTTTAAAACTGAAATTTCTTAAATGTTTTAACTTGCAGCCATATTTTGTAATTATCACAAAGAACCAGCGTTATTAACAAATTAAAAAACTTTACATTTTGTCCCCAATATTATACAAAAAAAACCAAAAACAAAAGGCGACCGACGATGAAATCGTCGATTGACCACCCGTCACCAAGACTTAAACCAAGTTAAATGCGCACGATGCTCAGCTAATGAACTGATTAGATGCCCTTAATTCATAATTTTAGAGTGGTTACGGGTGGAGATGAGAAATCGAAGCATGCAATTAGACGCAACGTTTTCCTGAAATTACCGTAGAGGGGGCTCAAATCTCTTCACGTGCACGTGGGGAGTGTGCGTTATTACGATTGTGCCCTGCATTTAGTGCTGACCTTACTAGTTGCAACTAGAAATGTACGACCACGTGGAAGAAAATAAACCGTAGGATTCAATAGTGAAGCGATCTTGATGGGTTTGTACGTCAACCGTAGGATTCAATAGGGAAGGTTTTGGTCTGCATCGGGATATGTATGACATAAATAGGACCATTAGTTAGTTCTGGTTATTCAATAAGTTTTGAAATTAAAATATTCAACTAAATTGATTATAGACACACATTTGAATATTAAAATTAAAATTTTCTGAAATGCCTGTTAGGAACTTAAGATGAGGGCAGGGCAATTCTATACACAAATAGGGATGACAGTAATGACCTGACCCGACCCCGCCCGACCCGACCCGCCATGGTTTTGACCCGCTCCGTCCCGGCCCGCAGACGGGTCGGGGCAAGCTTGGACTTTGTATGCAACCGGCACCGCCCCGGCCCGCCCCGATAAACTATAGAGGTTATAAAAAACCTTACTATTTTGATGCGAATCATGCGGTCTGTCCACATCACATAACTCATACTCTGTTTCAATGTTGTTCCAATTAGGCCAATTCCCAATTTCAAATTACCAGTAAATCACAATTCTCCCAAATCCCAAATAAAACTTTTATTTGGGATTCATATGGATGGCAGTAATGACCCGACCCGACCGACCCGACCCGGCCCGACCCGCTTTTGGTCAGAAATTACCCGCCCCGCCCCGGCCTGAGACCTGCCCCGCCCCGGCCCGCAGACGGAGCGGGGCAAGCTTGGGTAGTTAAATACCCGCCCCGCCCCACAATATTGCCATTCCTATACACAAAGACCTAATTTCTTTACACATAGACCCCGATTACGCACATCCAATTTTTTATATAAAAAATTATTTTTTTAATTTACACACCCTTCGTATCCTCGTACTGACGATCTCCTTTTCATGCTCATCCACTTTCGCCGCCGTTGCTATGGCACATCGTCGCAGCCCCTCATCATCTCCCCACAGCACCACATTTTGTGCCGCCGACCTCAAAAAAAAATTCAATGGCAAAACCTGTAAGTTCTGTATGGCAAATTGTAAACAAATGATCCATGTTTTCTGCAATTGGGGCTCTGTGTATATCAACTCCCATAAGGATATCTGATGCAAGGTAATATAATATGAGAATAATGTAGAAAAGGTGACACCTGATCTAATAGATCAGGTGCCAATACACAAAAGTTGGAGAGTACAAGCTCCACATGGGCTTGTACTTTCCATGTGGCCCACCTTTTTGTGTCTTGCACCTGATCTATTAGATCAGATGCCACCTGATCTACACGATTCCCATATAATATACTCAAGACTAATTTATATTTTATCTGTTATGCATTATCGTTTAATTGTAAATTAGTTAGCTCAAAGCCTCAAACCAAATGACATGATAAAGGTATTAACTTGTTTGTTGGGTTCCAGATCCAACACAGTTCAATGCGCAGAAGAACTAGTAATGTTTGGCAAGAAATTAAAGGAAAATCCTTCAGTCGGAGGAATTTTATTGATGATGATGCGGAGTGATTCAAGTGCTAAAGGAAACACTACAGAAATTTATAGTGGATTGAACGCAGATATCCTGAATGTTACAACTACACTGCTTTTATAAAATTTCCACGAATCTTGTCAACGACTCAACATCTTAACTGACTCTCATCCGAACGTTGAAGCTTTCGCCAGAGCCGTTGGTCGCGCGTTGTCTTGTAGTCTGGAATCTTCTTCACTAATCCTTCAACTATTTATGTAACAATCCACTCTCGGGGCCCGTTACTGTTTGAAATATGCACAAGTCCTGCTATGCACCAATGAAGTCAACACAGGCTCTGTTGTAGAAATACGCCAATATACTTATAATGAAAGCGGTTTTACAACCTTATTACAACCCAGCAGCGTACTAGAAAGGAAAAATACAAGGGAATACAAAAGATACATCAAACCACTCTGAAAGCAACAAAGTAAAACTCCCACACTCACTCTCAATTCCCAGCGTCCTGCTGGTCCTGCTGGTCAAACTCAACCACAAACTCAGCGTCTACAGCCGCTGGTGCAAATTCTTCAACCTGAGAGATATCTGACGAGTCCACCACAAAGAGAAGGGTCGCCAGGATCAGACGTAACTTAAAGTATCTCTAAGCATGGAGATTAAAACAATGTGCAAGCATGCCAATCTAGAAACACGAAGAAAAGTAAAGTGCGAACAATAATGGTAAGGAAAAGAGCAGAAATGTAACTTGCAGTTTTACAACTATCAGTAAACTCCAGCAATTAAATGTACTTAAAAACAAAGACCATGCCAAGAGTGTATTACTGTGCCTAAACCTAGATCGTGACTTATAAAGCGTAGTACGGTAAGCAACCAAGAGTCCACCTGATACCACAGGTGCACGTACCCGGGTTAACCCAAATCTATTCAACAAATGCAATACTGTTCAATATTCTGTGATTCATGTCTGTGAATTTGTCACCGACTGGCGGGTCGGGACAACAACAACAAAGATCGGACTGGTCGCTTCCGTACACTTGCTATTATAAGTTTCCCCAAAACCCAAGTGTCTGTGATGTTACCCTATTTACAATCCATGAATCATCATTTATGTTTACACATTCTTCAACACTAGCTGGCAATCTTTAGCGATACTGTGCAGATTCTCAAAAATTACTTAACGGTTCAATCGATCAATTGCTAATGAAAAGAAACTAATTTTAGCATGCATTTGTTTTTGTTTAAATGCCCATGGCAAGAATACGAAGAGTTACCAATTTTCCTTGTAGCGAAAGGCGCGCTTTGGTCAACGGTATGGGTACCTGGTTCACATATGTTACACGGCAAGTTAGCTACACAATTTAATAAAAACTTAACTTATGAAAATTAATTTACTTATCTAACTTAACTTAGTACTAACTTATAAAATAATTTAATTAAAACTTTAAATTAACTTAACTTAATAACAATAACTTAAAAACTTGACTTGGATATTTAACTTAACTTATTTACATAACTTATCTTTATATAAAAATATAAGATAACTTTAAAACTTATTAAATTACTTAACTTGTATAAATTATATAATAAACTATAACATTAACTTAAATAACTTTATGTGAAAATTAACTTAATTAGCATGATAACTAATTCTACATAATAAACTAAGCATATAACCTATACATTAACTTAATTAATGACTTATATTATAACTTATTATAATAAACTAACTCATTTAATAACTTCCCTACCCCCCTCTCTCACTGTCCTCTCTTTTTCCCTTCTTTTTCTCTCTGTTTTCTTCTCTCATTTCTGTCTGCCTTTCTTTTCTTTTTATTTTTTCTTGCAGGCAAAAAGGGGCAGCGGCAATGGGCTAGAGGCAGCGGCGTCCGGGCGCACGGGGTGGGAGCGGCTACCAGGGGCCGGGCGGCAGTGCAAGGGGCCGGGGCGGTGCACTGGGGGTTCCGGCGGTTGGGACGCGGCTGTGTGACGATGGCCGGCCTGGGGGAGGCGACAACGGCGTGCTAGGGGCGGCGCGAGGGGAGGGTTCCGGAGTGGCAGCGGGTGGAGCGCATGCGTACAAGGGGCGAAGGCCTGGAGGTGGGTTTAGCGCAAAGCAGGGGAAGGGGAGATGGAAGAGGGGATTTGTGTTATTTTAGGGTTGATTCCCACTCCCAATTTCAGATTTCTGTAATCAATTTCATTGATTTCAGTTTGGATTTTGATGAATTGGTTTGAGGTGGGGTTGGATTTCAGTTTGATTGAAGGTGGTGGAAGTTTGTTTGCTGTAGATGAACGGGAGAGGGGTTATAATGAATGGAGAATTCAGCTGAGAGATTGCCGTGGGAGAGAGGGAATGATGCTGGCACTTGAAGAGGGGGAGAAGGTGGTTATCGACAGATGGTAATTAGAGGAGGCCGCCAACAGTATTAGTTAGGATTAATATGGTATTTAGTTTAAAATAATAGTGATTAGGTTATAGGGTAATCAAAATAAAAACTCAGAATATAAAAATGAAAAATAATTACCCCACGATCAAACAGGGCTAAAATTCCAGTCGTTACATCCTACACTCCTTAGAATAATTCCGTCCTCGGAATTCTCTACAGGGTATGAAATAGGTAAGGGTAACGTCCCCGCATCTCATCCTCTCGCTCCCAGGTAGACTCTCCCGGCGAGTCGCGACGCCACATCACCCTGACTAGATCGATCGTCCTGCTCCTGAAGACTTTCTGGAGTCGATCTAGAATCTCCACGGGTTGCTGCTCGTATGTCAAGTCTGGACGAACTGTGATCTCTGAGTAGTCCACGACATGACTCGGGTCACTCACATAGCAACACAACTGCGAGATGTGGAATACATTGTGCACTCCCTCTAAGGCAGGAAGCAGTACAAGCTTGTATGCCACATCTCCTACTTGCTCCAGAATATCGAAAGGCCCAATGAATCGGGGACTGAGCTTTCCCCTCCGACCAAAATGAATCAACCCTCGGTTGGGCGAGATCTTCAGAAAAACATGATCACCGGGCCGGAACTCCAGATGTCGACGTTTCGCATCTGCCCAATGCTTGTACCTGTCCTGAGCCAGCTGTAGCTTCTCTCTGATGGTCTGAACCACATCCACAGCTTCTGTAATTAGCTCAGGACTAACCAACTCTCGATCTCCTACATCATCCCAGCTCAAGGGGGATCGACACTTCCTCCCATACAATGCCGCAAAAGGTTCCATACCAATGCTAGACTGGTAGCTGTTGTTGTATGCAAACTCCACCAAATAGAGATGATCTTCCCATGATCCTTTGAATTCCAGCATACATGCCCGCAGCATGTCTTCCAGTATCTGAATAGTACGCTTTGACTGACCATCTGTCTGCGGATAGTAAGCCGTACTAAAACTCAAGTGAGTCTCCAAGCTCTCCTGAAGGCACCTCCAAAAACCAGATGTGAACCTGGTGTCTCTGTCTGAGACAGTGCTGATAGGAACTCCATGCAGTCTCACAATATCATTCATGTACTTCTCAATACTTCTGTAGACTGGCCTACTCTGAAATGAATGAAATGCGCAGTCTTGGTCAATCAGTCTATGATCACCCAAACATCGTCATTCTGCTTCGTACTCTTTGGTAGACTAGTCACGAAGTCCATTGTGATGTGCTGTGTCATGCCCCGCTTCCCATTACTTGGGAGCGAGGACGTGAACGGGCCCGCTTGGGCTGGAGCGGAGAGGCCCCAACCCAATAAGCGTCTGTGTATGACTACCTTGGCAGGTTCTTGCTTGCGAATATTCGGAACAACATAATATGGTGTCATCATTAAAACCTTGACTTCCAGATTTACATGTACACAAGGAATTAAAAGGCCTAGCATGGCCATTACAACAGTTACAAGGAAATTAAAATACACCTGAAAGTAAATACAACAATTATTAAAATTTAGCAAGCTGCGCAGTGTCCGTTGTCTTCAGTAGTGGATCTCGTGCTCTTGGTTCTCTTGGTCACCTTCTTCAATCTCCAAGTGAACTTCACTGTGAACTCTGCTTAAAACCTAACGTATATTTCACAGACAAGGAAATATACGTCAGCGAGGGTCGCTCGGCAAGATTTTAAAACGTTAGTAATAAAATGACCCTCGACAAGATTTAATATAATTTACAAAACTTTAGAAATGAAAGTCACAATATATTTCTAAAACGATGAAACATGGCAGCATGAAGCAACATGGGAACATAACATCGTGTAGTGAGTAAAGTAGTGCAAGCGGAGTGTGGTGCGTAAAGTAGGGGGCACAACCAGGTGTAGTGTGTAAAGTAACTAGCATGGCAAGTGTAGTGTGTAAAGTAACTAGCATGGCAAGTGTAGTGTGCACAGCAAAAGTAGTGACAAGTGTAGTGTGTACAGCAATATGTATGGACAAGTGTAGTGTGTACATCAAAAGTGGTGACAAGTGTAGTGTGTACAGCAATAGTCAATCGTGACAATAATTTTAGCAGTTTACAATGTAGCATCAGCCGAGGTAAAGAGAAGGGTGCATCAATCAATCAATCAATCTCCTATCTAGTGACAAAGCCCAGTGTCTGAGGGGGAGGTGACCAGCATCACACCCAAGTCAACGGGAGCTACCCGTGACTCTATACTCACCGACCCGGCCAGGTGTCGGTCAAGTTCACCAATAGAGTGCAATCCAGCTTTCCAGCCTCTACTACACTAGACTACCCCACCCAAGTGTCCATAAGTCAAACCGTAGTTCAATGTTAGCCGTATGGCTAACATTCCGTAAATGCCCCGCGGGCCCATATCCGTATTGCCCGAAGGCCCAATGATCCGTAATTGCCCGAGGGCCCAATAGTCTGTAATTGCCCGAAGGCCCAATATCTGTAATTTGCCCGAAGGCACAAAGTTCCATAATTGTCCGAAGACCCAATATTCCATAAAATGACCGCAGGCCCATTACCACGTTTCATTAGGGTGCACATCAAAAAGTAAATAGAATGACGAGGGGAAGATAGCATTTCGTGTACAAGGGTCAAGGGACTAAACAAACCAGCACATCAATGATATCCATTAAAACCATTTCGATTATAAAAGTTGTTATTTGACGTTACTGTGATGTACGTTATTTTAGAAAGTTTGAATACGATAAAAATACCTGCGTCTCTGAAAAGTTTGTAGAAAGTAATTCACTTGCAATAGTAAATACTTGCCTTGAAGCGATGCGAGTTTTGGGCGTCCGAACGATCGTAAGAGAGGTGTGGGTCAATCTGCGAAATCGGGTTCCCCATATTAAGCTAAAAACTCTCTTATCTATAACATGTGATGTATGTATAATAAACTTGCATGCGCATGTAACAGTACTTATAACACTGTGTAAAACTTACTAGTTATATGTTATAATTAAATATATATAACAATGTAAAATACACCAGCTTCTTTGGTTACTGTTCATATAATTAAACTCGCCTATGAATATATGTGGCTTACAGTTAAAATTCCCACATCACAGTGTATATATAGTATAACATTATGACGACAGCGGCTGACTGATTGGATGCTGGGCGAGGAAGGCGAAAGGCACAGTGGGTCCAGTCGGAGTGCAGGCGGAGGAGGGAGATGTGGCGAGTGCTCGTCGGAGCAAGGAGGGCGAACGGCGTACGGGGGCGGAGGTTGAGTGGCGTGCGGCGTCGGAAGCTGAGTGCTCGGCGAGGGCGGTAGGCGGAGAAACGAAGGGAAGGTGGCGAACGTCGTACGGGCCGGAGGTGACCGGAGGGCTGCGGGGAGGCGGTCGGGGCGGCACAGGCGTTGCTCGAAGCTGTGGGTGGTGCTCTCGGCGCTGGGAAGATGGCGACGAGGAGGCCTTGAGGGGTGCTGTCGCTCGCGCAAGGGGAGATCGTGGACAAAATGCAATGAATGTGAACGTGGGGGGTGATCAGGTTAAGGCCACGTAGGATGCAAATCAAATAGTTGGTTTTCTAACAGATCCGTTAATTAGTTAAGCTAACTAAGTTTGTTTAAGTTGAGTTACAGAAAGGTTAGAAGATTTATAATTCATTTACCACCGGTCAGCGGCCGTTACATGCTGCCACTTCCACTCTGGAATGAACAATGGCTGCAACAAGCCGGCAGTCCTCTGGTGTTCAGCCTTCACCTGTTGGCACACAATACACTTCGCTACGCTCTGAGCAACGCTTCTCTTCATGCCATGCCACCAGTAATGCTATCACAGATCCTGATACATCTTCTTACCTCCAGGATGTATAGAGTAAGGGGAGCTGTGAGCTTCCTCCAACAGCTCCTCTCTAATGGCACCGGACGGTACACATATCCTGTCCTCAACCTCAAAGATCCATCTGCATGAATCTTAAACTATGGTCTCTAGCCTGCTATCACCAGATCTCTAATCTTCCATAGCTTTTCATCCTCCATCTGAGTAGACTTGATCCTCTCTACCAAGGTCGACTGGATATGCATGCCCATCAAAGATGCAGTCATTCCTGGTAGAATCACTTCTATACCCATGTCCCAGATCTCTTGCTGCAACCTCCACTGAGTGTAAGGGTCATCACTGCTGGAAGACGACTCAATGCATCCGGTACGACATTGACTTTTCCAGGATGGTACTGAAGGTCAATTTCATAGTCTGCCATGAGCTTGACCCATCGTCTCTGACGCATGTTGAGCTCCTTCTGAGTGAAGAGATACTTCAGACTCTTATGATCCGAGAACACCTTCACGTGCTCCCCCAATAGGAAGTGCCTCCAAATCTTCAATGCAAAAATCAATGCCACCAACTCTCTAATGGCACCGAACGGTACACATATCATGTCCTCAAATCTCAAGGATCCATCTGCATGAATCTTAAACTCTCTAATGCCGCCAACTCTCTAATGCCGCCAACTGTAGTCTCTGGCCTGCTATCACCAGATCTCTAATCTTCCGTAGCTTTTCATCCTCCATCTGAGTAGACTTGATCCTCTCTACCAAGGTCGACTGGATATGCATGCTCATCAAAGATGTAGTCATCCCTGGTAGAATCACTTCTATACCCATGTCCCAGATCTCTTGCTGCAACCTCCACTGAGTCGTAAGGGTCATCATTGCTGGAAGACGACTCAATGCATCTGGTACGACATTGACTTCCCAGGATGGTACTGAAGGTCAATGTCATAGTCTGCCATGAGCTCGACCCATCGTCTCTGATGCATGTTGAGCTCCTTCTGAGTGAAGAGATACTTCAGACTCTTATGATCCGAGAACACCTTCACGTGCTCCCATAATAGGAAGTGCCTCCAAATTTTCAATGAAAAAATCAATGCCGCCAACTCAAGATCATGAGTGGTGTAGTTATTCTCACGTATCTTCAACTACCTGGATGCATATGCTACGACTCGACCGTGCTGATATAGCACGCATCCAAGTCCCCTTACCAGATGCATCACAGAAGACTTCGAATCCTCCTGATCGGTCTGGAATGATCAAGATGGCTGTAGTTGTCAACCTCTTCTTCAGTTCCTGGAAAGCATCCTCGTATGCTTTCGAACAAACAAACATCACATCCTTTCTCGTTAATCGCGTCATGTCTCCCGTGATCTTCGAGAAGTCTTTGATGAACCTCCGGTAGTAGCCAGCTAGTCCCAATAAGCTTCGAATCTCGGTCACCATTCGGGGAACTGGCTAGTTTTGAACAACGGCTACTTTTTTAGATCAACAGTAATCCCTACTCCGGACACCACGTAGCCTAGAAATGCCACCTCGTTTAGCCAGAACTCGCACTTGCTAAGTTTGGCATAAAGCTGGTGTCTTCTCAGGGTCTCGAGAACCTTCCTGAGATGCTCTGCAAGCTCCACCGCATTCTTCGAGTAGATGAGAATGTTGTCGATATAGACTACAATGAACTTGTCCAAGTATTCATAAAATACTTGGTTCATGAGACTCATAAATACCGCGGGTGCATTGGTCACACCAAACGGCATCACTAAGTACTCATAATGTCCGTATCTGGTTCTGAATACAGTCTTGGGAACATCTTCATCCTTCACCTTCACTTGATGGTACCTTGTCCTCAAATCCAGCTTCGAATAGACACTTGACCCACCGAGCTGGTCGAAAAGATCGTCGATGCGCGGTAGAGGGTACTTGTTCTTCATGGTGACTTTGTTCAGCTCAAAGTAGTCAACGCACATATGAAGGGATCATTCTTTCTTCTTTACCAGCAATATAGGAGATCCCCAGGGAGATACACTGGGTCGTATCCATCCCTTCTTTAGTAGCTCATCGAGTTGGACCCGCAATTCTTCTAGCTCAGATGGTGCTAAACGATATGGTCCCTTGGACATCGGCTGGGCTCCTGGCATTAGTTCAATGGCAAATTTGAGGGTGCGATCCGGAGGCAAACCGGTAAGGTCGTCTGGAAACACATCGATAAACTCTCGAACCACCTCTGGTATATCAAGCTCAGCTTCCATAGTGGATGCTACTGCTTCAGTCGACCTGGCTTTGTACTTTACCGGGCCTACAGATTTGCTCCCACTAATGAACTCGAACTTCGGATGATCAGGAATGTCGAAGGCTACCCTCCTTCGGCAACAGTCGATGGTGGCATGGAAAGTTCCTAACCAATCCATCCCGAATACAGCATCAAAGTTCGGGATATCAATCATCATGAAGTCAGCGAATAAAGCTCGCCCATAAATCACCATGGGGCATTGAGGATACCCACTGGTTGCCTTTATCACACCGCCACCCGTATTGACGTTCCAGCCGGTAGTTAAATTTTTGATAGGAACGGTGTGGGTGCGAACGAATCAACTCGCCAGGAAGCAGTGTGATGCTCCTGAGTCGAACAAGGAGAGGGAATGTTTCCCAGCTACTAGCATGACACCTAGGTTCAAACACTAATCTAAGCAACCAATGCTAATGAAAGAAAAGATATACTAACAATGCAAGAATTATACATGTGATCACTTCACCGGTGGCCTCGGCCTTTTCGACGGTCATGGTATAAGCCTGGCGTCTCAGTGGTGGCTGCTGCCTTGCTTGCTGAAACACTCTCTGCTGTGGAGGTAGTGGTGGACGCTGTGGGGCGATCCCAGTCGGGGTAGCACAGGGAGCTGGAGCTGGAGCATGTGGCTTTAAATGTGGGCAATGTTGGATATTGGACTCCCCGGATTTGGTTTTGGATGATGAACAAACATAAATATATTGTGAACTAATAATTTGTGAGCGCATTTATGGAGATCGTCGCCAAATTCATATGAACATCCAAAGCGACGTCTCGAGACTTCTCAAAGCATGTGATCGTATGCCTAAAGCTTCGTTGAAGCTTTTGGACCATTTTAGAAGTCATGAAGATTCGGATCGAAGCTTTCGAAGACGGTTCGTCATGTTTATTTTATAGTCTTTTAGCTTCCTTCCGTAGAATGTTAAGCCTTGAGTAGGTCTTACGTTTTAATCTTCATAACGCTCCTATCTTAGACATATGAACTTGTAACAAGTCCATACAAACTTTCCCGAAGCATCGCGCTTCGATTCGCGACTTCTTGTGCATGTTAGTTGGTTCAAGAAGAAGAACCAACCGACTAGATGGCGATCTAGTCAGTCGGCAATCCTTCTTGGACCGACTAGTTTGCTTTCTCAAATCATATCTCTTTACTGTTTACAGTTAGTCGGTCTACGTTGACTCACCGACCGACTAGTTTGTGAACTAGTCGGTCAGTGATGATTCTTTGACCGACTAGTTGAGCTTCTACTGTACATGCCAAGTTACTGTTTGTCGTTAGTGGGTCCAAGTACATTTGGCGACCGACTAGTTGATGAACTAGTCGGTCAACTTTTGTTCTTGGACCGACTAATTCTATTTGTTCTCAGACTTTGTGTTTTATCTCTTAGTCGGTCTAAGTTATCTCACCGACCGACTAGTTGTGAAACTAGTCGGTCGGCAAGTGTGCTTTGACCGACTAGTTCCTTAAGTCTGAACTTCGACCTATTCCCTGTTCACCAGTTAGTCGGTTCATGTTGATTGACCGATCGACTAGTTGATGAACTAGTCGGTCGGTGGTTGTTCTTTGACCGACTAGTTTGGTTCAGAATAGAGCCGTTGGAGCTTTAATTGAAACATTTTTTTCTCTCTCTCTCTCTCCTCTAACCTATATATACTTGATGAGCTGCATTCATTGCACTCAAGGCTGATATTATTACAAGTTTAGAGATCAAGAGAAATCATTCCCTCTCATTTAAAGCTCATTCATTCCAATCTTGAATCTCTTCTCACTCTTATTTCAAAAGAGAGATTCATTGATTGTGAGCCTTCCAAGCCCAGTGCTTGATCCTAGGTCACCATCAACCTCATAGCTCTCCATAGCTGGTCTACATCTTGGAGCTAGGGTTTGGTGCTTCTTCATCTTCCTCAAAATCATCTTTGCCCTAATTCGTAAGTATACTCAAGGCATATGTATTTTGTGGTAAGCTATTTCATTTCAATTTACTTTGATATTGTAAGTGATTCACTCTCGGTTGTGAGAGTGTGTTTGTGATCCCGGGTTGTGGGAGTCACAAGTTTCATTTGTGTATGATTTGACTGTGAAGGTTTTTCACAAGTATTTCATAGTGGAAATCTTGAGTTAGGGTTTCTAACTCAAGTATCCGGAAGTGATCCGGGTGGTTGGGACGTAGGATCACCGGGAACAAGTCAGGGAGACTTGGGTGGATCCGAACCCAGTAATATCGTTTGTTTGCGATTGTTTATTTGTTGTCGATTATTTACTATTCCGCATTTCCGCATTAATTGGTAGAGTTTGCAAGGTAATTAGGAATTAGCCTCTTTATTATTTTAAAGTACTATTCACCCCCCCTCTAGTACTTGTGCAGTAGCTTAGCAGGGCATTACATGCAATCCTTAGCCATGTGTCCTAATGCCCCACAAACCAGACAAAGGCCTAAAAGACTTCGACACTTAGACTTGAAGTGTCGAGGCCTCCCACAGTGGCAGACTGGCTAGGCTTGCTGCTGTTGCCCTGGTCTCTTGAACTGAACCCGCTGAATAAATCGGGGCATCTGTGGCCGTCTGCTTGGCCCAACATGGCTCGGTGGGGGCCTCGCAGATGCTGCTAGCCTAAGCTCTTCCTTTTCCTCCTCTTCAACCATCTCATGGTTACGAGCAATGGTCAGAACTGCAGCATGTGTGGTCGGATTAGCACCGACCATCATCCTCTGAATCTCAACGTTGAGCCCCTGCTGGAACTGCTGGCTTGATTCAAAGCATTCGTAACCATCTCTGGAGCAAACCTGCTGAGCCTGGAGCACTCAGCATCATACTGATCCACCATCATCGAACCTTGCTTCAGGTTAATGAACTTCTTCCTCATCTTGATCATTGCCTGTGGGGAAAAGTACTGGGCGTTGAAGGTAGTAGTGAAGTCATCCCACAAAATAGGCAATCCCAAGCGGTCTTCTACCGCCTGCCACCAGTCTCGAGTACCATCAGTCAACTACCTCTAGGCAGTAGTGACCCATGCTTCTTTTTGGATCTGAAATGCTCTCAGGTCATCAGTAATACCTCTGAGCCATTCTTCAGCCTGAAGATGGTTCTCAGTCCCTGCGAAGGTCTTTGGGCTCATCCCTCGAAAGTGATAAGCACTCGGGTCAGCTCTTTGCTCTCTGCACAAAGCCTGCTCCAAAGCCTATCCAAGCTGCTGATGAAGGGCATATATTCCCCGCATGCAATCTTCTGTAGACAATGGTGCAGTCGGGAATGTCGTCGCGTCTGGACCATTGTTGGCTCCATTGCCAGCATTATTCTGGTTGGGACCCCCCATTCAGGTGGTTAATCCCGGATCCAAAAGCACTGTCCTCGCTTCCCGAAGTGTTTCTTTCCATTGCTTACCTGCGTTTCATAAGGTTTGATCAGTTCCATTGAGTATTTTATACGGCATAGTCTGAACTTCCTGTATTGTTCATGTGGTATTTAGCGCGGACCTGCATGGGTCACCAAACTTGTAACGACCCACTCTCGGGGCCCGTTACTGTTTGAAACATGCACAAGTCCTGCTAGGCACCAATGAAGTCAACACAGGCTCTGTTGCAGAAATACACCAAAATACTTATAATGAAAGTGGTTTTACTACCTTATTACAACCCAGCAGCGTACTAAAAAGGAAAAATACAACGGAATACAAAAGATACATCAAACCACTCTGAAAGCAACAAAGTAAACTCCCACACTCACTCTCAATACCCAGCGTCCTGCTGGTCCTGCTGGTCAAACTCAACCACAAATTCAGCGTCTGCAGTCTCTGGTGCGAATTCTTCAACCTAAGAGATATCTGGCGAGTCCACCACAAAGAGAAGGGTCGCCAGGATCAGACGTAACTCAACGTATCTCTAAGCATGGGGATTAAAACAATGTGTAAGCATGACAATCTAGAAACACGAAGAAAAGTAATGTAATGCCCGTATGTGTAAAATACTTTTTATGTGTGTGCGTATAGTAATTTTGTTGTGTGTATAGTAAAATGGTGTGTTCATGATAATAGGTGATGCTCAGATAGCTATTAATGAATGATATTAGTATTATTGAAGGTTGGTTGTTATTTTTGGTGATGTTGTTGTAAGTTTTGGTATAGTATTGTTATTATTGTTGATGTTGATTCATAGTATCATTACTATTGTTAAGGCCTGAGTTAATTTTAGTAGGTAGCTAGTGTGGGTTGTTGGGCTTAGTGTTTGGGCTTGAATATGAGATGAGAGAAGGGGGATAAGAAATTTTTAATAGAATGGCAAACTTGTGAATATCCACTTCTTTTCCTTTTCTACAAACTTCTTCTCTCCTCCTTTGATTAATTTCTTCCCTTCTCCACGTTTTCCCCAACCCAGGCCGAAACCCCCACGTTTCCCCTTGCTACCGAATTTTGGTGGAGGGAATGGATGAGAAAAATAAGAAGAAATGAAGAGGAAAAAGAGAGGTTTGAATCCCTAATCTTTTCCCCTTCTATCTCCCTCAATTTCTCCTCTTCCTCTCATCTCCATGGCCAAACCCTTAACCCAAAAATCTGTCCAATCTAGCCGAAATCTGTTCTTGCCTTTTTCCTTCAATTTCAAGCACGATTTCCCTTGTTTCATGCTTCTTTTGAGCCCTAATGTTAGCTAGAGCTATATGGGGGAGTTTGGAGCTAGGAGGAGGTGATTTCAAGGCCTAGAATGATGAATTTTGGAGGGGTGATGCTCGAATACAGGATTCTTGGAGCTTGGTGGGTTCTTGCAGGATTTCTGGGTGAAGCTCATCATTTTTGTGGTAGGATTCCAATCCCAATTCTTATGTTTCATTTCATCCCATATTGAATCCAAAGTTTGCATCTTTTAGGGTTTTGAAGCAATATTTTGGTTTGATGCATTCTAATTTGAATTGAGATGCTATGTTAAATTATTGGGTGCTATAATTACTTTTCATGTTGCCCTTATATGAATTGTTTCAATAATTAGGAGTAATTGCTCTTACTTAAAATTGCTCCTACATGTTGAAAGGTTGGGATATTGGAAAATTACTATTCAAATTACTTATTATAAATTGTTAAGTATGCCAATTGTTTCAAGTTGCATATGGAATCCACTTGCATTTCAATATATGTCTTAATTGCATTTCGACTCAAGTGGTGGAATTTGTGTGTGTATAGCAACGTGGGTGGAATTGCATTCATTTGTTGGAAATTGTTGGAACCTTCATCCCCAATTTTAGTAACTAAGAGATGTTACGCCATATGATGTTATTTGATGCTATGAAAGAGTTTCATATTGATCATGAATGTTTTGATTTACAAATTTTGTGTAGTTGTTGGAAGATATTTAGTTAAAATTCTTAGTATGAAAATGTGAATTAAGTTATAATGAAATGAGTTGTGCAATACGATGCTATGATTTGGATTCATGACGCAATTGGTTAATTAGATGAAAATCGCTCTCTTTCGGTTATATCGACTAATGAAATTGCTCGCATTTTGGGTTGTTGGAAATTATTTATTCGATTTAATTTGTATGAAATGAGGAATATCTGAAAATGAATTGAGTTGGGAAGTGGAAATATGAAGTTGGAAACATGCGGAATATGAAATGGGTGAATGGTCACGTTAGGACACGAAGGTGGAGTGCACGGGCATTGACAAAGTTGCCACGGTAGGAGGCAGGTGAAGTCGCCGTGGGCAACTTCTTGATACCATTAGGTGGCTCCACGTGGATAACGGAGTAGAAGCACGATACACTTGCACGTCGGCTCATTCATGGGATCTCCTTGCATTGCATTGCATCGCATTACTTGCACATCATATGCATCATGGCATCATTTAGCATTTTTGGGTGATTTGTGGTTGTATGTATGTGATGGTTGACTTTTAAGAATGAATGTTGCCATGGATGTATTTGGTGCTTGAGTGATGGTATGTTGGAGAGTGTGGTTGGTAGTTGTTAGCAAATATTATTATCTTTGTGATGTTGTTGTTTGTAGGATCCCATCTTGTGTATTAATTTTCAATTGGGGGCTTGGTGGGATTGTGTAGCAACTTTAAAGTGAAGATGTTAAAATTTGGTTAAGGATTGAGTTCATGAAATGAAAGAAAGAAGGATGGGCCATTGCAATCCCCTTTCTTTTCCATATCTAATTTTAGGAGTGAATCTTTCATTCTAATGCTTAAGTGACTCTTTCAAGTTATATATGTGGCCATTAAAACTTGCATATCTAATCAAGCCCTATAAGTAAATTCCTTAAAATTAGCAATTTATTCAAGTTGCTTGTAATAACTTGTTTGTAGGAATCTCTACTCATTTTAGAACGTACTAGTTTAGGGGCTATGGCAATACTTGTAGTAGGATCCCCAATGTGTGAAATAAATGTTAAGTTGGATTATAGGATTAGTTATAGCATTAAGTAGTGGGAAAGGTTGTAGTTTTACTTGAATTCCAAATGAAAGCTTACACATTTCTTAGTTATAATGTCTTATAAGTGTGAAAGGTGATGCCCTTCATGACTCTTTGACAAATTTGGCACTTGTATTGGGATTATATGTTAAGAAACGTGTGAAATTATTAAGTAGTGAGCGCCTTCACTATGTGATGTGCCAATTTAGGAATGGCCAAGTTGTTAATTGGTTGCATTTTGTATAATTTTGATTAAAGCTAGTAACTTTTAATGCTTCCTTAAGCATTGTGTCTCTTATATGTAATAAATAACATCTATCGAGGCTATCTTAGTTCAGGTTAGTAATTTGAAGTCATTTTGGTATAGGTCCATGCACTTTTGTTAAAGTGAGTAGCTTTAGATGTGGACAATAATTGGTGATGAAAGTTATAGTCTCACTATTGAATCTTAATGTTGGTAGTTTTAAGTTTGAAGTCAAGGTAGCATTAGTAGCTTTTAATAATGTGTTCTTCATGTACCGTTGCTTATGTTGTGTCTCGATCTTGAATGGAGACTTGATAGTGTTGCACTTATGATCATGTTGGCTTGTTGTTGCTAATTTCCCTTTATGGCGAGTCCAACTTTATGTCTAATGCTATATGTCTCTTGTGGTTGCCATTACATTTTGAGTTATGGCACTTCTCCTATGATTCCTTGAGCAAGGAAACGTTTTGTTCCATGGTTATAACAGGTTTCTCTTGAAATATTACTTATGTTGTAATTGGGAAAATTTGATAAATACAAGAGAAACTCTGCTGAAATTTTTGTGAGCATTTCGAAAGCATTCCATATCATCCTAAGCATTAGAAACCTAGGTCAGGACTACACCAAAAATGCCACTTGCCAACTCTCTTAAAATTCCATGTTTAAATGAAAACTCGTTTAAACACTTAGTATAAAAGAAATGAGGTGACTTGGGTTTCTTTAATAGTTGCCAGGAGTGGTATTGAGATGATGTTATAATGCTGAGTCCAATTTTCTGTTACCGTTCATTTCTCTGTCTGTAGCACTCACGTTGTTTTACAGGTTCTCCCTTGCGGCAGGTACGTGATCCGTTGGTTATGTCATTTACATTGTCCCTACCATGATATGTTATGAGTTAGATTGCAGACTATTGTATAGAGTATGACATTCCTTTGCACCATGTGAGTTGGGTTTGGTATTCCTACTGGGTCACGCTGTGACGTGTCCCCGTTGATATTTTCAGGTGTTGGATCTTGGAGTTGGAGGCCCGCGAGCCCAGTTGGTTGGATTTGAGTGTGGGGGTGAATGTGAGAGAGATTTGGGTGTGTTATTGTACTTGGGTGAGTTTGGGTTATATATGTTGTATATGAGATTTGTAATTGATGTTGTAATTGAACAGTTTATATATATGTTATCTGGTGTTCTGAGTTGGTGGCTCTTTTTGTGTTTTTATGATGTCTGGAATGCTACAAGTACTATCCCAACAGTGCACAGTGGGCCTGCTTAAGTTTTGGAGTTTTGTACTTCTCTTCCGTAGCACCCGCTTCTTCGAGAATGCCTGATACGGATTCGTACTTATCGGGTATACCGGGAAGCGGGGCGTTACAAGTAAAGTGCGAACAATAATGGTAAGGAAAAGAGCAGAAATGTAACTTGCAGTTTTACAACTATCAGTAAACTCCAGCAATTAAATGTACTTAAAAACAAAGACCATGCCACGAGTGTATTACTGTGCCTGAACCTAGATCGTGACTTATAAAGTGTAGTACGATAAGCAACCAAGAGTCCACCTGATACCACGGGTGCGCGTACCCAGGTTAACCCAAATCTATTCAACAAATGCAATACTGTTCAATATTCTATGATTCATGTCTGTGAATTTGTCACCGACTGGCGGGTCGGGACAACAACAACAAAGATCAGACTGGTCGCTCCCACACACTTGCTATTATAAGTTACCCCAAAACCCAAGTGTCTGTGATGTTACCCTATTTACAATCCACGAATCATCATTTAGGTTTACACATTCTTCAACACTAGCTGGCAATCTTTAGCGATACTGTGCAGATTCTCAAAAATTACTTAACGGTTCAATCGATCAATTGCTAATGAAAAGAAACTAATTTTAGCATGCATTTTTTTTTGTTTAAATGCCCATGGCAAGAATACGAAGAGTTACCAATTTGCCTTGTAGCAAAAGGCGCGCTTTGGTCAGCGGCATGGGTACCTGGTTCACGTATGTTACATGACAAGTTAGCTACACAATTTAATTAAAACTTAACTTATGAAAATTAATTTACTTATCTAACTTAACTTAGTACTAAATTATAAAATAATTTAATTAAAACTTTAAATTAACTTAACTTAATAACAATAACTTAACAACTTGACTTGGATATTTAACTTAACTTATTTACATAACTTATCTTTATATAAAAATATAACATAACTTTAAAACTTATTAAATTACTTAACTTGTATAAATTATATAATAAACTATAACATTAACTTAAATAACTTTATGTGAAAATTAACTTAATTAGCATAATAACTAATTCTACATAATAAACTAAATATATAACCTATACATTAACTTAATTACTAACTTATATTATAACTTATTATAATAAACTAACCCATTTAATAACTTACCAACCCCCTCTCTCCCTGTCTTCTCTTTCTCCCTTCCTTTTCTCCCTGTCTTCTTCTTTGTTTCTGTCTGCCTTTCTTTTCTTTTTTTTCTTGCAAGAAAAAAGGGGCAGCAGCAATGGGCTAGAGGCAGCGGCGTCCGGGCGTAGGGGGTGGGAGCGGCGGCCGGGGGCCAAGCGGCAGCGCAAGGGGCCGGGGCGGTGCACATGGGGTTCCGACGGTTGGGGCGCGGCTGAGTGAAGATGGCCGACCTGGGGGAGGCGACGACGGCATGCTAGGGGCGGCACGAGGGGAGGGTTCTGGCATGGCAGCGGGTGGAGCGCATGCGTGCAAGGGGCGATGGCCTGGAGGTTTGGACTTTGATGAATTGGTTTGAGGCTGGGTTGGATTTCAGTTTGATTGAAGGTGGTGGAAGTTTGTTTGCTGTGGATGAACGGGAGAGGGGTTATAATGAATGGAGAATTCAGCTGAGAGATTGCCGTGGGAGAGGGGAAATGATGCTGGCAATTGAAGAGGAAGAGAAGGTGGTTGTCGACAGATGGTAATTAGAGGAGGCCGCCGACAGTATTAGTTAGGATTAATAGGGTATTTGTTTAAAATAATAGTGATTAGGTTACAGGGTAATCAAAATAAAAACTCAGAATATAAAAATGAAAAATAGATACCCCACGATCAAACAGGGCTAAAATACCAGTCGTTACAATTTAACAGGAGCAACTGACGACAGTTCGAAGAGGTAATTGATGGGAAGTCATTGAGGCCGAGGTCGAACACTTGGTAGGTGTTTACGGGTGTTTTCTCACCGATGAATCGTTGACCGAAGGACGGGTGGTCAACGTGGTCAAGGGACACGTGGGACCCCTAGGTTCCGTCGAGTGTGCGATTGACAATGGAAGCTTGGATCCTCACAATAGCTCGTCGAAGGGTAGCCTCAGCATTATGGGGTTAAGCGGGATCATTGCTGGGAGAGCTCAAATCCTCACGATAGCTCACCGAAGGGTAGCCTCGGCGTTATAGGGTCGAGCGGGATCGTTGCTGGGAATGCTTGACCTCGGTCGAAGGGGTACTGAGGAGTAGGCTCGGCACCACGGGATCTGCTTAGCTTGGAGAGATGAAGAAGCTCGTCAGGGGGCCGGACCTTGGTTCCGGCCAAGTCCCCTTTGATGCTTAAGTCAGAACGGATCTGAAAGATGCACGGGACCAGTATGGCTCACAGGGTGGCCGATACGCGTGTCCTCGGACTGAGTTAGGGGAGGGAATGTAAAGTGGAAAACAAGGTCTTTATGTAGAATACATCCGTCTATTGGTATCCGGGGAAAGATCCTTTTCTCGGTTGCCTCTCGAATCCCTTTATAGGGATCATCCCACGATCGCTCCCCCTCAACGTCCCCCCACTTTGCCACCATGATCCGCCTCTTTAAAGGTGCATGTATGCACCATGTGGGTGGGTTAATGGGGCCCCTTAATGGTCATTAAGGGGGAGTGTTTTTGGGAGCGGTTACCTCCCGCTGACGTGGGTGGATAGGGCGCACGTTCCGGTCGCGGTCGACCCGATTTCGAGTCCTTATGAGGGCCTCGACGGTCGGCCCGAACTCCTTTTTGGGGGCCTCCAGCTTCAAATGTGGGCTTGGGCTGCTCGTTCTCGGGCCATCTCAAAATGGTCGTATCAATTACCCCTATCGCTCGTGTCGTTCAGATTCTGCTGGTTCCGTTCGGACGATGTGACTTGTGTGGATTTCGATAGGCGCGCCAGTCGAGACAAGGCCCTTAAATGGGAGCCATGATAACGCTTCCTGGTCGAACTTCTCCCATCCCTGGGTGCGGAATTCAAAGCGCCGTCCCTCGCGAGATGTCGACGCATGTGCATAGGTGGTCGACTGGCGATGTTGTGAGAGAATTCGAGGGGGTGGTATAAAGGGAGGTCGTTGTCCGACGGATGAGGGTTTTGCTATTCCACTCGTCACCTTTTCTCCCCATCCCTCACAGTTGTCCCAAATCTTCCCCAGGTGCTGCCTCATGTCGTCCTCCTCTTCGGCCATTGGTTCAGGGCGTCTGACAGTCGCTTCCAAACCAGGCCAGGCTCGTGAGCCCATCACTGCGGTGCACCGACATGGGGGTGATCTCTCCGGGGTGCCCCCCGAGGTAATGGGGTGGAAGTCGTCTGTTTGTGCCACTTCGATTGGAGCGTTGTGCTCCAACTATCTTCTTCCCCCATGTTCCGCCCCGGCCCCTGAGAAGGACGAGCAGATCTGCTTTCCCAGCCCTCGTGAAGTCGGGATGTACGAACAGAGCTTCCGGTTCGGGCTCCAATTCACTTTCCACCCCTTTGTCATCGTGTTTCTACGAGCTTATGGGCTTGATGCCAATTCTGCCCCAATGTTGTCGGGTCTCTAGTGGGGTTTGTCATTCTCTGTGTGCTGAAGGGGATATTGCAATCCCTCCGACTCTTTGCCCAATTCTTCCGCCTGAGCCATCATCAGTCGGGAGTCTGGCTTTACATCAGTGCCCGACCGAAGAAGAGCTTGGTGCTGGGGCTGCCGAGTTCCGTAAAGCACTGGAAAGGAGAGTACGTCTTCGTTGGTTTCCAGTCGGAGGTGAATTTTCCGGCCCGATGGGGGGCGACGAGCACGATGGCCCTCGAGCTAGGGGGCACTACCGACGCCGAGCTCAAGGCAGTCAACACTTTGCTGGCGGTCCCCACCGAGGACCGAAAGATCGACGTCCTCTTTTCCGTCCCAATCCTGCGGAAGATCGTGTGGCCCATCGGTGAGTTTTTGCTAAAGTCCTAAATTTGGGGGAGCTGTGCCTGAAACCTGCCCAAGTGAAACCGTTTCCTTATCTTGTCCTTTTGTGCAGGTGGGTTTGGCCAAGGTTCTTCTGAGCCCCCCATTCCCGCCACCGTCCCGGATCTCATCCCACATCAACGGGACCATGTGTTGGAAGTCCGGAAGAAACCGCGGGTTGGGTTCTCTGGAGCGAGTTCTAAGAGGACGAGGGGGAAAGCTTCGCCAGCTCCAGAGGAGGACGCGTGGAAGAAGGCCCAGGTCCCTACTACTGTCGAGGGCATCCCTCCCCCCGAAGGTCTCGCCCGGCCTTCCCCGACGAAGGACTCATGGCCCTGGGTCGGCCCCTTGCCTCCGCCGTCGGGATCGCTCCTGAAAGTTTACGAGCAGTCTTTGGGTGTGTTTCGGCCAGACGAGGCTGAACTGCTACTGTTTCAAGAAGGTTTGCTCAGCCCCGGCTTTCCGGGGGTGAAGGAGTCTGTCTTCTTCGATTGCGGGGTGGCTGCTCGGTTGGCTGAAAACTGCTGCCTTCCTTTGGACCAATCCATACTGGACGGGGTGAAAGGTGATCGGCTCATGGCTTTTGTGATACAGTCCGGTCAACATGTGAGATCTTTCGTACGTTTCGTCTCTCGCAAGGGCCTTCAGCTCATCTCTTCCTCTTGATGCAGTTGTCCTCGGTCGGCCTTGACCGGTGCCCCCCGTTTACGGTTTGGGCGCGGTGTCGTTTTACCGCAAGTGCACGGTTAGTGTAGGGTGTGGGTTTATCGAACTCAGGGAGGTGGATGGCTTGAATGGCTACTAGCCTCGCCTAGGTTGTGTGCTAGCTACGCAGATGATATGGGTGAAGTGTAGAAATAAAAGAAAGAAATGAAAATGACACAAAATGAATCCCCGCTAACACGGGCTAGAGCACTCATGACACTTGGCATTTGACTTGACCCAGGGTGAGACATTGCCCCAAAAGGTAGTACCTAGCGTCCATGGCCCGATATTCCAGTCGGTGCCAAGCACGCTAGGCCTACCCGGTTCCGGACGGTGGGCATTCACATGTCCATTAACACCTTCCGCAACCGGGAGCATTAAGGCCACAATGATATCTCCCAACACTTCGTCCAAGCCGTTCCCACGCGCGAGGACTCCATGTCTACACTAGGGGCGTGAGCTATGGCTAGGGAGTCAACCGCCAAGTTTATTCCCCCTTGGCCCGACGGTCAAAGGCGGTTTTTTTCCCGCCAATGACAATGAAACACCCCCGTGTAACCCTAATGGCCAAATAGGTCAAATGTGATTTCTAGCAATACATCGAAGCGGATCTTGACTGGACAAGCACCGGACCCCAATCCCCAACACAACTAGTGTGTTGCCATACGAATTAGACTCAGATTGCTAGAAATCCCCATTGACACATTTCATCGAACACATACCATGCAATCAAGTCAAATGTAAATTTCCAAGCATCAATCCTACCCTAACCCGTATTAGGGTTCATCAAACTACTCAACGATGAAAAACATATAAAAAACCAACACAAAAGACATACAAACATTCATCATTGAACAAAACAAATACAACACAAAATAATGGAAAACAATAGAAAGAGATACTTTTCTTGATTCGAATCCAACAATCCGGTACAAGATTTATTGAGCAAAGACCTAATCTAAACTACCCTAAGCTTCACAAGATAAGGGGCAAAAAGCCCTAAAAAACTGAAGAAGAAGCTCCTCAAGTCGTGCCCCCAATCTCTATTTATAAACCCCTCAAAAACCCTCTTGGGTCGGGTTCAGAACTGTCAAAAAAGGCCCACCCGATCGGGTGAAAACTCACCCGATCGGGTGGAATAAACAGAGAGCACGAAACTGCTGAAATTGACTTCAACCGATCGGTTGGACTCCCAACCGATCGGTTGAAGTGAAATTTCAGACAACAGCCAATTTCAGCACACAGCTGCGCTCAGAAAATTCCAGAAAAATCTAGAAAAATCGGATTTGGGCATGCGACCAATCGTTGGAAAGCTAACGACGATGCCGACGCTAGAAAAATAAGAGATCACCCAAAATCCTTCTGGAATGATAGCAGATCTTCAATGAATGAGCAGCGGTGTGCGAAAGGGGACGAAAAGGCCACCCGATCGGTTGAAATGTCAACCGATCGGGTGAGCAGCTTGTTGCTTCGGCCGTCGCCTTCGGGAGCTTCAACCGGTCACTGAGGAGAGAGGGTGGAGCCGTCGGTTCGATATTTGAGGCGATGCGGCTACAGATGAACCGATCGGGTGATAAGTCACCCGATCGGTTGGAATTACGCCCAAATTCCCGAGAACTCAGCTGTGTTCAACCGGTCGACGAACCGGTCGGTTGATCTTCACTTGGCTTCAGCTTCCGCCCGGGTCGGACACGCGTGCATCACCCGATCTGTTGGCTGTGTCCAACCGATCGGGTGGGGGCTGAAAGATGGCAATCTTGGTCGTTTGACCCCCTGGATCACGCGTGACCCCTCCAGTTGCTCCGGGGACTCATGATATCGTTGTTTTATGTCCCAAATGCTGTAAATTCCTGCAAATTACCAAAAACACGGAAAAGTGAAAGAAAACAAGAAAACACGAGAAAACGAATACAAGACGGCGGTAAATAATGGAAAAACACGGGAGAAAACGTGCGCAAATATATGAAATATAAACGCACGTCAAAATCCCCCAAGCTGAACTCTTCCTCGTCCTCGAGGAAGACGAGTGAGAGTAGGAGCTCGGAGAGAGAAAATAGAGAGAAAGAGAGAAAAAGAAAACTCTATATCCTAGATCACCCGTTAGGGCCAACAAAATCAAAAATGACACACCAAGCAAGCGAACGCCAAATCACATCACTAAACCAAGGAATACAAGTCCAGACGAGTGCCGTGGGCCCACGCGGTGAAGCGCGAGTTAGCGTGGTTGTGTGCTAGCAAACGGTGTCACTATCTACATTGTGCAATAAAGCTCGATATACACAAATCCAAGATATGACCCAAATATCGATTCGAATTGAATTAAGCGGTGAATATATGGTTCAAGCATGCATGAGAATAGAGAGAGAATCGAAACATATCATGCGTTAGGGACTCCACAACTAGGGTTAAGGAAATCACCACACTAAAGCCTAGATAATAGCTAAAAAGTTCCTAAGCCAAGTGTTTTCGAAAACGATGGGGGTTGAGATGATGTGGAGTAGAACACTCGGTGCAAATTCTCACCTTCCCTTTATTCTCGGTCGATAGGAAAAATATTCACACTTGAAATTTTTTTGGGTTTTGGGTATTTGTATTTTTTTTGGCTTTTTGGCTATACAAAATTTTTCTTTTCTTTTCTTTTTGGGTTTTTCTTTTCTTTTCTCTTTTTTTTTGGATTTTTGGGTGTTTGGCTATACACATGTGTACTCTCCCAAGTGGGAGAACGGTACACGACGAGGGGATTTGCACCAAGTAAAACAAAAAAGAAGTCGAAATCTAAACACTTGGGCAAAGGAAACTATTCTCGCTAAATAGAGCATAGGCTAAATGGGTTGTCCTAGTCCTTAATTGTGGAATCCCGACACATGCGAAATGAAGTACCCGATATATATATATATAGCATGCAGAAGCAGACAGGGAAAATAAATACCGCATATTCAAATCGAAGCATGATAATCTAGGGGTCATTCCTGGACAGGTATATAAAGTAAAATCACAAAGTAGAAGCACACCAAATAGCTAGGCACGACGCACGACTCACAAAAAGCTAAGTGGACCCGTGATGCATGAAATGCAAGAGGACTCGGCTTCCTGAGGTTAGTGAATGTGATTATCGAAGCCGTGCAAGGTGTGCGTGTGATTTTCGTGGCAATTCATCATAGGGTTCATCTCTGGGAGAAAGAGATAAAAAGAAGAAAAGAAAAAGAAAAAAAGAAAAACACGGAGAAAAACGACTCAAATAACGAAGAAAAAGAGACAAATGACGCACGAAGTGCGACTCCCCCAAGCTGAAACTTGCATTGTCCTCAATGCAATAGTAGTGAATACGGGAAGGCAATGAAAATGGGGGGGGGAGTTACACACCGACACAAAAAATGAAAAACACGAAAAACACACAAACGAAACTGGAAAATAAAGAAAAAGAAACATACAGAATAAAAGATATAAAACACGACGAAGGACTCAAAGACACAAACACACGACAACGACACACGAAAAAAAGCACACAAAATTCGATTTCCCCCAAGCTGAACATGAAAATGCTAGCAAAATGATATGATCAATGTGATGCAGAAATATGCTAGGGGAAAATAGAAAAAGAAAGAAATCAGAATGCAGGAGAGACAGTCTGCTCGTTC
Source organism: Scilla litardierei (assembly GCA_030789695.1). NCBI lineage: Eukaryota > Viridiplantae > Streptophyta > Magnoliopsida > Asparagales > Asparagaceae > Scilla > Scilla litardierei. The sequence continues at coordinate 130,840,916 of CM061140.1, read as the reverse complement.
TCCTTGGAAGAGGATGAGGGGTGAAATGATAGAAGGGCACGACATGAAGGGTTATTAAGATGCAAAAGCAAACCCTAGATACGCTCCCCTCGCTAATGAGAGGAGACGAGATTATTCAAACCTAAACTAGAAAGCGGTAAATTTTTACACTACTGGATTAGGATACACCTGAGCATAGGTGGATCCAAGATCTGGAGCGGGGCAGGTAGCTGCTCTAACTGCTCCTTCTGTGGCTCCGCCAGAAGCGCTGTGCCACGTGTGCCAATGGACCCAAGCAATTCACCTCCAAGCATCCCTCGTAGGTGTCCACCTGTGACCTGCAAAGGACGAGGTGCATTAGTCCATGGCAAGAAATTATTTCCCAAAATAAATGTATCCCAGAGATAGTCGCCGGTAAATGATGGTAAAATATATGAAATGTGGCGAACACTCCCTGGAAATGGTATGCTATCCTCTGTGCTAGCGACGATCAAATCCCCGCTCTCCATGTGAAGTTGCTCTCTAGGTGGTGACACACCGCAGCATACCTCAAGGGAAGTCGATCCTGTGTCCTGTGAGAGATATGGTGTGTCAAATATATATGAGTCTAAAGAAATAGGACGTGAAAAGCGAGACTCAAATGTGGAGTGAGAGTGAGTATGAAAATCTCCCTGAATAGGGGCAATATGCTCAAGTAGATGCTCAGCCGCAGAAGAAGTGGAGCGTGACGGTAGAGGTAGAGGTGGCTCGGGCTCCATGAAGTGGACGATCGTATCCAAGCCCTCATGCACATCCTCCTTGACGATATGCTCATTGCTCCTCCATCTGCCCGATGTCCTGAATGACATCCTCATGGTTGACCAACGACCAAGGAGGAAGCTGTGACAGAGATGGCTGTGGAGGTGGATGTGGAGCGGACCACTCGTATGTGGTCGTGGTGTCGTCGTCCTCACGCACATCCTCCTCGCCGGTATGCATAAGCTCTGTGGTCTCCTCGGTGCTCTCATAGGACTCATATGGGGTATCCAGATAAAGATGAAAAGTCTCTTCCACAGATCCTAGAGAAATCTCCCCATACTCACTATCATCATCAAAAAATGCTTCGTCATCCAAGTGGTAGTGTGGGAAAATTGGGGCATCGGCATGAGATGCGTCTATGGTGGTCGATGGCATGGTGGTCTCAACCATGAAGGTGGGTATATCCTCTCCTTCATCCCCTCTCCTCGGTGTCGGCTCGGTGATTGGTACCATCAAGTTTTGTAATATTTGGCCTTGGTTAAACATGGCACTTTCAAGGAGAGACACGAGGCTTGATTCTTCTTGTGTTTGTGGAGGGGTATAAGGTTGAGGAAATGGATGTGAGGTGTTTGGGCTAAGGTTGTGGGAAAATGTTTGGCCTTGGAGCGGGGGAGGCTCTCAAGCGTAAATGGGCAATCATAATACACGTGCCCCGCCATTCCACAAGTCTCACAAACCACAACTGGATAAGGATCGTATCCTCCCATCTGAGCATCGAAATTTGATCTCCACATAGTAATATCAAAGATACATGGACAACAAAAATAAGAAAACTAGAGAGGAGCGTCAATAGTACAAGAGAATAACAAAAAGATAATATAATGGTGGGGGAAAAATTTCATGGTTATTGAATATTTTTTTTAAAAAAAAAAGAAAAAAAAAGAAATTTTTTTTTGTGTTTTTATGCGTAGTCTAACGAACCCAAGCTAAGCTAATATCAAACCGAACGCCTCCCCGGCAACGGCGCCAAAAACTTGACCGGCGCCCCGTTTACGGTTTGGGCGTGGTGTCGTTTTACCGCAAGTGCACGGTTAGTGTAGGGTGCAGGGTTTATCGAACTCAGGGAGGTGGATGGCTTGAGTGGGTACTAGCCTCGCCTAGGTTGTGTGCTAGCTACGTGGATGATATGGGTGAAGTGTAGAAATAAAAGAAAGAAATGAAAATGACACAAAATGAATCCCCGCTAACACGGGCTAGAGCACTCATGACACTTAGCATTTGACTTGACCCAGGGTGAGACATTGCCCCAAAAGGTGGTACCTAGCGTCCATGGCCCGCTATTCCGGTCGGTGCCAAGCATGCTAGGCCTACCCGGTTCCAGACGGTGGGCATTCCCATGTCCATTAACACCTTCCACAACCGGGAGCATTAAGGCCACAATGATATCTCCCAACACTTCGTCCAAGCCGTTCCCACGCGCGAGGACTCCATGTCTACACTAGGGGCGTGAGCTATGGTTAGGGAGTCAACCGCCAAGTTTATTCCCCCTTGGCCCGACGGTCAAAGGCGGTCTTTTTCCTGCCAATGACAATGAAACACCCCCGTGTAACCCTAATGGCCAAATAGGTCAAATGTGATTTCTAGCAATACATCGAAGCGGATCTTGACTGGACAAGCACCGGACCCCAATCGCCAACACAACTAGTGTGTTGCCATACGAATTGGACTCAGATTGCTAGAAATCCCCATTGACACATTTCATCGAACACATACCATGCAATCAAGTCAAATGTAAATTTCCAAGCATCAATCCTACCCTAACCCGTATTAGGGTTCATCAAACTACTCAACGATGAAAAACATATAAACAACCAACACAAAAGACATACAAACATTCATCATTGAACAAAACAAATACAACACAAAATAATGGAAAACAAGAGAAAGAGAATACTTATCTTGATTCGAATCCAACAATCCGGTACAAGATTTATTGAGCAAAGACCTAATCTAAACTACCCTAAGCTTCACAAGATAAGGGGCAAAAAGCCCTAAAAAAAACTGAAGAAGAACCCCCTTAAGTCGTGCCCCCAATCTCTATTTATAAACCCCTCAAAAACCCTCTTGGGTCGGGTTCAGAACTGTCAAAAAAGGCCCACCCGATCGGGTGAAAACTCACCCGATCGGCTGGAATAAACAGAGAGCACGAAACTGCTGAAATTGACTTCAACCGATCGGTTGGACTCCCAACCGATCGGTTGGACTCCCAACCGATCGGTTGAAGTGAAATTTCAGACAGCAGCCAATTTCAGCACACAGCTGCGCTCAGAAAATTCCAGAAAAATCTAGAAAAATCGGATTTGGGCATGCGACCTATCATTGGAAAGATAACGACGATGCCGACGCTAGAAAAATAAGAGATCACCTAAAATCCTTCTGGAATGATAGAAGATCTTCAATGAATGAGCAGCGGTGCGTGAAAGGGGACGAAAAGGCCACCCAATCGGTTGAAATGTCAACCGATTGGGTGAGCAGCTTGTTGCTTCGGCCGTCGCCTTCGGGAGCTTCAACCGGTCACTGAGGATAGCAGGTGGAGCCGTCGGTTCGATATTTGAGGCGATGCGGCTACAGATGAACCGATCGGGTGATAAGTCACCCGATCGGTTGGAATTACGCCCAAATTCCCGAGAACTCAGCTGTGTTCAACCGGTCGACGAACCGGTCGGTTGATCTTCACTTGGCTTCAGCTTCCGCCCGGGTCGGACACGCGTGCATCACCCGATCTGTTGGCTGTGTCCAACCGATCGGGTGGGGGCTGAAAGATGGCAATCTTTGTCGTTTGACCCCCTGGATCACGCGTGACCCCTCCCGTTGCTCCGGGGACTCATGATATCGTTGTTTTATGTCCCAAATGCTGTAAATTCCTGCAAATTACCAAAAACACGGAAAAGTGAAAGAAAACGAGAAAACACGAAGGCCTTTCGATGAGACACCAATTTGTGGCGCTCTCGGAGGCCAGGGCAGGTCTGGCCTGGAAGCCTGAAGCAAAGGAGGGTAAAGGCGAGGCGACCCAGATAGCTGAGGCGCACACCAATTCACTGGAGACTCGGATGGCCGAGCTCTCAGCCGACCTGGAGAAGTCAGATCTTGAGAGAGCTTTAGCACTGGCCGAGAAAGCGAAGGCCGAGGATCAGATAGCCGAGCTGTTGAAGGACGCCAAGGCAAGAGGGGATGGTGGCCCAGTAGTGGAGGCCGACGCCACGGAACTCGCAAGCCTCCTGGAGGCGGTGGAGGAGAGAGAGCGGGTCCTCCTGGCTAAGCTCAATGCGAGTTCTCGGGAGGCCGAAAAAGAGCGAGCGGAGCACCAGCGTCAAGTTACCGTCCTCGAGGGGTGGATCCAGAGCTGGGAACAGTGGATCTCGAGTGGATTTCCTGGGAAGCCGTGGATGAGTACGCCACATCTTTTGTCGTCGGGGCGATGTATGAGGCGTTTGAGAGGGGATTCGCCTGTTGCCGGTCCGAGATCCAACGAAGGTTTTCGCTTTCCAGGAATCGATTCGAGGAGCTCCAGCTGGACTCCGAGGGTAAGGAGGAGGCAAGGGATGTACACCTCGAAGGTGTGGAGGAGCCAATCGGTGCTTCTGACGATGTTTCAGATGCTCATATGGGAGGTGGGGTTTAGCCCATTAGCCTCACCGTTCTCTCGTAGTGCCGCCCATGGCTATTGTGTAATACACTCTTCTCGTTTGTAACGAGGTTCCCTTTTTGTTTATGGTTGCATGCCCTCCCCTTTTCTAATCCTGGACAGGACACTCGAGCTGACCGGGTTGGTTGTGTCTCCTCGACTTGCTCGGAGATCTGGCCGCCGGGTTGGTTCCCCAAGGTGCTCAGCCGCTTGGGCCGTCGGAGCTCCGCCCTCGGTCTTAGGGGACGATCGCCCTACAGGGGGACTTGTCCCCGGTCCTACAGGTGATCGGGTGATCGGCCTGCCGGGGGAGCTGCCCCCAGTCTTACGGCAGATCGGGTCGGTCGGCCTGCTGGGGGGCTACCCCTCAGGCTTACAGTCGACCGATACTCCGATCAGCTGGGGGAGTTGCCTCCAGCCTTACAGTCGGTCAGGGTGGTCAGTCCATCGGGGAAGATGCCCACGGTCTTACAACTGGTCGATGGGCCAGTCTGCTGGGGGAGTTGCCCCTAGCCTCACGGTCGGCCCGGTGATCGACTAGCTGGGGGAGTTGCCTCCAGCCTTATGGTCGGTCGGTTTGACCGGCCCACTGGGGGAGCTGCCCCAGGCATATGGTCAGTTTAAGCCGATCAGCCTGCTTGGGGAGCTACCCCCAGTCTCACGACTGACCGAGGATCGGCCTGCTAGGGGGGCTGCCCCCTGCCTCATGGTCGATCCGATGACTGACTAGTTAAGGGAGTTGCCCCCAACCTCCCAGTCGGTCACGTGGCCGGCCCGCTGGGGGTTATCCTCGCAGCCTTGCGGTCGGTCATCGAGATGCTCAGTTAGCAGGGTTTGTCCTACCCCGGTTGGGCCCGTGAAGAGAATTGAGGCAGAAAGAGTTCTTCATCCGTGGATGCTTTCTCTTTTCAATACATTCGCTCAGATAAGGGGAGGGGAAAGGTACATTCGTTGTCAACCTCACTGATAGTACTTGCACAGGTGCTCGGCGTTCCAAGTGTGAGTCAGGACCTTCCCTCCTAGATTGGCGAGCCGGTAGGTCACGGGGCCGAGGACCTCGGTGACCTTGTAGGGCCCTTCCCATTTAACAATGAGCTTCCCTTTGTGGGTGACCTCGGGGCTGAAGATTACCTTTCTGAGGACCAGATCCCCCTGGTGGAAGCTTCTTCCCCTAACCCGGGAGTTGTAGTAACGGGCCACCTTTTGTTTTTGCCGGACGATAGTGGCCAAGCCCCATTCGCGTTGCTCGTCCACAAGCTCCAGACAGAATTCCAGGCCCTCCGAGTTTTTCTCTTCATCGAAATGCTTGAGGCAAAGAGACTCCTCGCCTATCTCTACGGGCACACCTGCTTCGGCGCAGCAAGCGAGCATGAAGGGGTTTCACCCGTGGCCTGCTTGTGGGTCGTCCGGTATGACCAGAGTATCCCGGGGAGTTCTTCTGGTCACCTCCCTTTAGCTTCTGTTACTTTCTTACGAAGCGGCTCGAGGATGCATTTGTTGGCGGATTCGGCCATCCAATTGGTCTGAGGATGTGCCACGGAGGCGAATAAGAGTTTGATCTTCCAATTCTCGCAGAAGTCCTTGAACCCTACAGAATCGAACTGCTTCCCGTTGTCCGTGATAATGGACCGGGGGATTCCGAATCCAGAGATGATGAAGTTCCACACGAAGCTTTTCGCCTTCTTCCAGGTTATAGAAGCCAGTGGTTCAGCTTCAATCCACTTGGTGAAGTAATCCACCGCAACAATCAGGTACCACTTAGCGAAGTGTCCGAGGATGTCCAAACACCACTTAGTGAAGGGGACGAGGCTGATTAATGGAACGAGCTCCGACGGGGGAGACGAGCCGAGCTTGGCGAACTTTTAACATTCCTAACACCTTTGGACATACTCGGTGGCATCGTTAGTTAAGGTTGGCTAGTAGTACTCTTGTCTCAGGATTTTCTGGGCGACCGTCTTGCCTCCATGGTGATGTCCAAAAATCCCCTCGTGTACCTCTCAAAGGACGTAGTCAGCCTCATACGGTCCGAGGCACTTAAGGTAGGGAAGGATGTCTGTTTTCGTCCAGCGCCTTCTGTACAGTGCTCCCTAATGGAGTACGTACCAAAGTGCCTTTCACTCCAAAGATCGACGCTCGTCCAAGTCCGTCGGAACTTCTCCACTGGAGAGATATCGAACGATTGGATCCATCCAGGTCGGTTCCATGTCAATGGCCATAACTTCCTTTACCTCTGTTCTGGGGGACCAGAGGTTCTCTATGTAGATGGCGCGACCCAACTCTGCGGGGGAGGAGGAGGCCAACTTTGACAGGGCATCCGTGCAGGCATTCTCAGATCGTAGTAAGTGGAAGGTCTTGGCGTGTCTGAACTTGGACAATTCGGTTCTGGCTGAGGCTAAGTAATGCTGCATTGCCTCTTCGCGAGCCTCATAGTCTCCCTGTAGTTGGTGGATGATGAGCTTGGAATCGCTGAGGAGGCATACAGATTCTGCTCCGAGCGCTCGGGCTAGCCTCAGACCATTTATGGCGGCCTCGTACTCGGCCACGTTGTTGGTTTCCTGAAACCCGAATTGGAGTGCGTACTCGACGATGTTTCCGTCGGGTGACCGGATACCGATTCCAGCCCCATTCCCCGCCAGAGTGGCTGATCCATCTACATGGACTACCCATGTGTCCTGGTCCACTGGATGATCGGTAAGAGCAATGTCAATCGAAAGGAAAGACAAAGGTTGGGGAGTTACCACACCTGGGGCCGTCTCCTCAAGAGGGCTGCCTTCATCCACAGTGCATTCGGCGATGAAGTCCACCAGGGCCTGTCCCTTGATGGCTGTCCGCAGCTTAAATCGGAGGTCGAACTCACTCAGCTCTACCCCCCCAATTCAGCATCCTCCCCATCAGGTCGAACCTCTTGAGATTCTGTTCGAGTTGGGAATCAGTTAGGACCAGGATCATGTGAGCTTGGAAGTAGGGGCAGAGTCTCCGTGCTGAGAGCACGAGGGCATATGCGAGCTTCTCCATGGGGTTGTACTGCCCCTCCGCGTCCCTCAGTACTTGGCTGGTGTAGTACACCGGCCTCTGTGTCCTGTCGTCTTCTTTGATCAGCACCGAGCTCACCGCCTCCCATGTGCAAGCCAAGTAAAGGCTCAGTGGTTCCCCTTCCCTAGGTTTGGAGAGGAGAGGGGGGCAGTGGAGGTACTCCTTTAGATCGACGAACGCTCAGGCGTAGCTCTCGTCCCATTACACGGCCTTTCTCTTATCGGCGGGCTCGGCGAGGGCTCTCCTCAGGGTCCTGAAGAAAGGAAGGATCTTTCTGCTGACTTGGACAGGAAACACCCTAGAGCGACGATTCATCCATTTAGCTTCTGCAGCTCCTTGATCGTCGTTGGCTCCTGCATGTTAACCAAAGCCTCGATCTTGTCGGGGTTCGCCTCGATGCTACGATTAGTGATCATGAAGCCCAGAAACTTACTGTCACGACCCGCTTCCCTAAAATGGAGGCGAGACGTGAAGAGGTCCGCACGAGAGTGGAGCTGTGAAGCCCCAAACCCGATAAGCGTCAATAAAACGTAAACAGGTCCCTGTAACCACAAACGGAGCAACAATAATAATAAAAGGAGAGACAGAAATAAAATTCTCATATCTCATAAATTGTCCAACATGAAAATAAGTTCAACATCCAGAAAAGCCACCAGGCTAAAAGAAAGAGTCTAAGGCCCAGAACAAGGCCAACAAAAGCAACAACGTCACAAAGTATAGGTGCTACGCACCGACAATAAAACATTAGTCTAAACAAAAGGAAAACACAACAAAAACACTAGGACTGGTCCCCAGTGTCCACGTACTCCCCGTCAAACACAAGCTCGGGCTCGGCGTCAGCAAACACCTCGTCCTCAACAAGGTACTCATGCTCAGGATCTAACATGTGTCACCCAAAAGAGTAAAGGGGCACATGTCAGCAAGTCTAAAAGACTTGGGCAAGGAAACTAAAAGTAAGGCAACTAGCAACCTAGCAGTTTTAGTATGCATGACATGGCAGTTATAACATGAGTACACAAGCAAGACATGGTGAACAATAAGTACAAGAGAACAATTATCGGGACAAGACAAGAGTAGCCAAGCTACTAATCAATCTCAATCAATTCACTATTCACGTTTCACTGTTGTTTATAGAAGTTTACGCCCTTCAGCTGAATGGTATAGCATTCACGCTGATTGGCGCCTAACACTACCCCACCCCAGAGTTTACACCTTACAACTGCAGTTGTTGATCAGGCAGACCCCTAGTTGAATGACCGCTTAACTCTTACCCCATCCCACACGTAAACAAGCCAGGGTCCCTGTACATGAGCCCAGCAAGTGAGCCAGGGTTGCCCCGCACGGGAGCTTGTTTTCCTAGTTCACAATTCAATATCGAGCGTTGGGGTTAGCAACTCATTATGCTCGCTTCTGGTCACGAGCCAGGAAACACAAGTATTGTAGCGATGCTACGCAATCACGGGATCACTTAAAGAATGCAATGACATGACAATTAATTTGCATACCGTTAATGGAATTTAAACATGACATGGTGATTGTGCAACATGATAAATGTCGGATCTAGCTTCGTTGTCAAGCTAGTTCCTAATTTTGCGCCTAGGCGAGTATCATTTCGTCGCCTAGCCTCTTTTACGCCTACAACGAGCAAAATGGCCTAAAACATGGCCTAAACCCTAAGTGGCAAGTTTCACTTGCCTAGCACCGGGGATGACGATCACGAAAGTTCGTCTCGCGGATGCTAATCTACTGGGAATCGCTGTTATGGGGAAACAATCATCAAAACAACATTCATTTCATTAGGGTTTCATAAAAATACAAATAGGTTATGAAAACATCAAGAGATCGTTTTCTTACCGTGAGGAGGCGGAAGAAACACTCCGAAGAACCTAGGGACCAGATCTGGAAACGAATGGAGAAGTTTGGAGAACTAGGGTTTTTGGGGGATTTTGGGGATTTGATGAGATTTTGGGGAAGATGAGGGGTAGAATGTGTTGATGGATGGTTTGGATGATGGAGGATGAGCTTGGAATGGAGGAATAAGGGTTTGAGGAAGATGTGGGCTCAATGGGGGAGAAACTAGGGTTTTGGGTCGAGTGGAGGAAGAAGAAAACGTTTGGGAGGGGTTTAAATAGGATGGGCTGGCGGCTGCCCAGAAATTAGGGTTTTAACACAGATTAGTCGGTCAAAGAGCAACCACTGACCGACTAGTTTGGCAACTAGTCGGTCGGTCGACCAACGCAGACCGACTAAGTGTAAACAGTAACTTCTGAACGAAAATAGGATTTGGATTTAGTCGGTCGATGAACAACTACTGACCGACTAGTTTGTCATCTAGTCGGTCGGTGAACGTTCTTAGACCGACTAAGAGTGAACAGTACTGATACTAAAATTTAGATGATGTGTTAGTCGGTTAAAGAAGCATTGCCGACCGACTAGTTTGCAACCTAGTCGGTCAACCAACGTTCTTAGACCGACTAACGATAAACAGTAACTCCTGAGAAATTTAGAAAGCCAACTAGTCGGTCCAAGAAGGATTGCCGACCGACTGGATCGTCATCTAGTCGGTCGGTGCCCCTTCTTACACCGGCTAATAAGCACCAAAAGTTCCGATACGGAGCGCGGAGCCCCGGGATCGATTCCTAAGACTCCTAGGCTTGATCTATCAGTAAGATACGACCGTTATGAAGCCCGTCACGAATGACACACTCCGAAATCGACGATCCTAAGGAAGAAACGAGAAAACACGACGAAACGATCGAAAATGAAAGTCACGGAGACGAAAACCACACATGAGGAGAAAATCCACCAAAACATATATTATAATATAATAAATCCAGATACATGAAAACCAGTCGTTACATCCTCCCCAACTTAAGAAAAATTCCGTCCTCGGAATTTCCAAACACTCACGTGTCCGGAAACAAAAGTGGGAAACGCTCTCGCATCTCATCCTCATTCTCCCAAGTAGACTCTCCAGGTGAGCCATGTCGCCACATCACCCTCACAAGATTGACAACCTTGTTCTGAAGTGACTTCTGACGCCTGTCCAGAATCTGCACCGGATGCTGGTCATACATCAAATCGGGGCGAACGGTAATCTCCGAAAAATCCACAGCATGAGATGGATCGCTAATGTATCGACGAAGCTGCGACACATGGAAAACATTGTGAATCCCTTCCAAAGATGGCGGCAAGGCCAAGCGATAAGCTACCTCGCCAACTTTCTCCAGAATGTCAAACGGTCCAATGTATCGCGGGCTCAACTTCCCTCGCTTCCCAAAACGAATCACATCGCGATTCGGGGAAATCTTCAAGAACGCATGGTCGCCCGGCTGAAACTCCAAAGGACGACATTTAGCATCCGCCCAATACTTAAAACGGTCCTGAGCAATTCTCAACCTCATCCGAATGTTCCTGACAATATCCACGGCCTCCACGATCATCTCAGGTCCCAACAACTCCCGATCACCAACGTCGTCCCAACTCAATGGCGATCGACATTTCCTCCCATAAAGAGCGGCGAAAGGCGCCATGCCAATACTCGCCTGGAAGCTGTTGTTGTAAGAAAACTCCACCAGATGTAGATGGTCCTCCGACGAACCCTTGAAATCCAACATACACGCCCTCAGCATGTCTTCCAAAATCTGAATCGTCCTCTCGGTCTGGCCATCCGTCTGCGGATGGTATGCCGTGCTGAAACTCAGACGCGTACCCAAACTCTTCTGCAAACTCTGCCAGAACTGAGATGTGAACCTCGTGTCTCTGTCTGACACGATACTCACGGGGACTCCGTGAAGTCGCACGACCTCCTGCACGATTCACGTTACATCACTATCCAAACTAGGAAAAAGGAAATAAAAACGGAGAGTAAAAGAATTTTACCTCCATATATCTCCTTGCTAGCGCCTCAGTGGACTGTCCCACTCGGAATGGAATAAAGTGCGCGGATTTGGTCAATCGATCTACGATCACCCAAATCGCGTCATTCTGCTTCGGACTCCGAGGTAGTCCAGTCACGAAATCCATAGTGATGTGTTGCCATTTCCACTCCGGAATCGGAAGCGGTTGTAGCAACCCGGCCGTACGCTGATGCTCCGCCTTTACTTGCTGGCAAACCAAGCACTTGGCTACACTCCGAGCCACACTCCTCTTCATACCATGCCACCAATAATTCAGACGAAGATCCTGGTACATCTTGGTGCTACCAGGATGCACAGAATACGGCGAACTGTGTGCCTCCACCATCAACTCCTCTCTAATATCTCCAGCCGACACACACAACCTGGCTCCAAACCTCAGCGAGCCATCCTCATGAATCAAAAAGTCTGTCCGCAGACCGGCTTCCACCTGCTCCCGAATCTTCACCAGATTCGGATCCTCAGCCTGGCCAGCCTTAATCTGTTCCATGATCGTTGACTGTACCTGCATGTACATCAACGATGAAGCCTCCCCAGGAAGGACAATCTCAACACTAGACTTGCAGAAATCCTGCTGCAATCTCCACTGCGAGGTCAAAATCATCACCGCTGGAAGCCTACTCAGCGCATCAGGGACCACATTCACCTTGCCAGGGTGAAACTGCAAATCAATCTCATAATCTGCCATAAGCTCCAACCATCGACGCTGTCGCATGTTGAGCTCCTTCTGAGAAAAAATATACTTCAAGCTTTTGTGATCGGTGAAAATCTTCACTTTCTCACTCAGCAGGAAGTGCCTCCAAATCTTAAGAGCGAACACAACGGCAGCCAACTCCAAATCATGCGTCGGGTAATTCTTCTCATGAACCTTAAGCTGAAGAGACGCATACGCCACAACATGCCCATGCTGATGCAACACACAACCGAGACCCTTGCTAGAAGCATCGCAAAAGATCTCAAATCCACCGCTGCGATCAGGCATAACAAGAATAGGGGCAGTCGTCAACCTCTCCTTCAGAATACCAAAAGCACTCTCACAATCACCCGACCAAACAAAAGGTACATCCTTCCGTGTCAACCTGGTCATCGGCTCAGCAATACGGGAAAAGTCCTTAATGAATCGCCGATAGTAACCAGCAAGTCCAAGGAAACTCCGAATCTCAGATGCAGACGACGGAACAGGCCACTCTCTGATGACCCTAATCTTCGCGGGATCCACCGAAATACCATCTCCAGTCACCACATACCCGAGAAAAGCAACTCTATCCAGCCAAAACTCGCACTTTGAAAACTTAGCATACAAACGATGCTTCCTCAAAATCTCCAACACCGTCCTCAAGTGCGATGCATGTTCTTCCTCCGACTTCGAATAGATCAGAATGTCGTCAATAAAGATAACGACAAACTTATCCAAACAGTCGTAGAAAATCGGGTTCATCAGATTCATGAAAACTGCGGGCGCGTTAGTTACGCCGAAAGGCATAACCACAAACTTATAGTGTCCATACTTCGTCCTGAATGCTGTCTTCGGAACATCTCCCTTCTTCACCTTCAACTGATGGTAACCACTCCTCAAATCCAATTTAGAAAACACCCTCGAACCTCCAAGCTGATCAAAAATATAATCGATGCAAGGCAACGGGTATTTATTCTTAATGGTCACCGCATTCAACTCCCGATAGTCCACGCACATGCGACGCGAACCATCCTTCTTCTTCACTAGCAGCACCGGTGCTCCCCACGGAGACACACTGGGATTGATATAACCCTTCTGCAAAAGCTCATCCAACTGCTTCCGCAACTCTTCCAATTCTGCAGGTGCCATACGATACAGCGCCTTTGAAATCGGCTGCGCACCTGGAATAAGATCAATAGAAAATTCTAGAGCTCGATCAGGTTGCAAACCAGACATCTCCTCGGGGAAGACGTCGCCGAAATCTCGCACCACAGCTGGCCACTCCAACTCCATCTGCAAAGCCACAACCTCCACCGGCCTGGCCCGAAATCTGACAGGACCAAGCGAACTGCTACCACGACTGAACTCAAATACTGGATGTCCGGGAATCTCGAACACCACCTTCTTTCTCCTGCAGTCGATCGTAGCATAGAAGCTCGCAAGCCAGTCCATCCCAGGAACTGCATCATAGTTGATGATGTCGTGGACAATGAAATCAGCGAAAAGCTCATGTCCACAGACCACCAACGAGCAAGAATTGCAACCACGATGCACCGAGACCACACCATTCCCTGTAACGATATTCCAACTCTTGGGAAGAGGGGACGTCGACAAGGAATGCCTCTCCACGAAGCTCTGAGAAATAATGCACATCAATGCACCAGAGTCAAAGAGGACTCGTGTAGGAAATGTGCACACCAAAACCACACCTAATCAAGCAATTAATAATCAAACCCTAGTCTAGCAAACAATCATGTTTAAGCAAACAACACAATCTAACATTCAAACCAGCTAGGAAAGTAATAGCTAGATTGAGGATTACCTGCGATAACCTCATCCACAGCCTCGCTCTCCACAGCGGTCATCAGAAAAGCCTGCCTCCTCGGTGGAACAGCCTGCTGAAAAGCCTGCCTCTGTGGAACAAGAGCTGCTCCACGACCAGCAGGAACAGATGCTCGCTGCTGCAACGGCTGTGCTGCAACAGGCGCCCTCCGCAGCGGACCCGCATGCCGACAATCCTTCGTGACATGGGAAGCATCACCACAAACCAGGCACTGGCCCAAAAACTTCCGACACTATTCCTTGATGTGGCCAGGCTTGCCGCAGAAATGGAAAGTCTTCAGAATAGGCCCTCCTGGCCTCTTAAACTGAGCTGCCTGATTAGGCTTGAAACCAGGCCTAACCACCGCTCTGGCCTGCTCCATAGGCCTCTTCCCAGCACCAGAAACGTGCCCTCTCCTCTGACTCAGGTTCAGCTCCTGCCTCCTGGCAGCGACCAAAACCTTCTGATAAGAGTCCAGATCGGAGGAAGACACAAAACTCTGGAGCTCCAAAGCAAGTCCCTGCAGGAACCTCTGAGCCCTCTCATCAGCATCCTGCACCATCTTCGACGCGAACCGACTCAGCCTAGTGAACTCTTGGTGGTACTGGTCCACCGTCAAGCTCCCTTGCTTCAGATCTATGAAGCGCTGCAGCATCTCCTGCTTGGCAGCCTTCGGAAAGAACTCCTCATCAAACCTGGACTTAAAGGTAGCCCAAGCTATCGGCTCCACCAACATCTTCTCTTCCGCATCCCACCAGTTCCGAGCATTATCCTTGAGTTGCCTCTTCGCCAAATCAACCCATCCAGCCGGGGTGATCTTGGCCATCTTCAAGTTGTCCTCGATGTTCCGAATCCACTCATCGGCAGCCAGAGGACCCTCAGACCCATCAAAATATGCGGGACCCAGCTCCCGAAATTGCTTCACTCCCGGCTCAGAGCGAGGGGCATCCGGAAGAGCCCAGGCAGCTCGAGCAAGTAGAGCATTCTGGACTTGCAGGAGCACGCCCTGTTGCACTTGCATCATCTGGAGCATCATCCGCATCATCTCACCGTTGGTGGGTTCCCGCTCAGGCTCCTCATCATGAGGGAGCGCACCACTACCTCCACCACGGGTGAATCGCCTTCCTGCCATCTAATGACAAAAAAACGAATTAGATTAGACTCATAGCTTATGACTCGGACGTCGAACTTAGTTTATTGGACATCTAATATTATAATCGTTATTCCGACAATTCGCAGTTACAGAAGGACCTGCATGGGCCACCAACAAAACCTGTCACGACCCGCTTCCCTAAAATGGAGGCGAGACGTGAAGAGGTCCGCACGAGAGTGGAGCTGTGAAGCCCCAAACCCAATAAGCGTCAATAAAACGTAAACAGGTCCCTGTAACCACAAACGGAGCAACAATAATAATAAAAGGAGAGATAGAAATAAAATTCTCATATCTCATAAATTGTCCAACATGAAAATAAGTTCAACATCCAGAAAAACCACCAGGCTAAAAGAAAGAGTCTAAGGCCCAGAACAAGGCCAACAAAAGCAACAACGTCACAAAGTATAGGTGCTACGCACCGACAACAAAAAAGCAGTCTAAACAAAAGGAAAACACAACGAAGACACTAGGACTGGTCCCCAGTGTCCACGTACTCCCCGTCAAACACAAGCTCGGGCTCGGCGTCAGCAAACACCTCGTCCTCAACAAGGTACTCAGGCTCAGGATCTAACATGTGTCACCCAAAAGAGTAAAGGGGCACATGTCAGCAAGTCTAAAAGACTTGGGCAAGGAAACTAAAAGTAAGGCAACTAGCAACCTAGCAGTTTTAGTATGCATGACATGGCAGTTATAACATGAGTACACAAGAAAGGCATAGTGAACAATAAGTACAAGAGAACAATTATCGGGACAAGACAAGAGTAGCCAATCTACTAATCAATCTCAATCAATTCACTATTCACGTTTCACTGTTGTTTGTAGATGTTTACGCCCTTCAGCTGAATGGTATAGCATTCACGCTGATTAGCACCTAACACTACCCCACCCCAGAGTTTACACCTTACAACTGCAGTTGCTGATCAGGCAGACCCCCAGTTGAATGACCGCTTAACTCTTACCCCATCCCACACGTAAACAAGCCAGGGTCCCTGTACATGAGCCCAGCAAGTGAGCCAGGGTTGCCCCGCACGGGAGCTTGTTTTCCTAGTTCACAATTCAATATCGAGCGTTGGGGTTAGCAACTCATTATGCTCGCTTCTGGTCACGAGCCAGGAAACACAAGTATTGTAGCGATGCTACGCAATCACGGGATCACTTAAAGAATGCAATGACATGACAATTAATTTGCGTACCGTTAATGGAATTTAAACATGACATGGTGATTGTGCAACATGATAAATGTCGGATCTAGCTTCGTTGTCAAGCTAGTTCCTAAATTTGCGCCTAGGCGAGTATCATTTCGTCGCCTAGCCTCTTTTACGCCTACAACGAGCAAAATGGCCTAAAACATGGCCTAAACCCTAAGTGGCAAGTTTCACTTGCCTAGCACCGGGGATGACGATCACGAAAGTTCGTCTCGCGGATGCTAATCTACTGGGAAATCGCTGTTATGGGGAAACAATCATCAAAACAACATTCATTTCATTAGGGTTTCATAAAAATACAAATAGGTTATGAAAACATCAAGAGGTCGTTTTCTTACCGTGAGGAGGAGGAAGAAACACGCCGGAGAACCTAGGGACTAGATCTGGAAACGAATGGAGAAGTTTGGAGAACTAGGGTTTTTGGGGGATTTTGGGGATTTGATGAGATTTTGGGGAAGATGAGGGGTAGAATGTGTTGATGGATGGTTTGGATGATGGAGGATGAGCTTGGAATGGAGGAATAAGGGTTTGAGGAAGATGGGGGCTCAATGGGGGAGAAACTAGGGTTTTGGGTCGAGTGGAGGAAGAAGAAAACGTTTGGGAGGGGTTTAAATAGGATGGGCTGGCGGCTGCCCAGAAATTAGGGTTTTAACACAGATTAGTCGGTCAAAGAGCAACCACTGACCGACTAGTTTGGCAACTAGTCGGTCGGTCGACCAACGTAGACCGACTAAGTGTAAACAGTAACTTCTGAACGAAAATAGGATTTGGATTTAGTCGGTCGATGAACAACTACTGACCGACTAGTTTGTCATCTAGTCGGTTGGTGAACGTTCTTAGACCGACTAAGAGTGAACAGTACTGATACTAAAATTTAGATGATGTGATAGTCTGTTAAAGAAGCATTGCCGACCGACTAGTTTGCAACCTAGTCGGTCAACCAACGTTCTTAGACCGACTAACGATAAACAGTAACTCCTGAGAAATTTAGAAAGCCAACTAGTCGGTCCAAGAAGGATTGCCGACCGACTGGATCGTCATCTAGTCGGTCGGTGCCCCTTCTTACACCGGCTAATAAGCACCAAAAGTTCCGATACGGAGCGCGGAGCCCCGGGATCGATTCCTAAGACTCCTAGGCTTGATCTATCAGTAAGATACGACCGTTATGAAGCCCGTCACGAATGACACACTTCGAAATCGACGATCCTAAGGAAGAAACGAGAAAACACGACGAAATGATCGAAAATGAAAGTCACAGAGACGAAAACCACACATGAGGAGAAAATCCACCAAAACATATATTATAATATAATAAATCCAGATACATGAAAACCAGTCGTTACACTTACTTGGTCTTACCCTGAACATGCACTTCGTGGGATTGAGTCTGATGTTGTGTCTCCGCAGCCGCTCTAAAGTCTCCCGGAGGTCCGCGATGTGGTCGGCTGGGTCTCAGGACTTGACCAACATATCGTCCACATATACTTCGAGGTTCCTTCCTATCTGGAAATCGAACACCTTGTTGACCATCCTTTGGTAGGTCACCCCCACGTTCTTTAAGCCGAAGGGCATCTTCTTGTAGCAGAAGGTCCCTCGGTCGGTGGTAAAGGACGTCTTCTCTTCGTCCCGAGGGTTCATTTGGACCTGGTTGTACCCGGAGTAGGCGTCCATGAAGCTGAGCATCTTCTAGCCGGATGCATTGTCCACGAGATGGTCAATGCGGGGTAGTGGATAGCTATCTTTGGGGCATGCCTTGTTGAGATCGCTGAAGTCCACGCACATCTGCCATTTGCCGCTAGATTTTTTCAGCATCACGACGTTAGATAGCCACTTCGGATACCAGACCTCTTGGATGAATCCGACGTCAAGCAGGCACCCCACTTCCTCTGACGTAGCCCTCCTCTTCTCACCACCTAGGTTTCTTTTCTTCTACCTGACTGGTTTGAAATTGGGGGCGGCGTTCAGCTGGTGGGTGATCACTCGGGGTGGTCCACGCCTGGCATATCTTCGGGAGACCAGGCGAAGACGTCCAGGTTGGCCTCCAAGCACCCGATTAATTTACCTCTCAGGATCGGGTCTAGCCCGGACCCGATAGAGACAAATCTTCTGTCAACGTCTGTGACAAGAATTAGTTCTGGTTCTTCCCCAGGAGTGGGCCTCGGGCCATATCTTTGGTCAAGTAGGTCCATCGTGTTATTATGCTCTGTAACGACTGGTTTTCATGTATCTGGATTTATTATATTATATTATATGTTTTGGTGGATTTTCTCCTTATGCGTGGTTTTCGTCTCCGTAACTTTCCTTTTCGATCGTTTCGTCGTGTTTTCTTAGCTTCTTCCTTAGAATCGTCGATTTTGGAGTAAGTCATTCGTGACGGGCTTCATATCGGTCATATCTTATTGTTAGATCAAGCCTAGGAGTCTTAGGAATCGATCCCGGAGCTTCGCGCTCCATTTCGGAACTTTTGGTGCACATTAGCCGGTGTAAGAAGGGGCACCAACCGACTAGATGACGATCCAGTCGGTCGGAAAACCTTCTTGAACCGACTAGTTGGCTTTGTTAATTTCTCAGGAGTTACTGTTTATCATTAGTCGGTCTAAGAACGTTGGTTGACCGACTAGGTTGCAAACTAGTCGGTCAGCAATGCTTC
This sequence comes from Scilla litardierei, assembly GCA_030789695.1. Taxonomy (NCBI): domain Eukaryota; kingdom Viridiplantae; phylum Streptophyta; class Magnoliopsida; order Asparagales; family Asparagaceae; genus Scilla; species Scilla litardierei. Next base: position 130,822,058 of record CM061140.1, on the reverse strand, counting down.
TTTAACCGACTAACTCATTAACTATTTTTTTGTACCAGTTACTGTTCATTCTTAGTCGGTCTAAGTTCATATTCCGACCGACTAGTTGTTAAACTAGTCGGTTAAGTTTTGTACTCAGACCGACTAATTCTTAGTTCTTCTGTACAGTCGAGTACTGTTCACTTTTAGTCGGTCTAAGAACGTTCATCGACCGACTAGATGTCAAACTAGTCGGTCAGTAGTTTTTCTTTGACCGACTAACTCTTAGTTCATGTTTTCGTCAGGGGTTACTGTTTACACTTAGTCGGTCTACGTTGGTCAACCGACCGACTAGTTCCCAAACTAGTCGGTCAGTGGTTGCTCTTTGACCGACTAAACAGTACAGGAAACCCTAGTTTTGCCCTAGCCGCCACCAAACTCTATAAATACCCCTCCAAACGTTTTCTTCTTCTTCTTCTTCAACTCTAAACCTAATTTCTCCCCCGTTGAGCTCTCATCTTCCCCAAACCCTCAAACCTTCATCCCAAGCTCATCCTCCATCATCCAAACCCTCACTTAACACTTTCCACCTTCCACCTTCCTCAAACCTTCATCAAATCCCCCAAAATCCCCCAAAACCCCATTTCTCCAGATTTTCCCCATCTATTCCAGATCTGAACCCTAGGTTCCCCGGAGCGTTTCTTCCGTTGCCGTGCTTGCTCGGCATCATTCTTCCGCTTTCGATACGGTAATAGTCGATCTCTTAATGTTTTCATAACCCGTTATGTTTTTGTGAAACCCTAATGAAATGAATGTTGTTTTGATGATTGTTTCTCCATAACAGCGACTTCCCCGTAGATTAGCGTCCGTGAGACGAACCTTCGTGATCGTCATACTCGGTGCTAGGCAAGTGAAACTTGCCACTTAGGGTTTGGGCCATGTCTTAGGCCATTTGCTTGTTGTAGGCGTAAAAGAGACTAGGCGACGAAATGATACTCGCCTAGGCGTAATTTCAGGAACTAGCTTGACAACGAAGCTAGGACCGCCATTTATCATGTTGCATAACTATCATGTCATGTTTAATTTTGATTAACGGTACGCGAATTAATTGTCATCTATGCTATCCATTTTGTATGTCGCATTCGTAGCACACGCTACAATACTTGTGTTTCCTGGCCCGTGTTCCAGAAGCGGGCTACGTGAGTTGGTTGATAGCCAATGCACGATCTACTTGTTTACCGGCTAGGCACCTGCGTTGCAGGCATAACCCTACGCCATACTTGTTAAATACACTTCCTGGCTCGTGTTCCAGAAGCGAGTATTCCGTGTTCGGGGTAATTCCCTGGCTCGATACACGTGGAGGGGTAGAGATAAACGGTCGCTTGAGCTTAGGAGTTGTCACGACCCGCTTCCCTAAAATGGAGGCGAGACGTGAAAAGGTCCGCACGGGAGTGGAGCGGTGAAGCCCCAAACCCGATAAGCGTCAATTTAGTATAGCAGGTCCCTGTAATTGCAATTGAAACAACAACAATAATAATAAAGGACGGATATGAAATACCAATCCCACAATTGTCCACAAAGTATTCAACATCACAGAAAATCCACCAGGCTAAAGGAAAGAGTCTAAGGGCCCAGAACAAGGCCAAACAAAAGCAACGACATAAATAAGTATAGGTGCCACGCACCAATAACAAAACAACTGTCTAACAAAAATAAAGCACAACGGAGACACTAGGACTGGTCCCCAGTGTCTACGTACTCCCCGTCCAACACGGGCTCAAGCTCGGCGTCCGCAAACGACTCACCCTCAGCTGGAAACTCAGGCTCAAGGTCTAACATGCGTCACCCAAAAGAGAAAGGGGCACATGTCAGCAAGTCTAAAAAGACTTGTGCAAGGAAACTGGAATAAAGGTAAACTAGCAACCTAGCAGTTATAGTATGATGTATGGCATGGTAAGTATAGTATGGAAGTGACAAGTAAAGTACAAGTGGTAAGTGTGACAAGTATAGTCAAGTAACAACAAGTACAAGGGATCACCCACACATGGATGCCCTATTGCCCGCAGGCTGTATTCAAGTGTCAAGTACAAGGGATCACTCAACGAGTGCCCTATTGCCCGCAGGCTGTGTTCAAGTATCAAGTACAAGGGGTCACTCAACGAGCGCCCTATTGCCCGCAGGCTGTGATGAGCTCGTCTTCTGGAACACGAGCCAGAAAGTGTATTTGATAAGTATGGCGTAGGGGTGCACCTAGCCGGAACAAGTAACACTAGTATGTAGCGATGCTACGCAATCACGATGAGTATTCAAGCATGCAATGACATGAGCAGATAATTCGCGTACCGTTTATTTAAATGAAACATGGCAGGCAAAATGCAATGGCAGTTAAGGATGCATGGATGACATGAACATTTGATACGCGTACCGTTTAATTGGAAAGTAAACGTGACATACAAGCATGATGAGGGTGACGGACCAAGCTTCGTTGTCAAGCTAGGTCAATGGCGTCTAAACGGCTATCCTTTCACCGTCTAGTCTCTTTTACGCTAAAGCAAGGTAAATGGCCCAAAACATGGCCTAAATCAAGAGATGCAAGTTTCACTTGCCTATCACCGGGGAGAACGGTTACGAAAGTTCGTCTCCGCGGATGCTAGCCTACGGGAAATCGCTGTTATGGGGAACAATCATCAAAACACAAGTATTTTATTAGGGTTTCATAAAAATTACAATAGGATATGAAAACAACGGTAGATCGATTTCTCACCGAGAGGAGGCGGAAGGAATACTCCGGGGAACCCTAGGACCAGATCTGGAAATGATTGGGGAAGTTTGGAGAAACTAGGGTTTAGGGGGATTTTGGGGATTTGATGGGTTTTGGTGAGATTTTGGGGAAAATGAGAAGTAGTTGGAGTGAATGGATGGATTGGATGATGGATTTAGGGCTTGGAATGGAGGATTGAAGCTTGGAGGAAGATGTGGGCTTAGAGGGGAAGAAACTAGGGCTTAGGGTCGTGTTGGAGAAGAAGAAAACGATTGGGTTGGGTATTTATAGGTTGAGCTGGCGGCTGCCCAGAAATTAGGGTTTTAACACTGGTTAGTCGGTCCAAGAGCAACCACTGACCGACTAGTTTGGCAACTAGTCGGTCGGTCGACCAACACAGACCGACTAAGTGCAAACAGTAACTCCTGAACGAAAATAGGATTCTAGAGTTAGTCGGTCCATGAACAAGTACTGACCGACTAGTTTAGCATCTAGTCGGTCGATGAACGTTCTTAGACCGACTAAGAGTAAACAGTAACTGATACAAAATTAATATGATGAGTTAGTCGGTTCAAGAAGCATTGCTGACCGACTAGTTTGCAACCTAGTCGGTCAACCAACGTTCTTAGACCGACTAACGATAAACAGTAACTCCTGAGAAATTTAGAAAGCTAACTAGTCGGTCCAAGAAGGATTGCCGACCGACTGGATCGTCATCTAGTCGGTCGGTGGCCCTTCTTACACCGGCTAATGAGCACAGAAAAGTACCGATACGGAGCGCGGGGCCCCGGGATCGAATCCTAAGACTCCTAGGCTTGATCTAATAGTTAGATATGACCGTTGTGAAGCCCGTCACAAACGACATACTTCGAAATCGACGATCCTAAGGAAGAATCGAGAAAATACGACGAATCGATCGAAAATGAAAGTTACGGAGACGAAAACCACACAAGAGGAGAAAATCCACCAAAACATATATTATATTATAATAAATTCTGATACATGAAAGCAGTCGTTACAGGAGTTGGCCCGATCAGCCACTCTAGCCAACATGCGGAATCTCTGTGCACAACTTGTTGACTTGACTGTTCACTTGACGTGAACCACTTGACTTGTACTTGTCCGTGTTCTACTTGTTATCCATGACATACTTGCTACTTGTACTTCCCTTTACTAGTCACTTCCACACTATACTTGTCATGCCATGCATCATACTATAACTGCTAGGTTGCTAGTTTACCTTACCTTCAGTTTCCTTGCCCAAGTCTTTTAGACTTGCTGACATGTGCCCATTTACTCTTTTGGGTGACACATGTTAGATCCTGAGCCTGAGTCCGTTGTTGAGGACGAGGTGTTTGCGGACGCCGTGCCCGAGTCTGTGTTTGGCGAGGAGTACATGGACACTGGGGACCAGTCCTAGTGTCTTCGTTGAGCTTTCACTTTTTTGGTTTTAGACTGTCTTGTTGTCGGTGCGTGGCACCAATACTTTGTTATGTTGTCGGTTTTGTTGGCCTTGTTCTGGGCCTTTAGACTCTTTCTTTTAGCCTGGTGGCTTTTCTGGATGTTGAACTTAATTTTAATGTTGGACATTTTCTGAGATTGAGATTTTTGTTTTTGTCTCTCCTTGTGTTATTATTGTTGTTCTGTTTATGGTTACAGGGACCTGCCTACGTTTTATCGACGCTTATCGGGTTTGGGGCTTCACAGCTCCACTCTCGTGCAGACCTTTTCACGTCTCGCCTCCATTTTAGGGAAGCGGGGCGTGACAGGTTTTGTTGGTGGCCCATGCAGGTCCTTTCTTCTATAACTGCGATTATCGGAATGACGATAATAATATTAGAATGTCCAATAAACTAAGTTCGACGTCCGAGTCATAAGCTATGAGTCTAATTGTTTCGTTTTCTGTGTCATTAGATGGCAGGAAGGCGAATCACCTGTGGTGGTGGTAGTGGTGCGCCCCCTCATGATGAGGAGCCTGAGCGGAAACCCACCAATGGAGAGATGATGCGGATGATGCTTCAGATGATGCAGGTGCAGCAAGGCGTGCTCCTGCAAGTCCAGAATGCTCCGGCTGGTCGAGCTCCTTGGGCGGCTCAGGAGGCCCCTCGCTCCGAGCCGGGAGCGAAGCAATTTCGGGAGCTGGGTCCCGTGTATTTTGATGGGTCTGAGGGTCCTCTGGCTGCCGATGAGTGGATTCGGAACATTGAGGATAACTTGAAGATGGCCAAGATCACCCCGGCTGGATGGGTTGATTTGGCAAAGCGGTAACTCAAGGATAACGCTCGGAACTGGTGGGATGCGGAAGAGAAGATGTTGGTGGAGCCGATAGCTTGGGCTACCTTTAAGTACAGGTTCGATGAGGAGTTCTTTCCGAAGGCTGCTAAGAAGGAGATGCTGCAGCGTTTCATTGATCTGAAGCAAGGGAGCTTGACGGTGGACCAGTACCACCAAGAGTTCACTAGGCTGAGTCGGTTCGCACCAAAGATGGTGCATGATGCTGATGAGAGGGCTCAGAGGTTCCTGCAGGGACTTGCTTTGGAGCTCCAGAGTTTTGTGTCTTCCTCTGATCTGGACTCTTATCAGAAGGTTCTGGTCGCTGCAAGGAGGCAGGAGCTGAACCTGAGTCAGAGGAGAGGACATGTTTCTGGTGCTGGGAAGAGGCCTATGGAGCAGGCCAGAGCGGTGGTTAGGCCTGGTTTCAAGCCTAATCAGCCAGCTCAGTTCAAAAGGCCAGGAGGGCCTATTCTGAAGACTTGCCAGGGCCTATTCTGAAGACTTGCCATTTCTGCGGCAGGACCGGGTACGTCAAGGATCAGTGTAGGAGATTCTTGGGCCAGTGTGTCGTCTGTGGGGATCCTACCCATGCCATGAAGGATTGTCCGAGGTCAAAGCAGCCTTAGAGGGCACCTGTTGCTGCTCAGCCACTGCAGCAGAGAGCCCCTATGCCCGCTGGACGTGGATCGCCCCTTGTTCCACAGAAACAGGCCTTTCGGCAGGCTGTTCCGTCGAGAGGGCAGGCCTTTCTGATGACTGAGGAGGAGAGCATGGCCGTGGACGAGGTTATTACAGGTAACACTCATTCTAGCTATTTTTCTTCCTTAGTTAGTTTGATTGTTGATTATGTTGGTTGCTCGCTCATGTTTGTTGCTAGAATAGGATTTGATTGTTAGACTGTTTGCTAGGTGTGGTTTTGGTTTGCACATTTCCTGCACGAGTCCTCTTTGACTCAGGTGCGTCGATGTGCATTTTGGCACGGAGCTTCGTGGAGAAGCATTCCTTGTCGACGTCCTCTCTTCCTAATTGTTGGAATATCGTTACAGGGAATGGCGTGGTCTCGGTGCATCGTGGTTACAATTCTTGCCCGTTGGTGGTTTGTGGACATGAGCTTTGTGCTGATTTCATTGTCCACGACATCATCAACTACGATGCAGTTCTTGGGATGGACTGGCTTGCGAGCTTCTATGCTACGATCGACTGTCGGAGGAAGAAGGTCGTGTTCGAGATTCCCGGACACCCAGTGTTTGAGTTCAGCCGTGGTAGCAGTTCGCTGGGTCCGGTCAGATTTCAGACCAGACCGGTGGAGGTTGTGGCTATGCGGATGGAGTTGGAGAGGCCAGCTGTGGTGTGAGATTTTGATGACGTCTTCCCTGAGGAGATGTCTGGTTTGCCACCTGATCGAGCTCTAGAATTTTCTATTGATCTTGTTCCGGGAGCGCAGCCGATTTCGAAGGCGCCTTATCGTATGGCACCCGCTGAGCTGGAGGAGTTGCGGAAGCAGTTGGATGAGCTTATGCAGAAGGGTTATATCAACCCTAGTGTGTCTCCGTGGGGAGCACCGGTGCTGCTGGTGAAGAAGAAGGATGGTTCGCGTCGCATGTGCGTGGACTATCGGGAGTTGAATGCGGTGACCATTAAGAACAAATACCCGTTGCCTCGCATCGATGATATTTTCGATCAGCTTGGAGGATCAAGGGTGTTTTTGTAGGATCCTGCCAAAACAGAGTTAGGATCGATAAATGAAGTTGAGACTTACGCTTGCGTATGCAGCACGGTAGTCTATGAACTTCACCTTCGGATTCGCCACGACGGATCGAGTCTTCTCACGAACGGAGTAAGGCTACTAAATCCACAATCTAAATCTCTACTTTTAGATTAAGAACTTGTATAAAGGGAGAGGAAGTATTTCGGCAGAGCTTCGCTAGAATGAAGATGCATGCATGAATGCCATGCAAAAGTGTAAGGAAAATGGCTAACCCTTGGGTCTTATTTATAGCCCCCAAGGTAGTTATTTTAGGAGCAATTGTTCCTTTGGAACAATTTAACTAAGGTGTACCATTGTACATGGCATATTATAAGCTTAAGTTGTACCATATGCATGGTACAATATAAGCTTAAGATATTACCCCTTTATTAGCCATATGTCGCATGCACTTATGCACATATAATGCGACTTTCCCATCAATCTAGTGATCCTCTCCGCAAGGGAACATATTCCCTTTGCGTACGACTTCGTGTACGCGACGTTCGATGTCCGTATTCCCTCGTACATCCCCTACAAGGGTGTACTAACGTCTTCCATATCCAACATCTCCCACTCACACTTGAGGGGATTGTAAGAGAACGTCTTTCTCTTAGTTCTTTCATCTATCATACCGAGAAATAGACCGTGCGACCGTCATGCGCGTAGAGTCTGTTGTTGTGCACTTGTTAGAGATACACAACGACCTCGAAGGTGCAAAGTTGAGTAGTTCAACGCATGCTTTACCCTAGATTATTTCTTCACATTTCTTATACTTTATATTCAACAATTGAATCCCATCTGGATCACAATTGGCTGGCCAGCTTTGAATCATTAAAGTCCAAATGTGAATATGAAATCAATCTTCCTCTTCTTGCGAACCTTCTGATCTTGACTAGACTCGCTTTTCTAACGTGTCCCGCCGAGCCGAATTATCATAGCCCATAAGTAACACGCTAAGATAGCGATCATATCGTCAAATCTAAAGGAACCAATTGGAGTCCTTGAGGGTAAGAGTTAAGGCCCATATGGCCTTTGAGTCTCACATAATAGCAAACACTATTGCTACTAACTAAGTGGTCGAAATGCATACGTGGTATGAACACGTATTACAACATCACTCCTTTCCCAGGGAGAGTATGTCTTAATGATGTTGTACGGATGAAAGATCAGACACCACAGTGCCTATCTTTTGAGTCCACTTACTACTCATGAAATATTCCCGGACTCTCATCCTGCATAAGACAGATAGGATTTAAAAAATCCTATGAGATCTCTTTCAAATATCCTTGTGATATAGATCTCAGATCTTTTGTAATCATCCATATGATGCAGATCTTTCATTCGACTATCTTGTTTAAGTCATGACTCTAAATCATTCGTCTAATGATTTTGACTTTAAACTAGTCTCATCTCTATCTTATCCATCTGATAAGATAAGGCGGTTGCTCATGTGAGAGAGCCAACCTTAATCTGTCCGACATACACACAATTCAGCTGAGATTTCAAAAAATGTACACAAACATTTCTTAAGAAATTCATATGCAATGTTGGAAAAAGAACTTATTCTTTTATTAATTTTGATCATTTACAGACATGGGAATTTACATTGATACAACTCAGCTCTTACGCAATCCTTGAGATGATAAGTGTTTGTAAAACACATTTCTGGGGATCGCCTTCGTAAGCGGATCCGCTCTCATCTCATGCGTAGATATGTACCTTATGTCTACCTTCTTGGTTTTATCATAGTCTTTTGCAAATTCGTATCGGATATCAATGTGTTTGATCTTACAAGACACATTATCCTCTTAACCGCTTTCCAGTGTACTTGCCCTGTATTGGATTGGTAACAGCTTACCATTCCAACGGCAAAACAGATGTCCGGTCTTGTATGCATCATAGCGTACATAAGACTATCAACTGCACTGGAATATGGAACTTTTTCCATAATTTCCTTTCCCTTTTGGTTCTTTGGACATGATTTCAGATATAAATTATCGCATCTGCTTATAGGAGTATCAATTGGACTTGCAGTCCTACATATCAAACCGTTCTAGAACCTTCTTTAAATAAGTCTCTTGTGAAAGAGAAAGAAGTTTCTTCGAATGATTCCTTGAAATCTTAATTCCAAGGATATATGTGGCTTCCCCATGTCTTTCATCTCAAAACTGATGAAAGTCAAGCCTTGATATCCATCACAAAGCCCTTGTCATTTCTGGTTATTAAAATGTCATCTACATATAGAGACATAATAACATGCTTGCTTTTAATCCTCTTAATATATACGTAGTTATCTTCATCAAGCATGGAAAATCCATTTGATAAGACAACTTCTTGAAATCGTATATACCATTGCCTCGAGGATTATTTAAGACCATATATGGGTTTACGAAGTTTACAAACCTTATGTTCGTTTCCTTCTTTTACAAACCATGTTGGTTGTTCCATATAGATCTCCTCGTCCAATTCTCCATTGAGAAAGGCAGTCTTTACATCCATCTGATGTAATTCGAGGTTTAATCAAGTTACCATTGCCAGAATCAGGCGAATCGAGGTAAAACGCACAACAGGTGAGAAGGTCTCTACGTAGTCTATCCCTTCCTGTTGCGTAAAACCTTTCGCGACAAGGCGAGCTTTATATCTGTCAATAGAGCCATCAGCCTTATGCTTGATTTTGAGAACCCATTTGTTCCCAATAGCTCTACGTCCTCTGGGTAAGTCAACTAAGTCCCAGACTTGGTTAACTTTCATGGATTCTAACTCCTCTTGCATCGCTTCCATCCATTTGTCTTTAGCAGGGCAAGATACGGCCTGTTTGAAAGTAGCAGGCTCGTCATCTTCTTGTAGTAAAGTCATAAAGGTTTGCGGAAATTCATCCTCAAATCTTAGAGGAGCCAACCTTGTACGACTACTACGTCGTATTTGAGATTCTTCAAGTGCTTGTTGACTTGAATTTAGATCAATTCTAATATCACTCCCACTTGGAATGTCGTTAGAATTGCTCCCACTTGGATCATTATTCCCGTATGGAATAGGATAATCGTCATTCGTATAATCCATTGGTGAAGGTTGAAACGTATTTTCATTTTCACCAAGAATTCTCCCACTCGAATGAGGTAATCCTTCTTGATCATAAATCTCAAATAGAGATAAGTCCTGACTTATCTCGCCCTGTCTTGGAAACTCGTTTTCCAAGAAAGTGACATCCCTCGACTCAAACTCAATTAGCCCACCATTGTCTTCCTGACTAACAAAAACATAACCTTTGGAGTTTTCTGCGTATCGTATAAAGATACATTTCCTTCCCCTTGGCCCAAGTTTGCCATACTTATGGGAGGAAATATGTGCGTAGGATGCACAACCCCAAGGTTTCAAAATGTTTAAATCAGGAGACCTTTGGTTCCACAACTCATAAGGAGTGGAGCTAACTGATTTCGAGGGTACGCGGTTCAAAATAAAAGCGGCCGTCAATAATGCATCACCCCAAAAGGTGATTGGCAAGTTAGCTTGCGCCATCATTGTACGAACCATTTATCATTAAAGTCCTATACCTCCTTTCTGCAACACCAATTTGTTGAGGAGTATAAGGCATAGTTACCTGATGTACTATGCCTTTTTCATCACAAAGTTCCTTTAAACTTGTTGATTGATATTCACCGGCCCTATCGGTTCGCACGACCTTAATCTTGCGATCTAATTGATTCTCCACTAAACTCATATAGTTTTTAAAGCAGGTTTAGTGCTTTCACTTTTGTGGGATATCAAATAGATATGACCGAATCGGGTGAAATCATCAATAAAAGTGATGAAATAGAACTTTCCGCGTCTTGTCTTGATATTCATCGGACCACATATGTCCGAATGGATAAGCTGTAATGGAACCTCGGCCCTTGTGCCGGTTCCAAACGGCTTGCGACAAGATTTCCTCACAAGGCAATGTTCGCAGGTCGACATTTCAACCTTTGAAACATTAGATAGATGGCCACGTTTGGCAAGTCTATCCATACACGTTGGTCCAATATGACCAAGCCTTGCGTGTCAACAAATTATATTAGACTCATTAGTCAAAGAATTTGTCACAAGGAAATTTTCATTACATGAGGAATTATAAATTGTACTTATTACAATAAATCCTTCGAAATACAAACCCAGTACCAATAAAGGATTTATTACAAAATAGGTCCATATTACAATCATGAAGGAACCAACTATAACCAAGACCCATTAAATTGACCACAGTTTTAATATTCCTTTGAATATATGGAATGAAGAGGACATCATGAAGTAGGAGAGTGCGGCCGTTGTCCAAGACTAGCTTGCGAGTCCCAACGCCTTTCACTTCAACACGTGTGTTGTTTCCTACATTGATCCACTTCATTCCTTGGGGTATCCGGTGATACTCCACGAAGGACCGTCTGTCCTTTGTTATGTGGTTGGTGGCACCTCGTCACTTCCACTCGTACACGAACGAGCATAGTGACCGAGCTTGTTGCACTTGAAGCACTTGATCCTTTTCAAGTCTTTCTTCTTGTGCCATTTCTTGTGCCCACCCTTATGTTTGGGTTCCTTGGTAGACTCAGGTTGCTTATTACGTTCATTAGAAGACTTCGAACGATCTTTACGTTTCTTTCCCCCGTGTGAGGAACTAGCGACCATGTGCACTTCTGCACTTGGCTTGGCAGCCGCAAGCCGCTCTTCCTCTAATTCGAGGTGCTTGGAAACATCGTTGAAGGTCTTGATGCTCTCATTATGAGTGAGATGCATCTTCATCTGATCCCACCCATTTGGTAGGGAACGTATGACTGCTTGGATTTGTTGCTCATCTGTGAGCACATGACCTGCATCCTTTAACTCTGAGATTAGATTCGCCATATGTCGCAGATGTTTCCCCATGGAATGATCTGGACATTTCTTATATGAATCAAATCTTATAGTCAATGCTCGAAGTTTGGACACCGATGTGCCACCAAACTTCTCCTCAAGCTTGGACCATATGTCCATGGCTAAGTCATGTTCCCGGAAGATGCGCATTATGTCATCAGCCATACTGCTTAATAATGTAATGTGTGCTATCTTATTCTTCCGAGACCAAGCATCAAAAGCTTCCTTGTCTCGTCTGTGTTGGGCCGTAGTGCCCAACTCGGGTTCAATCATAACGTTCTTTAGAGTTTCGAGCACTTCTTGCTCCTCTAGAACGTATTGTATCTTGATGGACCAAAGTTTGTAATTATCGTCGTTGAGTTTTTCACCTCTGTTTAACTCAGCGATGATATTCTTTGAAGCGGAAGACATTTTACTTTTAAAATGCTGCAAAAGACACAAAACCGAAGGTTTGATCAAAACATTGCATAAAAATTCTTAAAATATAACTCCCACTTGAAATGATAATAGAATATCCCATTTGGATAGTTCTAAAAATTCAAATCCCACTTGGAATTATATTATATTTGATAAGTTACTTTCGAAAAATATTGAAGATGTTACTCTAGAATCGGAAAGGTCACTATGTTTCCAATCACCATCTAGAGTAACTTTCAATATTTCTCCCTCACTTTATCAAATGTTAGTACTCTTATAGTACTTTGCAGCGGAAAAGCGTTTTTGAAAACTTATTTTCCAAAACGTATGAAAACGTATTTTTCAAGAAAATATATTTCTACTTAGTATCCTTATGATACTAGTGGAATATTCGGCACTTCCTGACCATTTGTCGGGAATGAGCCGTAGCCGTGCCTAGGTCGGATCCCCCTTTTGGGGATTTTTCTGCAAATTATCGTCGCCGGCTCCCGTATGGATCCAGGCGATTTCCCCCCGTATGAGAGAATTTTGATGCAGACGACTGTCGTTTGGCCCCGTATGGGCTAGTCGGCACGTTCACATTCGACCAAGGCCTTTTGCCAAATTGGTCGACCAAAACACCCATATTGGTCGACCAATAATAATGGTCTGAAATTGCTCTGGCCAGGGCCTCTGCCCTGGCCGAGACTGGCCAAGGGCCGGCCAGGGCCTCTGCCCTGACCGGCCAGGGGCCTTGGCCCCTCGGCCAGGGCCTCTGCCCTGGCCGAGGCCGGCCAAGGCCGGCCAGGCCCTGGCCGAGGCCAGGGCGTTGGCCCTGGCCTCTGCTAGGGCCGGCCCCCGGCCTTGGCCCGGGGCCGGCCTTGGCCGGGGCCGGCCATTGTCGGCCTGGCCTTGGCCGGCCAATGCCGGCCTGGCCATGGCCGGCCATGGCTTGGCCATGGCCGGTCATGGCCAAGGCCATTTTTGCCTTGGCCGGCCATGGCCCTTTGGCCATGGCCGGCCCTCCCCTTTTTGGTGTGGGGTGGCCGCACACCCCCGTCGGAGGAGTTGCCGCGGTGGTTATTGGCCGTAGCCAACCCCCTCCGCTTGGGGAGGGGGGTGCATGGCCTTCATAACCCATTTGGCTATGGTGCACATGCACAAAAATCCATCTTCTCCGATGGAGATAACTTCCATCATCTTCCTCGATGAAGCACCCGTTCGTCGAGAAATTAGTTATTTTCTAATGGTCGTGTGCCAAAAATGAAAAATAACATACTACGTGAACGGTCGGTTCTTCCCGTCACGGAGAGTTCCTACCATATCCGTAATGATAGGAGACCCTAACGTGAAAAGAACAACCGCTGCGTTCTCTCCGTCACGAAGCGTTCCTACCATATCCGTAATGGTAGGAGACCCATTCGTGAAAAAGACAACGACTCGTTCATAGTTTCGACGGGGCGGCGGTTTGACCGGGGCGAACCCGTATGGCTCTGATACCAATGTAGGATACTGCCAAAACAGAGTTAGGATCGATAAATGAAGTTGAGACTTACGCTTGCGTATGCAGCACGGTAGTCTACGAACTTCGCCTTCGGATTCACCACGACGGATCGAGTCTTCTCACGAACGGAGTAAGGCTACCAAATCCACAATCTACATCTCTACTTTTAGATTAAGAACTTGGATAAAGGGAGAGGAAGTATTTCGGCAGAGCTTCGCTAGAATGAAGATGCATGCATGAATGCCATGCAAAAGTGTAAGGAAAATGGCTAACCCTTGGGTCTTATTTATAGCCCCCAAGGTAGTTATTTTAGGAGCAATTGTTCCTTTGGAACAATTTAACTAAGGTGTACCATTGTACATGGCATATTATAAGCTTAAGTTGTACCATATGCATGGTACAATATAAGCTTAAGATAATACCCCTTTATTAGCCATATGTCGCATGCACTTATGCACATATAATACGACTTTCCCATCAATCTAGTGATCCTCTCCGCAAGGGAACATATTCCCTTTGCGTACGACTTCGTGTACGCGACGTTCGAGGTCTGTATTCCCTCGTACATCCCCTACAAGGGTGTACTAACGTCTTCCATATCCAACAGTTTTCAAAGTTGGATTTGAGGAGCGGTTACCATCAGTTGAAGGTGAAGAAGGATGATGTGCCGAAGACAGCTTTCAGGACGAAGTATGGACACTATGAGTTTGTGGTTATGCCTTTCGGCGCAACTAACGCACCCGCAGTTTTCATGAATCTGATGAACCTGATTTTCTACGAATTTTTAGATAAGTTTGTCGTTATCTTTATTAACGATATTCTGGTCTATTCTAAGTCGGAGGAGGAGCATGCATCGCACTTGAGGACAGTATTGGAGATTCTGAGGAAGCATCGGTTGTATGCTAAGTTTTCGAAGTGCGAGTTTTGGTTGGACAGAGTTGCTTTTCTCGGGCACGTGGTGACCGGAGATGGTATTTCAGTGGATCCCGAGAAGATTAGGGCCATCAAGAAGTGGCCTGTTCCGTCGTCTGTGTCTGAGATTCAGAGTTTCCTTGGACTTGCTGGTTACTATCGGCGTTTTATTAAGGACTTTTCTCGTATTGCGGAGCCGATGACCAGGTTGACGCGGAAGGATGTTGCTTTTGTTTGGTCAGGTGATTGTGAGGATGCCTTTGGTGTTCTGAGGGAGAGGCTGACGACTTCCCCTGTTCTTGCTGTGCCTGATCGCAGTGGAGGATTAGAGATCTTTTGCGATGCTTCTGGCAAGGGTCTTGGTTGTGTTTTGCATCAGCGCGAGCATGTTGTGGCTTATGCTTCTCGTCAGCTCAAGGTTCATGAGAAGAATTACCCGACGCATGATTTGGAGTTGGCTGCCGTTGTGTTTGCTCTTAAGATTTGGAGGCACTTCTTACTGAGTGAGAAAGTGAAGATTTTCATCGATCACAAAATCTTGAAGTATATTTTTACTCAGAAGGAGCTCAACATGCAAAAGCATCGATGGTTGGAGCTCATGGCGGATTATGAGATTGATTTGCAGTATCACCCTGGCAAGGTGAATGTGGTTCCTGATGCGCTGAGTAGGCTTCCAGCGGTGATGATTTTGACTTCACAGTGGAGATTGCAGCAGGATTTTTGCGAGTCTGGTGTTGAGATTGTTCTTCCTGGGGAGGCTTCTTCGTTGATGGCTATGCAGATTCAGTCGACGATCGTGGATCAGATCAAGGCTGGCCAGGCTGGAGATCCGAAGCTGGTGAAGATTTGGGAGCAGGTAGAAGCCGGTGTGCGGACTGACTTTTTGATTCATGAGGATGGCTCGCTGAGGTTTGGAGCCAGGTTGTGTGTGCCAGCTTGGGATATTAGAGAGGAGTTGATGGTGGAGGCACACAGTTCGCCGTATTCTGTGCATCCTGGTGGGACCAAGATGTACAAGGATCTTCGTCTGAACTTTTGGTGGCACGGCATGAAGAGGAGTGTGGCTCGGAGTGTAGCCAAGTGTTTGGTTTGCCAACAAGTGAAGGCGGAGCATCAGCGTACGGCCGGGTTGCTACAACCGCTTCCGATTCCGGAGTGGAAGTGGCAACACATCACTATGGATTTCGTGACTGGACTGCCTCGGAGTCCGAAGCAGAATGACGCGATTTGGGTGATCGTAGATCGATTGACCAAATCTGTGCACTTTATTCCATTCCGAGTGGGACAGTCCACTGAGGCGCTAGCAAGGAGATATATGGAGGTAAATTCTTTTACTCTCCGTTTTTATTTCCTTTTCCTAGTTTGGATAGTGATGTAACATGAATCGTGCAGGAGGTCGTGCGACTTCATGGAGTCCCCGTGAGTATCGTGTCGGACAGAGACACGAGATTCACGTCTCAGTTCTGGCAGAGTTTGCAGAAGAGTTTGGGTACGTGTCTGAGTTTCAGCACGGCGTACCATCCGCAGACGGATGGCCAGTCCGAGAGGACGATTCAGATCTTGGAGGACATGCTGAGGGCGTGCATGTTGGATTTCAAGGGTTCGTGGGAGGACCATCTACATCTGGTAGAGTTTTCCTACAATAACAGCTTCCAGGCGAGTATTGGCATGGCGCCTTTCGCCGCTCTTTATGGGAGGAAATGTCGATCGCCATTGAGTTGGGACGACGTTGGTGATCGGGAGCTGTTGGGACCTGAGATGATTGTGGAGGGCGTGGATGTTGTCAGGAACATTCGGGAGAGGTTGAGGATTGCTCAGAACCGTTTTAAGCATTAGGCTGATGCTAAACGTCGTCCTTTGGAGTTTCAGCCTGGGGATCATGTGTTTCTGAGGATTTCCCCGAATCATGGTGTGATTCTTTTTGGGAAGCGAGGGAAGTTGAGCCCGCGATACGTTGGACCGTTTGACATTTTGGAGAGGGTTGGCGAGGTAGCCTACCGCTTAGCCTTGCCGCCATCTTTGGAGGGAGTTCACAATGTTTTCCATGTGTCGCAGCTTCGTCGATACATTAGCGACCCATCTCATGCTGTGGATTTTTCGGAGATTACCGTTCGCCCTGATATGACGTATGACCAGCAGCCAGTGCAGATCCTGGACAGACGTCAGAAGTCACTTCGGAACAAGGTTGTCAATCTTGTGAGGGTGATGTGGCGACACGGCTCGCCTGGAGAGTCTACTTGGGAGAATGAGGATGAGATGCGAGAGCGTTTCCCACTTTTGTTCCCGGACACGTGAGTGCTGGGAAATTCCGAGGACGGAATTTTTCTTAAGTTGGGGAGGATGTAACGACTGGTTTTCATGTATCTGGATTTATTATATTATATTATATGTTTTGGTGGATTTTCTCCTTATGCGTGGTTTTCGTCTCCGTAACTTTCATTTTCTATCATTTCGTCGTGTTTTCTTAGCTTCTTTCTTAGAATCGTCGATTTTGGAGTAAGTCATTCGTGACGGGCTTCATATCGGTCATATCTTATTGTTAGATCAAGCCTAGGAGTCTTAGGAATCGATCCCGGAGCTTCGCGCTCCATTTCGGAACTTTTGGTGCACATTAGCCGGTGTAAGAAGGGGCACCGACCGACTAGATGACGATCCAGTCGGTCGAAAAACCTTCTTGAACCGACTAGTTGGCCTTGTTAATTTCTCAGGAGTTACTGTTTATCGTTAGTCGGTCTAAGAACGTTGGTTGACCGACTAGGTTGCAAACTAGTCGGTCAGCAATGCTTCTTTAACCGACTAACTCATTAACTATTTTTTTGTACCAGTTACTGTTCATTCTTAGTCGGTCTAAGTTCATCTTCCGACCGACTAGTTGTTAAACTAGTCGGTTAAGTTTTGTACTCAGACAGACTAATTCTTAGTTCTTCTGTACAGTCGAGTACTTTTCACTTTTAGTCGGTCTAAGAATGTTCATCGATCGACTAGATGTCAAACTAGTCGTTCAGTAGTTGTTCTTTGACCGACTAACTCTTAGTTCAGGTTTTCGTCAGGGGTTACTGTTTACACTTAGTCGGTCTGCGTTGGTCAACCGACCGACTAGTTCCCAAACTAGTCGGTCAGTGGTTGCTCTTTGACCGACTAAACAGTACAGGAAACCCTAGTTTTGCCCTAGCCTCCACCAAACTCTATAAATACCCCTCCAAACGTTTTCTTCTTCTTCTTCTTTAACTCTAAACCTAATTTCTCCCCCCATTGAGCTCTCATCTTCCCCAAACCCTCAAACCTTCATCCCAAGCTCATCCTCCATCATCCAAACCCTCACTTAACACTTTCCACCTTCCACCTTCCTCAAACCTTCATCAAATCCCCAAAATCCCCCAAAACCCCATTTCTCCAGATTTTCCCCATCTATTCCAGATCTGAACCCTAGGTTCACTGGAGCGTTTCTTCCGTTGCCGTGCTTGCTCGGCATCATTCTTCCGCTTCCGATACGGTAATAGTCGATCTCTTAATGTTTTCATAACCCGTTGTGTTTTTGTGAAACCCTAATGAAATGAATGTTGTTTTGATGATTGTTTCTCCATAACAGCGACTTCCCCGTAGATTAGCGTCCGTGAGACGAACCTTCGTGATCGTCATCCTCGGTGCTAGGCAAGTGAAACTTTCCACTTAGGGTTTGGGCCATGTCTTAGGCCATTTGCTTGTTGTAGGCGTAAAAGAGACTAGGCGACGAAATGATACTCGCCTAGGCGTAATTTCAGGAACTAGCTTGACAATGAAGCTAGGACCGCCATTTATCATGTTGCATAACTATCATGTCATGTTTAATTTTGATTAACGGTACGCGAATTAATTGTCATCCATGCTATCCATGTTGTATGTCGCATTCGTAGCACATGCTACAATACTTGTGTTTCCTGGCCCGTGTTCCAGAAGCGGGCTACGTGAGTTGGTTGATAGCCAATACCTAGGCACCTGCGTTGCAGGCATAACCCTACGCCATACTTGTTAAATACACTTCCTGGCTCGTGTTCTAGAAGCGAGCATTTCGTGTTCGGGGTAATTCCCTGGCTCGATACACGTGGAGGGGTAGAGATAAACGGTCACTTGAGCTTAGGAGTTGGCCCGATCAGCCACTCTAGCCAACATGCGGAATCTCTGTGCACAACTTGTTGACTTGACTGTTCACTTGACGTGAACGACTTGACTTGTACTTGTCCGTGTTCTACTTGTTATCCATGACATACTTGCTACTTGTACTTCCCTTTACTAGTCACTTCCACACTATACTTGCCATGCCATGCATCATACTATAACTGCTAGGTTGCTAGTTTACCTTACCTTCAGTTTCCTTGCCCAAGTCTTTTAGACTTGCTGACATGTGCCCCTTTACTCTTTTGGGTGACACATGTTAGATCCTGAGCCTGAGTCCGTTGTTGAGGATGAGGTGTTTGCGGACGCCGTGCCCGAGTCTGTGTTTGGCGAGGAGTACGTGGACACTGGGGACCAGGCCTAGTGTCTTCGTTGAGCTTTCCACTTTTTGGTTTTAGACTGTCTTGTTGTCGGTGCGTGGAACCAATACTTTGTTATGTTGTCGGTTTTGTTGGCCTTGTTCTGGGCCTTTAGACTCTTTCTTTTAGCCTGGTGGCTTTTCTGGATGTTGAACTTAATTTTAATGTTGGACATTTTCTGAGATTGAGATTTTTGTTTCTGTCTCTCCTTGTGTTATTATTATTGTTCCGTTTGTGGTTACAGGGACCTGCCTACGTTTTATCGACGCTTATCAGGTTTGGGGCTTCACAGCTCCACTCTCGTGCGGACCTTTTCACGTCTCGCCTCCATTTTAGGGAAGCGGGGCGTGACATGCTCCTCGGTACGTTTCGCATCGAGCACCTGGTAGCAGATCTTTGGTTTTGTCGGGTCACCTCTGACCTGCCCGATTCCTCCCGGGGTCTTGAATCTGACCGCCCGATGAAAGGTTGAGACCACTGCTCTAGCCGCGTTGAGGAGCAGGCGACCAATGATTCCATTATAAGCCGATCCAATCGCCAATGCCAAGAACTCTATCGTCAAAGTAATCGAGTTAGGTGGATCCCTAAGTGTCTGTGATGTTACCCAATTTACAATCCACGAATCATCATTTAGGTTTACACATTCTTCAACACTAGCTGGCAATCTTTAGCGATACTGTGCAGATTCTCAAAAATTACTTAACGGTTCAATCGATCAATTGCTAATGAAAAGAAACTAATTTTAGCATGCATTTGTTTTTGTTTAAATGCCCATGGAAAGAATACGAAGAGTTACCAATTTGCCTTGTAGCGAAAGGCGCGCTTTGGTTAGCGATATGGGTACCTGGTTCACGTATGTTACACGGCAAGTTAGCTACACAATTTAATAAAAACTTAACTTATGAAAATTAATTTACTTATCTAACTTAACTTAGTACTAACTTATAAAATAATTTAATTAAAACTTTAAATTAACTTAACTTAATAACAATAACTTAAAAACTTGACTTTGATATTTAACTTAACTTATTTACATAACTTATCTTTATATAAAAATATAACATAACTTTAAAACTTATTAAATTACTTAACTTATATAAATTATATAATAAACTATAACATTAACTTAAATAACTTTATGTGAAAATTAACTTAATTAGCATGATAACTAATTCTACATAATAAACTAAGCATATAACCTATACATTAACATAATTACTAACTTATATTATAACTTATTATAATAAACTAACTCATTTAATAACTTACATACCCCCCTCTCTCCCTGTCTTCTTTTTCTCCCTTCTTTTTCTCTCTGGCTTCTTCTCTCGTTTCTGTCTGCCTTTCTTTTCTTTTTTTTTCTTGCAGGCAAAAAGGGGCAGCAGCAATGGGCTAGAGGCGGCAGCGTCCGGGCGCATGGGGTGGGATCAGCAGCCAGGGGCCGAGCGGCAGCGCAAGGGGCTGGGGCGGCGGCGCACTCGGGGTTCCGGCAGTTGGGGCGCGGCTGTGTGACGATGGTCGGACTGGGCCTGGGGGAGGCGACGATGTCGTGCTAGGGGCGGTACGAGGGGAGGGTTCTGGCGTGGCAGCGGGTGGAGCCCATGCATGCAAGGGGTGATGGCCTGGAGGTGGATTTAGCACAAAGCAAGGGAAGGGGAGATAGAAGAGTTGGATTTGGGTTGTTGTAGGGTTGATTCCCACTCCTAATTTCAGATTTTTGTAATCAATTTCATTGATTTTAGTTTGGATTTTGATGAATTGGTTTGAGGCTGGGTTGGATTTTAGTTTGATTGAAGGTGGTGGAAGTTTGTTTGCTGTGGATGAACGGGAGAGGGGTTATAATGAATGGAGAATTTAGCTGAGAGATTACCGTGGGAGAGGGGGAATGATGCTGGCAATTGAAGAGGGGGAGAAGGTGGTTGCCGACAGATGGTAATTAGAGGAGGCCGCCGACAGTATTAGTTAGGATTAATAGGGTATTTAGTTTAAAATAATAGTGATTAGGTTATGGGATAATCAAAATAAAAACTCAAAATATAAAAATGAAAAATAGATACCCCACGATCAAACAGGGCTAAAATACCAGTCATTACAATTTAACAGGAGAAACTGACGACAGTTGGAAGAGGTAGTTGATGGGAAGTCATTGAGGCCGAGGTCGAACTCTTGGTAGGTGTTTACGGGTGTTTTCTCACCGATGAATCGTTGACCGAAGAATGGGTGGTCGACGTGGTCAAGGGGACACGTGGGACCACTAGGTTCCATCGAGTGTGCGATTGCCAGACGGGGGAAGCTCAGAACCTCACGATAGCTCGTCGAAGGGTAGCCTCGGCGTTATGGGGTCGAGTGGGATCGTTGCTGGGAGAGCTCGAATCCTCATGATAGCTCACTGAAGGGTAGCCTCGGCGTTATGGGGTCGAGCAGTATCGTTGCTGGGAACGCTCGATCTCTGTTGAAGGGGTACTGAGGAGTAGGCTCGGCACCGCGGGATCTGCTTATCCTGGAGAGACGAAGAAGCTCGTCAGGGGGGCCGGACCTTGGTTCCAGCCAAGTCCCCTTCAATGCCTAAGTCAGAACGGATCTGAAAGATGCACGGCGGGGCCGGTATGGCTCACAGGGTGGCCGATACGCGTGTCCTCGGACCGAGTTAGGGGAGGGAATGCAAAGTGGAAAACAAGGTCTTTATGTAGAATACATCCGTCTATTGGTATCTGGGGCGAGATCCTTTTCTCGGTTGCCTCTCGAATCCCTTTATAGGGATCATCCCACGATCGCTCCCCCTCAACGTCCCCCCCACTCTGCCACCATGATCCGCCTCTTTCAAGGTGCATGTATGCACCATGGGGGTGGGTTAATGGGGCTCCTTAATGGTCATTAAGGTGGCGTGTTTTTGGGAGCGGTTAGCTCCCGCTGACGTGGGTGGACAATGCGCATGTTTCGGTCGTGGTCGACCCGATTTTGAGTCCTTATGAGGGCCTCGACGATCGGCCCGAACTCCTTTTTGTGGGCCTCCAGCTTCAAATGTGGGCTTGGGCCGCTCATTCTCGGGCCATCTCAAAATGGTCGTATCAATTGCCCCATCGCTTGTGTCGTTCGGATTCTGCCGGTTCGGTTTGGATGATATGACTTGTGTGGATTTCGACATGCGTGTCAGTCGAGACAAGGCCATTAAATGGGAGTCATCATGACGCTTCCCGATCGAACTTCTCCCGTCCCTGGGTGCCGAATTCGAAGCACCGTCCCTAGCGAGATGTCGACGCGTGTGCACAGGTGGTCGACTGGCGATGGGGTGAGAGAATTCGAGGGGGTGGTATAAAGGGAGGTCGCTGTCCGACGGACGAGGGTTTCGCTATTCCACTCGTCACCTTTTCTCCCCATCCCTCACAGCTGTCCCGAATCTTCCCTAGGTGCTGCCTCATGTCGTCCTCCGCTTCGGCTGCTGGTTCAGGGTGCCCGACAGTCGCTTCCAAACCAGGCCAGGCTCGTGGGCCCATCATTGCGGTGCACCGCCATGGGGGCGATCTCTCTGGGGTGCCCCCGAGGTAATGGAGTGGCAGTCGTCTATTTGTGCCACTTCGATTGGAGCGTTATGCTCTAACTATCTTCTCCCCCCATGTTCCGCCCGGGCCCCTGAGAAGGACGAGCAGATCTACTTTCCCGGCCCTTGTGAATTCGGGGTTTACGAAGAGAGCTTCCGGTTTGGGCTCCGATTCCCTCTCCACCCCTTTGCCATCGTGTTTCTGGGAGCTTATGGGCTTTCCTTATGCCAATTTTTCCCAATGTCGTCGGGTCTCTAGTGGGGTTTGTCGTTCTCTGTGTGGTGAAGGGGATATTGCAGTCCCTCCAACTCTTTGCCCAATTCTTCTGCCTGAGCCATCATCAGTTGGGAGCCTGGCTTTACATCAGTGCTCGACAGAAGAAGAGCTTGGTGCTGGGGTTGCCGAGTTCTGTAAAGCACTGGAAAGGAGAGTACGTCTTCATTGGTTTCCCGTCGAAGGTGAATTTCGGCCCGATGAGGGACGACGAGCATGCTGGCCCTAGAGCTAGGGAGCCCTACCGACACCGAGCTCAAGGCGGTTGACACTTTGCTGGCGGTCCCCGCCGAGGACCTTAAGATCGACGTCCTCTTTTCCGACCCAATCCTGCGGAAGACCGTGTGGCCCATCGGTGAGTTTTTACTGAAGTCCTAAATTTGGGGGAGCTGCTGCCTGAAACCTGCCCAAGTGAGACCGTTGCCTTATCTTGTCCGTTTGTGCATGTGGGTTTGGCCAAGGTTTTTCTCAGCACCCCCAATTCCAGCCATCGTCATGGATCCCATCCCACGGCAGCGGGACCATGTGTTGGAAGTCCGGAAGAAACCACGGGTTGGGTTCTCTGGAGCGAGTTCTAAGAGGGCGAGGGGGCAAGCTTCACCAGCTCCAGAGGAGGATGCACGGAAGAAATCCCAGGTCATTACGACTATCGAGGGCGTCCCTCCCCCCGAGGGTCTCGCCCGGCCTTCCCCGACGAAGGACTCATGGCCCTGGGTCGGCCCCTCGCCTCCCCTGTCGGGATCGCTCCCGGAAGTTTACGAGCGGTCTTTGGGTATGTTCTGGCCAGTCGAGGCCGAACTGCTACTGTTTCGAGAAGGTTTGCTCAGCCCCCGCTTTCCAGTAGGGTGAACGAGTCTGTCTTCTCCGACTGCGGGGTGGCTGCTCGGTTGGCTGAAAACTGCTGCCTTCCTTTGGACCAATCCGTGCTGGACGGGGTGAAAGGTGATCGTCTCATGGCTTTCGTGATATAGGCCGGTAACCAGGTGAGATCTTTCGTATGTTCCGTCTCTTGCAAGGGCCTTCAGCTCATCTCTTCCTCTTGATGCAGTTGTCCTTGTTGGATATGGAAGACGTTTGTACACCCTTGTGGGGGATGTACGAGGGAATACGGACCTCGAACGTCGCGTACACGAAGTCGTGTGCAAAGGGAATCTGTTCCCTTGCTGAGAGGATCTCTGGATGAGTAGGAAAGTCGCTTTATATATGCATAAGTGCATGCGACATATGGCTAATAAAGGGGGAATATCTTAAGCTTATGTTGTACCATGCATATGGTACAACTTAAGCTTATAATGTGCCATGTATCATGGTACACCTTAATTAAGTTGTTCCAAAGGAACAACTTACCCTAAAATAACTACCTTGGGGGCTATAAATAAGACCCAAGGGTAAGCCATTTCTTACACCTTTTGCATGGCATTCATGCATGCAATTTCATTCTAGCGAAGCTCTGCAGAAATCCTTTCTCTTCCTCTATCCAAGTTCTTAATCTAAAATGGAGATTTAGATTGTGGATTAGTAGCCTTACTCCGTTCGTGAGAAGACTCGATCCGTCGTGGCGAATCCGAAGGCAAAGTTCCGAGACTACCGTTCCGCATACGCAAGCGTAAGTCTCAACTTTAATTATCGATCCTAACTCTGTTTTGGCATGATCCTACATTGGTATCAGAGCCATATGGGTTCGCCCCGGTCAAATCGTCGTCCCGTCGAAACTATGAACGAGTCGTTGTCTTTTTCACGAATGGGTCTCCTACCATTACGGATATGGTAGGAACGCTTCGTGACGAAGAGAACGCAGCGGTTGTTCTTTTCACGTTAGGGTCTCCTATCATTACGGATATGGTAGGAACTCTCCGTGACGGGAAGAACCGACCGTTCACGTAGTATGTTATTCATTTTTGGCACACGGCCATTAGGAAATAACTAATTTCTCGACGAACGGATGCTTCATCGACGAACGGGTGCTTCATCGAGGAAGATGATGGTAGTTATTTCCATCGGGTAAGATGAAATTTGGTGCATGTGCACCATGGCCAAATGGGCTATGAAGGCCATGCACCCCCCCCTCAACTTGCGGAGGGGGTTGGCTACGGCCAATAACCACCGGCGACCACCCCATCAAGGGGGAGGAATGTGTGCGGCAACCCCATTCAAGGGGGTGGCCGGCCATGGCCAAAGGGGCCATGGCCGGCCAATGCCCAAAATGGCCTTGGCCATGACCGGCCATGGCCAAGCCATGGCCGGCCATGGCCAGGCCGGCAGTGGCCCGGGCCGGCGCCCTGGCCTCGGCCAGGGCCTGGCCGGCCCTGGCAGTGGCCCGGGCCGGCGCCCTGGCCTCGGCCAGGGCCTGGCCGGCCCTGGCAGTGGCCAGGGCCAATGCCCTGGCCTCGGCCAGGGCATGGCCGGCCCTGGCCGGCCTCGGCCAGGGCAGAGGCCCTGGCCGAGGGGCCAGGGCCCCTGGCCGGCCAGGGCAGAGGCCCTGGCCGGCCCCTTGGCCAAGCCCCGGCCAGGGCAGAGGCCCTGGCCGGGAAGATGTTGCAGACCAAAACTTGGTCGACCAATTTGGTGTTTTTGGTCGACCAATCCGACAGAAGGTCTGGGTCGATTGCAAACTTGCCTACTGACCCATACGGGGTGACAAAAGGCCTTGGCCAAACTCGAATGTGCCGATTAGCCCATACGGGGCTAACCACAGTGCCGACTAGCCCATACGGGGCTAACGTTTTAATGAAGTTTTTCATTAGGCTCTACTCCTTGAAGATTAGCCATAGTGCTCTACTTCATGCGAGATTAGCCGTAGTGCTCTACTCCTTGAAGATTAGCCGTAATGCTCTACTTCATGCGAGATTAGCCATGTCATTGTGCTCTACTCTACGGAGATTAGCCAATGAACTTATAACGTTGTGCTCTACTCTACGGAGATTAGCCAATGAACTTATAACGTTGTGCTCTACTCTACGGAGATTAGCCAATGTGTTTTCAAATTTTTGAAAAAGGTATTTTCAAATAGGTTATGTCCCGTCCTTAATCGAGATAGCGCAATTTAGAATTCCAAGTCCTACCACGATCCGGCCATGGTTATCTAACCCATGGGTGTGTAGAACAGGTCTCGTGGCTTGGCAATTGTTGCGCTAAAATTCTTTGCGCTAACTCTCACCTATTCTATTTTGAAATATATGTTTTTCAAAAGTATTTTTCCGCTGCTGGTACCATACGGGTATCATTTCTGATTTCTTTTTACTTGAGATAAGTAAGAGGGATACTTTGAAAGTTACTTCTAGATGGTAGTTGGGAACGTAGTGAACTTCTCGATTCTAGAGTAACATTTCAACGCATCCAAGGAACTTATCAAGTGTTTAAAGAATCGAAACTTTATGCATTGAATTTTGATCATGTTTTTCATTTTCTTTGCAGTTTTTTGAATCGAATATGTCTACCGCTTCTAAGAACATTGTCGCAGAGCTTAACAAAGGTGAAAAGCTCAACGACGACAATTATAAACTTTGGTCAATTAAAATCCAATATGTTTTGGAGGAGCAAGATGTGCTCGAAACACTCCAAAACATAATGGAAGAACCTGAGTTGGGCAATACGGCCCAACACAAGAGGGACCGGGAAGCTTATGATACTTGGACTCGAAAGAACAAAATAGCACGTATTACGTTACTGTCCGCCATGGACAATGACATAATGCGTCTATTTCGGGAATTCGACCTAGCCAAAGACATATGGTCTGAGCTAGAGATAAAGTTTGGTGGAACTTCGGTTACCAAACTCCGCTCCTTAAATATTCAATCTGATTCGTACAAGATGCGGCGAGATCATTCTATGAAAAAGCATCTCCGCCACATGGCGAATCTCATATCTGAATTGAAGGATGTGGGTGTTACGCTGTCTGATGAACAGCAAATCCAAGCAGTCATTCGTTCACTCCCAGATAGCTGGGATAACATGAAAATGCACCTCACTCATAATGAGTGCATTAAAACTTTAAGCGATGTATCGAAACACCTCGAACTCGAGGAAGAGCGGATTCAAGCCGCAAAACCAAGTACAGAAGTGCACGTGGCCGCTAGTTCCTCACATGGAGGAAATAAGCGGAAGAATAAACGCTTAAGGTTTGTGAACGAACGAAAGCAAGAACCGGAAACCTCAAAGAAGACTAAGAACAAAAAGTGGCAAAAGAATGTGCACTCAAAGAAGAAAAACTTGAAGAAGATCAAGTGCTTTAAGTGCAACAAGTACGGTCACTTCGCCCGTAAGTGTACGGATGGAAGTGATAAGGTAACTTGTAGGGCTAGTTACATATGTGTTTCTAGTTCCATGTTTCTTGCTGAATCTAACTATTTTTGGTTGATTGATTCAGGGGCCACAGACCACGTAGCGAAGGACAGAAGGTTCTTCGTAGAGTATCGAAAGATAACTCAAGGAACAAAGTGGATATACGTCAGCAACAACACTCACGTTGAAGTCAAAGGCGTCGGAACATGCAAGCTAGTTCTCGACAACGGCCGGACTTTATTATTGCACGACGTCCTCTTTGCTCCAGATATTAGAAGGAATATCGTATCCGTGGACATGTTAATGTCTTTAGATTATGAGTGGAGGTTCTATAAACAATATGTTGACCTTGTTTGTAATAATTCTTTGATTGGTTCTGGTAATGTTTGTAATGGATTAATTGTTTTAAAAACAATGTATGATGATTCTTCTTCCATTAATGAAAGTTTTCATTTGACAAATGCTTCTAACTCTGAATCTAAGATCATTTGTTGGCATGCAAGACTTGGTCATATTGGACCAACTAGAATGGATAGACTTGCCAAAAGTGGCTTGCTATCTAATGTTTCAAAAGTTGAAATGTCAACTTGCGAACATTGTCTTGTAGGGAAAACTTGTCGCAAGCCGTTTGGAACTGGCACAAGGGCCGAAGTTCCATTACAGCTTATCCATTCGGATATTTGCGGTCCAATGAATGTTAAGACAAGACGCGGGAAGTCCTATTTCATCACCTTCATTGATGATTTCACTCATTTCGGTCACATCTATTTGATTTCCCACAAACATGAAGCTTTAAATTGCTTCAAAAACTATATGAGTTTAGTGGAAAATCAACTAGATCGCAAGATAAAGGTCTTGCGAACCGATCGGGGTGGAGAATATCAATCAACGAGTTTTAAGGAACTCTGTGATGAAAAAGGCATAGTTCATCAAATAACTATGCCTTATACTCCTCAACAAAACGGTGTTGCGGAAAGAAGAAATAGGACATTGATGGAAATGGTCCGATCAATGATGTCTCAGGCAAATTTGCCTATCACCTTTTGGGGTGATGCATTATTGACGGCAGCGTTCATCTTAAACCGTGTACCCTCGAAGTCGGTAAGTTCTACTCCTTATGAGTTGTGGAACAATAGAACTCCAGACTTAAGCATTCTAAAACCTTGGGGTTGTGCCTCTTACGCACATTTATCCTCTCACAAATATGGCAAACTAGGGCCACGTGGGAGGAAATGTATCTTCATCCGATACGCTGAAAACTCCAAAGGATATGCTTTCGTCGGTCAAGAGGACAATGGGGGTCTTATAGAATTCGAATCGAGGGATGTTGTCTTCTTGGGAAATGAGTTTCCAAGACAGGGTGAGATAAGTCAAGACTTATCCTTGTTTGAGACTTGGGATCAAGAAGGATCGGAACGTTCGAGTGGGAGAATTCTTGGTGAAGAAGAAAATACGTTTCAAACTTCACCAATGAATGATACGAACGATACCAATCCTATTCCGAGTGGGAGTGATGTTATTCCAAGTGGGAGTGATGTCATTCCAAGTGGGAGTGATCAAACTCAAACAAGACGTAGTAATCGAACGAGGCTAACACCTCTGAGATTTGAGGATGAATTTCCTTAAACATTCATGACATTACTACAAGATGATGATGAACCTGCACATTTCAAACAGGCCGTTACATGCCCTGCTAAAGATAAATGGATAGCGGCAATGGAAGAAGAACTTCAATCCATGAAAACAAACCAAGTCTGGGACTTGGTTGATTTACCTAAGGGACGTAGAGCCATTGGGAACAAGTGGGTTCTCAAAATCAAGCATAAGGCTGATGGCTCCATCGAGAAATATAAAGCTCGCCTTGTTGCAAAAGGTTTCACGCAACAGGAAGGAATAGACTACGAAGAGACTTTCTCTCCTGTCGTGCGTTTTACCTCCATTCGCTTAATTCTGGCAATGGTGGCTTGTTTGGACCTCGAATTACATCAGATGGATGTAAAGACTGCTTTTCTTAACGGAGAACTAGATGAGGAGATCTACATGGAACAATCAAACGGGTTCGTACAAGAAGAAAACAAACATAAGGTTTGTAAACTTCGTAAATCCATATATGGTCTTAAACAATCCTCAAGGCAGTGGTATATGCGCTTTCAAGAAGTCGTTTTGTCGTATGGTTTCTCCATGCTCGACGAAGACAACTGCGTATATATTAAGAGGATTAAAAACAAGTATGTAATTATGTCTCTTTATGTAGATGACATACTTATAGCCGGAAATGATAAGCGTCTTATCTTGGATATCAAAGCTTGGCTTTCATCCGTCTTTGAGATGAAAGACATGGGTGAAGCTGCATATATCCTTGGGGTTAAGATCTCAAGGAATCGTTCCAAGAAACTTCTTTCTCTCTCTCAAGAGACATATATAAAGAAAGTTTTAGAACGGTTTAATATGCAGGACTGCAAGCCAATTGATACTCCAATAAGCAAAGGCGAGGGTCTATGTTTGTAGATGTGTCCCAAAGATCCAAAAGAAAAGAAAGCTATGGAAAAAGTTCCATACTCCAGTGCTGTCGGGAGTCTGATGTACGCCATGATGTGTACCAGACCGGACATTTGCTATGCTTTTGGTATGGTAAGCCGTTACCAATCCAACCCAGGACAAGCACACTGGAAAGCGGTGAAGATGATATTAAGATACCTCAAAGGGACTGCGGACTATGCGTTATGCTATCAAGGCAATACCTTGAGACTCGAAGGCTATACCGATGCTGATTGGGCGGGTGATCTCGACGAGCGAAGATCTACCTCAGGCTTTGTTTACTTGCTCGGGAATGGTGCAATATCCTGGAGCAGCAAGAAGCAAACCTGCATCGCCTTATCAACCATGGAAGCCGAATTCGTAGCATTCAGCATGGCGGTCCAAGAATCTGTTTGGCTTAGGAAATTCTTAGACAGGCTGACGAATGCTTCTGACTCGAGCACTGTTCCCATATACAGTGATAGTCAAGCTTCGATTGCTTACGTCAAAGATCCTAAATTTCATTGTAAGACCAAACACATTGACATTCGATTCAAGTTTGCGAAGGACTATGACAAACGGAAGGAAGTAGACATAGGATACATATCCACGCATGAGATGATAGCGGATCCCCTTACTAAGGCGATCCCCAGAGATGTGTTTTTTAAACACATATCATCTATGGGAATGCGTAGGTGCTGAGCTGTATCATGTAATATTTCCCATGTCTATAGAAGATCAAAGTTTAATTTGCATACAAGTTTCTTACAAATGATTTTATGTACATTTGTGTTTAAGTCTCAGCTATTTTATTGTGTGTATGTCGGACAGATTAAGGTTGGCTCTCTCACGTGAGCAACCGCCTTATCTTATCAGATGGATAAGATAGAGATGAGACTAGTTTAAAGTCAAAATCATTAAATGATTTAGAGTCGTGACTTAAACAAGATAGTCGAATGAAAGATCTGCATCATATGGATGCTTACAAAAGATCTGAGATCTGTATCACAAGGATATTTGAAAGAGATCTCGTAGGATTTTAAATCCTATCTGTCTTATGCAGGATGAGAGTCCGTGAATATTTCACGAGTAGTAAGGGGACTCAAAAAGATAGGCACTGTGGTGTCTGAACTTTTCATCCGTACAACATCATTAAGACATACTCTCCCTGGGAAAGGAGTGATGTTGTAATACGTGTTCATACCACGTATGCATTTCGACCATTGAGTTAGTAGCAATAGTGTTTGCTATTATGTGAGACTCAAAGGCCATACGGGTCTTAACTCTTACCCTCAAGGACTCCAATTGGTTCCTTTAGATTTGACAAGATGATCACTATCTTAGCGTGTTGCTAATGGGCTATGATAATTCGGCTCGGCGGGGCACGTTAGAAAAGCGAATCAAGTCAAGATCAGAAGGTTCGCAAGAAGAGGAAGATTGATTTCTTATTCGCATTTTGACTTTAATAATTCAAAGCTGGCCAGCCAATTGTAATCCAGATGGGATTCAATTGTTGAATATAAAGTACAAGAAATGTGAAGAAATAATCTAGGGCAAAGCATGCGTTGAACTACTCAACTTTGCACCTTCGAGGTCGTTGTGTATCTCTAACAAGTGCACAACAACAGACTCTACGCGCATGATGGTCGCACGGTCTATTTCTCAGTATGATAGATAAAAGAACTAAGGGAAAGACGTTCTCTTACAATCCCCTCAAGTGTGAGTGGGAGATGTTGGATATGGAAGACGTTTGTACACCCTTGTGGGGGATGTACGAGGGAATACGGACCTCGAACGTCGTGTACACGAAGTCGTGTGCAAAGGGAATCTGTTCCCTTGCGGAGAGGATCTCTGGATGAGTAGGAAAGTCGCTTTATATATGCATAAGTGCATGCGACATATGGCTAATAAAGGGGGAATATCTTAAGCTTATGTTGTACCATGCATATGGTACAACTTAAGCTTATAATGTGCCATGTATCATGGTACACCTTAATTAAGTTGTTCCAAAGGAACAACTTACCCTAAAATAACTACCTTGGGGGCTATAAATAGGACCCAATGGTAAGCCATTTCTTACACCTTTTGCATGGCATTCATGCATGCAATTTCATTCTAGCGAAGCTCTGCAGAAATCCTTTCTCTTCCTCTATCCAAGTTCTTAATCTAAAATGGAGATTTAGATTGTGGATTAGTAGCCTTACTCCGTTCGTGAGAAGACTCGATCCGTCGTGGCGAATCCGAAGGCAAAGTTCCGAGACTACCGTTCCGCATACGCAAGCGTAAGTCTCAACTTTAATTATCGATCCTAACTCTGTTTTGGCAGGATCCTACAGTCCTCGGTCGGCCTTTCGATGAGAAGCCAATTCGTGGCGCTCTCGGAGGCCAGGGCAGGTCTAGCCCGGAAGCCTGAAGCCAAGGAGGGCAAAGGCGAGGAGACCCAGATATCTGAGGTGCACGCCAAGTCACTGGAGACTCGGATGGCCGAGCTCTCAGCCGACCTGGAGAAGTCGGATCTGGAGAGAGCTTTAGCACTGGCCGAGAAAGCGAAGGCCGAGGATCGGATAGCCGAGCTGTTGAAGGACGTCTAGGCAAGAGGGGATGGTGGCCCAGCATTGGAGGCCGATGCCATGGAGCTCGCAAGCCTCCTGGTGGCGGTGGAGGAGAGAGAGCGGGTCCTCCTGGCTAAACTCAATGCGAGTTCTCGGGAGGCCGAAAAAGAGTGGGCA
This sequence comes from Scilla litardierei, assembly GCA_030789695.1. Lineage (NCBI taxonomy): Eukaryota > Viridiplantae > Streptophyta > Magnoliopsida > Asparagales > Asparagaceae > Scilla > Scilla litardierei. Next base: position 130,789,775 of record CM061140.1, on the reverse strand, counting down.
GAGCACCAGCGTCAAGTTACCGTCCTCGAGGGGTGGATCCAGGAGCTGGGAACGGTAGATCTCGAGCGGATTGCCCGGGAGGCCGTGGATGAGTATGCCACATCTTTTGTCGCCGGGGCGATGTATGAGGCGTTTGAGAGGGGATTTGCCCGGTGCCTGTCCGAGATCCAACGAAGGTTTTTGCTTTCCGGGATTTGATTCGAGGAGCTCTGCCTGGACTCCGAGGGTGAGGAGGAGGCAAGTGATGTACACCTCGAAGGTGTCGAGCAGCCAATCGGTGCTCCTGACGATGTTTCGGATGCACATATGGGGGGTGGGGTTTAGCCCGTTAGCCTCACCTTTCTCTCGTAGTGCCGCCCATGGATTTTGTGTAATACACTCTTCTCGTTTGTAATGAGGTTCCCTTTTTGTTTGTGGTTGCATGCCCTCTCATTTTCTAACCCTGGACGGGACACTCGAGCTGACCGGGTTGGTTGTGTCTCCTCGACTTGCTCAGAGATCTGGCTGCCGGGTTGGTTCCCCAAGGTGCTCAGCCGCTTGGGCTGTCGGAGCTCCGCCATCGGTCTTAGGGGACGATCGCCCTGCGGGGGACTTGCCCCTAGTCCTACAGGTGATCGGGTGATCTACCTGCTGGGAGAGCTGCCCCAGCCTTACGGCAGATCGGGTCCGTCGACCCGCTGGGGGGGCTACCCCTCAGGCTTACAGTCGACCGATACTCCGACCGGCTGGGGGAGTTCCCTCCAGCCTTACAGTCGGTCAGGGCGGTCAGTCCATCAGGGGAGCTACCCCCAGTCTTACAACTGATCGATGGGCCAGTCTGCTGGAGAGATGCCCTCAGCCTCACGGTTGGCCCGGTGATCGGCCAGCTGGGGGAGTTGCCCCAGCCTTACGGTCGGTCGGTTTGACCGGCCCGCTGGGGGAGCTGCTCCAGCCATATGGTCGGTTTAAGCCGATTAACCTATTGGGGGAGCTACCTCTAGTCTCACGACTGACCTAGGATCGGCCTGCTGGGGGAGCTGATCCCAGCCTCATGGTCGATCCGATGATTGACTAGTTGAGGGAGTTGCCCCCAACCTCCCTGTCGGTCGTGTGGCCGGCCCGCTGGGGAGGTTGTCCCCCAGCCTTGTGGTCGGTCATCGAGATGCTCGGTTAGCAGGGGTTGCCCTACCCCAGTTGGGCCCATGAAGCAAATTGAGGCAGAAAGACTTCTTCATTTGTGGATGCTTTCTCTTTTCAATACATTCGCTCAGATAAGGGGAGGGGAAAGGTACATTCATTGTCGACCACACTGATAGTACTTGCACAGGTGCTCTGCCTTCCAAGTGTAAGTCAGGACCTTCCCTCCTAGATTGGCGAGCCGGTAGGTCGTGGGGCCGAGGACCTCAGTGACCTTGTAGGGCCCTTCCCATTTAGCAGCGAGATTCCCTTTGCGGGTGACCTTCCCAATCCTCAGTGCCACGAACTCTATCGTCAAAGTAATCGAGTTGGGTGGCTCCCCAAGCGTAACAGGGAGACGGATTATGTTGAGTATTGGTGTTTCATTCCAATGTTATTTTGATGATGATCACAACATTATGTTGTTGCTAATGACTTCTTTGTTTTAGTCTATAGTTACATTTCAAGAATATCATTTTTGGAGGCTAAACACTTGGTGCAAAGATGGACATCAAGTGAAGAAGGGCCAAAGCTTAGGGATGATGGGGAGCATCAAGGCATCAAGATTGAAGACATAGACTCTAAGAAAAGCAATGTAATCCATGTAATATTTCATTTATTGCTTTTCTCTTTTTGAGTCTAGGTTTAATGTAATGCCTTGATAGATGGTCCACTCATTCATGCATATGCATTTAACCATCTTAGTGAGCCTTAGGATTATCGTAGAATCCAACCCAATAAGCTCATCTTGACCAAAGACTCATTTGCAGTCTCTGGCTCTCCAACAATTGCATGTTGAAGGTGTTACAGTCGACTGGGTGATTCCAGTCGCCTATCGAGCCTTCTACAGTCGTCTGTGGTGCACTGCTCAAGTCAACATTTTTATTGACTCTACTTGAGCTTTTCGCATTAGTCGACTGATAATCAATTTACAATCGCCTCTGAATTGGTCAACAGTCGTCTGAAAGGTGTAAGTGCGAATATTGCATCTCTCTGTTTTTCTATATCCCCTGCAGCAGTCAACTGATGAAGGGTAAACAGTCGCCTGTCTATTTTACAATCGATTGTATGCATACTGGGAGAAAGAGTGCAGCTCTCTGTTTTATTCCACCCCTGCAACAGTCGCCTGTTGAAGGTTTAACAGGCACCTATCCTGTTTTACAGTCGACTTTATCGTCTTCATCAATCGACTATCGAGGCTCAGATTGTAGCCGCTCGGATTTATTTAGCCGTTGGATAGTCGACTGTCATGTGTTCGTCAGTCGACTGTTTGTGACGTTTCAGCCCAGAAACTAGCCGTTATAGCCTTTTGTTTTTGGCTATTTCCTTGGGTTTTGAGAGTTCATATAGGGTTCCTATATATATATATATATATATATATATATATATTATAAAAGAGGGATGTTATCAAGAGAAATTGGATAAGAGATATTGGACATGAGAAATTGGATAAGAGATATCTATATTATAAAATAGGGATGTTATCAAGAGAAATTAGATAAGAGATATTGGACAAGAGAAATTGGATAAGAGATATCTATATTATAAAAGAGGGATGTTATCAAGAGAAATTGGATAAGAGATATTGGACAAGAGAAATTGGATAAGAGATATCTATATTATAAAAGATGGATGTTATCAAGAGAAATTGGATAAGAGATATTGGAAAAGAGAAATTGGATAAAAGATATCTATATTATAAAAGAGGGATGTTATCAAGAGAAATTGGATAAGAGATATTAGACAAGAGAAATTGGATAAGAGATATCTATATTATAAGAGAGGGATGTTATCAAGAGATATTGGATTAGAGATATCTATATTATAAAAGAGGGATGTTATCAAGAGAAATTGGATAAGAGATATTGGACATGAGAAATTGGATAAGAGATATCTATATTATAAAAGAGGGATATTATCAAGAGAAATTGGATAAGAGATATTCGACAAGAGAAATTGGATAAGAGATATCTATATTATAAGAGAGGGATGTTATCAAGAGAGATTGGATAAGAGATATCTATATTATAAAAGAGGGATGTTATCAAGAGAAATTGGATAAGAGATATTGGACATGAGAAATTGGATAAGAGATATATATATTATAAAAGAGGGATGTTATCAAGAGAAATTGGATAAGTGATATTGGATAAGAGAAATTGGATAAGAGATATCTATATTATAAGAGAGGGATGTTATCAAGAGAGATTGGATAAGAGATATCTATATTATAAAAGAGGGATGTTATCAAGAGAAATTGGATAAGAGATATTGGACATGAGAAATTGGATAAGAGATATCTATATTATAAAAGAGGGATGTTATCAAGAGAAATTGGATTAGAGATATTGGACAAGATAAATTGGATAAGAGATATCTATATTATAAAAGAGGGATGTTATCAAGAGAAATTGAATAAGAGATATTGGACAATAGAAATTGGATAAGAGTGATGTTATCAAGAGAAATTGGATAAGAGATATCTATATTACAAACGAGAGATGTTATCAAGAGAAATTGGATAAGAGATATTGGAAAAGAGAAATTGGATAAGGGATATCTATTATATAAAAGACGGATGTTATCAAGAGAAATTGATAAGAGAATTTGGACATGAGAAATTGGATAAGAGAATTTGGATATCTATTATATAAAAGAGGGAAATTGAATAAGAGAAAATATAAGAGATGAGATTTTGAGGGATAAAAGAGGAGGTGGGAAATTTTGCACATACAACCCCGGTTTTTGTATTTTTGCCTATGGACCCTCCCCACACACACACCCACACTTTTTATTCTCTCCACTTCCGGCCATTTTTTTTCCAGTTCTATGAAGATTTTGAATCTTGTCCTACTAGGACAAAGCTTTGTCCTACGTGGCAAGTTTGTCCTTGGTGGTAATGACAATTTTGGGGGGAAAACATAAATTTGGGGGGAAACTTGAAATTTTGTGGGAAAACTTGAAATTTTGGGGAACTTGAAATTTGAGGGGGAGAAAAACTCAGCCATTAAATAAACCGTGCCCTATGGGCACGGGTAATGACTAGTATATATATATATATGAGGTCTGAGTTCATAAGAGTTTCTTGATGCTATTGAAAATCTTTAGAGTTTAATTAAGCCACTCTCAAACTCTCACATTAGAGCTCATTCTCTCCTTCATGCATTGAAGTCAAGCTCAAGGGAAATCATCCAAGTGCTTTCAAGCTAATCTCATCACTTGGAGATCCTCTTCCATGCATTGCATTCTTTTATGAGTAAGTTCATCTCAAGGCATAGGTAAGAGTATTTGTTTTACTTTGTTATTTCATTGAAACCCTAGCTTTTTGTGTGAGAGCTAGTTACTCTTTGTGTGAGAGTATAACCTTCTGTGTGAGGGTTGGTTGAGTTCTCTCTGTGTGAGAGTTTGAGTCTCTCTGTGTGCGAGCATAAGTCTTTCTGTGTGAAAGCAAGGATATCTCTTTGTGGGAATCCTAAATCCTCTGTGTAAGATCTCGCTGTGTGAGAGTAAGGATTTCTCTGTGTGAGAATACTAATCCTTTGTGTGAGGTATCTCTGTGTGAGATTGTATTCACTTCTCTGTGTGAGAATTATAGTGGATATTGGTGTGGCTGGACGTACCCAAGTTTGGGGAACCATGGTAATTCTTGTGTTTGCGTTTGAATTGATTGTGTTGATTAATTCCTCTTGCACTTATTATTCTGCATTTGCAAGTTTAATTTTAATTGCATAATTTATTGCCATTACTCTATTCACCCTCCTCTAGAGTGTTTGTTGTTAGTATTGCAAGGTAGATGATCCTTACAATTGGTATCAGAGCGATGTTGAAGCATAAGCCAACGATGGCATACAACGCTTCATCCATGTCTCATGAAGAAGGTCTATCAACCGTTTGACCACTGCTCTTCAACGGAACCAACTACCCAAGTTGGAATATCAAGATGATGATCTACTTGGAGGGTCAAGACCTTTGGGACATCACAGAGTCGCCATTTGAGAAGCCTACTACACCAGCGGCTTCGAGAACAAAAGCAGAGGAGGACTCGATCAAAATTAATGTGAGGTATATGAATGCATTCCATTGCACACTCACCTCAAATGAGTCCAACCGCATCTCCATGTGCAAAAAGGCCAACAAAATTTGGCATACATTGGAGATTTCTCATGAAGGAACTTTGAAGGTAAAGAAATCTAAACAATGCGTATTTAGATCTAAATATGAGTTGTTTAAGATGCAAGAAGGTGAAAACATCTCGGAGATGTTCATAAGGTTCACAGAAAGCGTGAACGCTTTGGAAGGACTTGGGAAGGTGATTTCCCAAGAGGATCGAGTGGAGAAGATCCTTGACTCGCTCACATCTCAATGAAAGTCAAAGGCCAACGGCATTTTGGAGTCTTACGACATGTCCAAATACACCGTTGAGGAGTGCATTGGGAATCTCATGGCGTATAAAGTAAAGCTTCAACACAAGAAATGAAGGATCCTGTCAAAAGGACAATGTAGGATCGAATGAGAGGAGAGACTTACGTTAGCGTACACTGTGCTGTAGTCTCTGAACTTTGCCCTCAGATTCGTCACAACGGTCGGTACTTCGTCACAGAGGATCGAAGCAGCGTTTTCACCGTCTAAATCTCACTTTAGGAGAAGAACTTGATGGAAGGGAGAAGAGGAAAAAAAAGATTGCCTTATGCAAACTTATGGCATGAATGATTAGCCTAAAATGCCTTACCCTTGGGTCCTATTTATTGGCTTTAGGGGTAGTTATTGTAGGAAATAACTACATATAAGCTTATTAGCTTATATTAACACCCTTGCTTATCCTCTTCTTCATGCACTTATCAAGTGCCTTTATGCACTTATAATGTGACTTTTTCCACTTATCGAGTGGTCCTTTTCACACATGAAAAGGTTCCCTTCGCACATGCTTTCATGCACGCGACATCTGAGGTCTGTAGACCCTCATACATCCCCTCATGGGTGTATACATGTCGTCCATATCTAACATCTCCCACTCACACTTGAGGGGATTGTAAGGAAATAGTTCTTCTGTTTATCATACTGAGAAATAGACCGTGTGACCGTCATGCGCATAGAGTCTGCTGTTGTGCACTTGTTAGAGATACACAACACTCCTTGAGATGCAAAGTTTGAGTAGATCAAGCATGCTTTACCCTAGATTATTTCCTCACATTTCTTATACTTTATATTCAACAATTGAATCCCATCTGGATCACAATTGGCTGGCCAGCTTTGAATCTCTAAAGTCCAAATGTGAATATGAAATTAATCTTCCTCTTCTTGCGATCCTTTCAATCTTGACTTGACTCGCTTTTCTAACATGCCCCGTCGGACCGAATTGATCATAGTCCATAAGCAACATGATAAGACATCGATCATCCAGTCAAATCTAAAGGAATCAATTAGAGTCCATAAGGGTAAGAAGTTGAAGACCCATGTGGTCTTTGGGTCTCACATAATAGTAAACACAATTACTATTCTAACCCAATGGTCAAATGCATACGTAGTATGAATGCGTATTACAACATCACTCCTTTCCCAGGGAGCGTATGTCTTAATGATGTTGTAAGGATGATGATCAGACACCACAATGTCTGACTTTGAGTCCCTTTTACTACTAAGTAATTTCCTGGACCCACATCCCGCATAAGACAGATAAGATTTAAAAAATCTTCTTAGATCTTTTGTAAGCATCCATATGATGCAGATCTTTCATACGACCATTTTGTTTAATTCATGACTAAATCATCCGTCTGACGATTTTGACTTTAAACAGGTGTCATCTTTATCTTATCCGTCTGATAGAATAAAGGCGGTTGCTCATGTGAAATAGCCAACCTCAATCTGTCCGACATACTAGAAAAACATAGCTGAGATTAAAAGAAATGTACACAAACATTTTCAAGAAACTCATATGTAATGTTAAAAAAAGAACTTACTCTTTTATTAAATTTGATCTTTCATAGACATGGGAATATACATTGATACAACTCAGCTCTTACGCAATCCTTGAGATGATAAGTGTTTGTAAAACACATCTCTGGGGATCGCCTTCGTAAGCAGATCCGCTATCATCTCATGCGTAGATATGTATCTACTGTCTACCTTCTTGTTCTTATCATAGTCTTTTGCAAATTTGTAGCGGATATCAATGTCTTTGGTCTTACAATGGAATTTTGGATCTTTGACATATGCTCTAGATGCTTGATTGTCACTGTATATTGGTACAACACCTGAGTCACTAGCATCAATTAGCTTGTCTAAGAACTTCCTAAGCCAAACATCTTCTTGGACCGCCATGCTAAATGCAACAAATTCAGCTTCAATAGTTGAAAGTGCGATGCAGGATTGCTTTTTGCTACTCCTGGATATTGCACCAGATCCGAGTAGAAAAACATGTCCTGAGGTCGATCGTCGCTCATCGAGATCACCCACCCAATCAGCATCAGTGTAGCCTTCGAGCCTCAAGGCATTTCCTTGATAGCAGAAAGCATAGTCCGCAGTCCCTTTAAGATACCGCATTATCCTCTTAGTCTCTTTCCAGTGTGCTTGCCCTGGATTGGATTGTTAACGACTTACCATTCCAACGGCAAAACAGATGTCCAGTCTTGTACACATCATAGCATAATAAGACTACCAACCGCACTGGAATATGGAACTTTTTCCATAATTTCCTTTTCCTTTTGGTTCTTTGGACACATTTTCAGACATAAATTATCGCATTTGCTTATAGGAGTATCAATGGACTTACAGTCCTGCATATTAAAACGTTCTAGAACCTTCTTTATATAAGTCTCTTGTGAAAGAGAAAGAAGTTTCTTCGAACGAATCCTTGAAATCTTAACTCCAAGGATATATGCGGCTTCTTCCATGTCTTTCATCTCAAATACTGATGAAAGCCAAGCCTTAATATCCATCATAAAGCCCTTGTCATTTCCGGCTATTAAAATGTCATCTACATATAGAGACATAATAACATACTTGCTTTTGATCCTCTTGATATATACACAGTTATCTTCATCAAGCATGGTAAAACCATTTGATAAGACAATTTCTTGAATCGTATATACCATTGCCTCGAGGATTGTTTGAGACCATATATGGACTTACGAAGTTTACAAACCTTATGTTCGTTTCCTTCTTTTACAAACTCTGTTGGTTGTTCCATATAGATCTCCTCGTCCAATTCTCTATTGAGAAAGACAGTCTTTACATCCATTTGATGTAATTCGAGTTCTAAGCAAGCTACCAAAGCCAGAATCAAGCGAATCGAGGTAAAACGAACAACATGTGAGAAGGTCTCTTCGTAGTCTATCCCTTCATGTTGCGTAAAACCTTTCGCGACAAGGCGAGCTTTATATTTGTCTATAGAACCATCAGCCTTATGCTTGATCTTAAGAACCCATTTGTTCCCAATAGCTCTACGTCCTCTGGGTAAGTTAACCAAGTCACAGACTCGGTTAATTTTCATGGATTCTAATTCCTCCTTCATCGCTTCCATCCATTTGTCGTTTGCAGGGCATGATACGGCCTGTTTGAAAGTAGCAGGCTCGTCATCTTCTTGTAGAAAAGTCATAAAGGTTTGTGGGAATTCATCCTCAAATCTTAGAGGAGCCAACCTTGTACGACTACTACGTCGCATTTGAGATTCTTCAAGTCCTTGTTAACTCAAAGTTGGATCAATTCTAATATTACTCCCACTTGGAATGTGATTAGAATTGCTCCCACTTGGATCATTATTCCTATATGGAATAGGATTCACATCATTCGTATCATCCATTGGCGAAGGTTGAAACGTATTTTCATCTTCACCAAGAATTCTCCCACTCGAATGAGGTAATCCTTCTTGATCATAAATCTCAAATAGAGATAAGTCCTGACTTATCTCGCCCTGTCTTAGAAACACATTTTCCAAGAAAGGAACATCCCTCGACTCAAATTCAATCAGTCCTCCATTGTCTTCCTGATCAATGAAAACATAACCTTTGGAGTTTTCTGAGTATCGTATAAAGATACATTTCCTCCCCCTTGGCCCAAGTTTGCCATACTTATGGGAGAAAATATGTGCATAGGATGCACACCCCCAAGGTTTTAAAATGCTTAAGTCAGGAGACTTTTGGTTCCACAACTCATAAGGAGTGGAGCTAACTGATTTCGAGGGTACGCGGTTCAAGATGAAAGCAGCCGTCAATAATGCATCACCCCAAAAGGTGATTGGCAACTTAGCTTGTGCCATCATTGAACGGACCATTTCCATTAAAGTCCTATTCCTCTTTTGAGCAACACCATTTTGTTGCGGAGTATAAGGCATAGTTACCTGATGAACTATGCCCTTTTCATCACAAAGTTCCTTAAAACTTGCCGATTGATATTCACCGCCTCTATCGGTTCGCAAGACCTTAATCTTGCGATCTAATTGATTTTCCACTAAACTCATATAGTTTTTAAAGCAGGTTAATGCTTCATGTTTGTGGGATATCAAATAGATATGTCTGAATCGGGTGAAGTCATCAATAAAAGTGATGAAGTAGGACTTCTCGTGTCTTGTCTTAACATTCATCGAACCACATATGTCCGAATGGATGAGCTGTAATGGAACTTCGGCTCTTGTGCCGGTTCCAAACGGCTTGCGACAAGATTTCCCTACAAGGCAATGTTTGCAAGTCGATATTTCGACCTTTGAAACATTGGATAGAAGGCCACGTTTGACAAGTCTATCCATACGTGTTGGTCCAATGTGACCAAGCCTTGCGTGCCAACAAATTACATCAGATTCACAAACTGAGGAATTTGTAACAAGGAAATTTTCATTAAAATTAGAGGAATCGTACATAGTATTTAATTCAATGAATCCCTTAAAAACATACCCAGAACCAATTAAAGAATTATTACAAGATAGGTCCACATTAAAATTATGAAAGAACCAACTATAACCAAGACCCATTAATACAACCACAGATATAATATTCCTTCGATTATCTGGAGCGAAGAGGACATCATGAAGTAAGATAGTGCGGCCGTTGTCCAAGACGAGCTTGCATGTCCCAACGCCTTTCACTTCAATACGTGTGTTGTTTCCTACATATATCCACTTCGTTCCTTGGGGTATCCGGTGATACTCCACGAAGGACCGTCTGTCCCTTACTATGTGGTCAGTGTCACCTGAATCAATTATCCAAAATGGATTAGATTCTACAAGAAGTATTGAACTAGAAACACATATGTAACTAGTATTATTACAAGTTACCTTGTCACCTCCATCCGTGCAAGAACGGGCAAAGTGACCTAACTTGTTGCACTTGAAGCACTTGATCTTCTTTAAGTCCTTCTTCTTATGCCATTTCTTGTTCCCACCCTTATGTTTGGGTTTCTTGGTAGACGCTGGTTGCCTTTTATGTTCATGATCATACTTCGAGCGATTTTTACGTTTCTTTCCCCCGTGCGAGGAACTAGCAACCATGTGTACTTCTGCACTTGGCTTGGCGGCCGCAAGCCACTCTTCCTCTAACTCGAGGTGCTTAGAAACATCGCTGAAATTCTTGATGCTCTCATTATGAGTGAGATGCATCTTCATTTGTTCCCATTCGATTGGTAGGGAACGTATGACCGCTTGGATTTGTTGCTCATCAGTGAGCACATGACCTGCATCCTTTAACTCTGAAATAAGATTCGCCATGTGTCGCAGATGCATTCCCATCGAATGATTTGGACGTTTTTTGTATGAATCAAATTTTATAGTTAAAGAGCGAAGTTTGGTCACCGAGGTGCCACCAAACTTCTCCTCCAGCTTGGACCATATGTCCATAGCTAGGTCATGTTCTCGAAAGATTCGCATTATGTCGTCGGCCATACTTGATAACAACGTAATGCGAGCAATTTTGTTCTTCCGAGACCAAGCATCAAAGGCTTCCTTGTCTCTTCTGTGTTGGGCCGTAGTGACTAACTCAGGTTCAATCATTATGTTCGTTAGAGTTTCGTGCACTTCTTGCTCCGCTAGAACATATTGTATCTTTATGGACCATAGTTTGTAATTATCGTCGTTGAGTTTTTCACCTTTGTTCAACTCAGCGACAATATTCTTAGTAGCGGAAGACATTTTAGCTTTAAAATGCTGCAAAAGACATAAAAACAAGTTCGATCAAAAAACATTGCATAAATTTCTATACAAATTCATTATTTTACCACATTTTCATGATTCAGTTGTCTCAGCCAGCGGACCAACCAAGGGAATGGCTAGTCCATGGTTCACTTTCCCCAGACAGAGCTGAGGTGACCCACAAAACTAGTCCAAACGACCACTAGTCGAATCATGATCCATTGAGACGCTGAATCAATTGAATGCGTAAATTTTAGGACTAGTCTAATATCACTCCCATTTGGAATGATATTTTTATATTTGATAAGTTACTTTCGAAAAATATTGAAGATGTTGCTCTAGAATCGGAAAGGTCATTACGATCCCAATCACCATCTAGAACAACTTTCAAAGTTTCCCCATCACTTATCAAACAATAGTACTCTTATAGTACTTGCAGCGGAAAAATGATGCCAAATATATTGACAAACGGCGTGATGCAAGGCCGGCCGGGAGGTAATGGCCTTCTACGACCATTGCTGGGGTGGAGCCGTGGACGTGCCAAGGCCGGATTCCCCTCCTCGAAGAGAGAGTTTCCATTACAGCATGGCCAAGGCTGAACAGCCCTGAGGGGAGTTTTCTGCAAGCTACCGCCACCGGCCTCCGTAGGGTTGCAGGCGAGGCTCGGCGGCCCTGGGCCCCGGCCGATGCCAGGGCCGGCCTTTGGCCCTGGCCGGTGCCAGGGCCGGCCAGGCCCTGGCCGATGCTAGGGCCGGTGCCTCGGCCTAGGCCAGGGCGCCTCGGCCTTGGCCGAGGCCAGGGCCGGCCAGGGCCGGTCAGGCCCTGGCCGAGGCCAGGGCCGGCCGGCCAGGCCCTGGCCGATGCCAGGGCCGGCGCCCTGGCCTAGGCCAGGGCACCTTGACCCTGGCCGGCCCTGGCCGACCAGGGCCGGCCCTGGCCCTGGCCTCTGCCAGGGCCTGCGGCCCTGGCCCCTGGCAGGGCCTACCCTGGCACTGGCAGAGAGGCCAAGGCGGCCTCTGGCCTTGGCCGAGGCCAGGGTGGCCTCGGCCAGGCCCTGGCAGAAGCCAGGGCCGGCCAGGCCTGGCCCTGGCCGAAGCCAGGGCCGGTCAGGCCAGGGCCGGCCTCCCTCCTTGGAGGCCGGCCACACACACCCGGAAGAGGGGGTGGTCTTGGTGGTTATTGGCTGAAGCCAACCCCCTTCCCAATGGGAGGGGGGTGCATAGCCATGCACCAAAGAGATATGCAATTGCCATACTACCATGGTAATCTTCTTCTCCGATGAGAAGGTTTGCAACCCCATCTTCTCCGATGAGACACCCGTTCATCGAGAAAGTGGTTGAGCTTTAATGGCCGTGTGCCAAAAAAACACTTTCGCGGTCGTAAACTTCACGCTCCATATGAAGAGAGTTCACATTCCCTATTGAATGGAGACTCAGCATCCATGAAGAGTGCGAGTTTGGCGAGATGAACTGTCAGTTCTTCCCGTCACGGAGAGTTCATGCCATATCTGTAATGGCAAAAGACCCTAACGTGAAAGGAACAACTTTTAACGTTCTCTCCGTCACGATGCGCTCCTACCATATCCATAATGGAAGGAAACTCATTCGTGAAAGAGACAACATGGCATTCATCGGTGAGACCGGGGCGAACCTGTGTGGCTCCGATACCAATGAAGGATCCTGTCAAAAGGACGATGTAGGATCAAATGAGAGGAGAGACTTACGTTAGCGTACGCCACGCTGTAGTCTCTGAACTTTGCCCTCGGATTCGCCACAACTGTCGGTACTTCGTCACAGAGGATCGAAGCAGCGTTTTCACCGTCTAAATCTCACTTTAGGAGAAGAACTTGATGGAAGGGAGAAGAGGAAAAAAAAGATTGCCTTATGCAAACTTATGGCATGAATGATTAGCCTAAAATGCCTTACCCTTGGGTCCTATTTATAGGCTTTAGGGGTACTTATTGTAGGAAATAACTACATATAAGCTTATTAGCTTATATTAACACCCTTACTTATCCTCTTCTTCATGAACTTATCAAGTGCCTTTATGCACTTATAATGTGACTTTTTCCACTTATCGAGTGGTCCTTTTCACACATGAAAAGGTTCTCTTCGCACATGCTTTCATGCACGCGACATCTGAGGTCCGTAGACCCTCATACATCCCCTCATGGGTGTATACATGTCGTCCATATCCAACAAGAAAGATATTCAACCATCCAAGCCTGAGAAGCAAAAGGGGGTTGCATTCCATGCCGAGAAGGAGCCAATCGAATGGAGAAAGAAATTCCATCGGAAAGCTCTGAGTGAAGATGATGGAGAAGATGATGTTAGCGATGATGATTACAACGAGCTTGCCATGCAATTCAAGCAATTTAAGGCATTCCTCAAGGGAAAGTAAGGTAAATCTTTGTCAAAGTTTGCCTCCAAGTCTAACAATTCTATTTGTTTCAATTGTAGAGGAAACAGTCATCTTTCTACCGAATGCCCTTCCAAGCCCGACAAAGAGACTAACAAAGGGAAAGAGAAGAAGCATTGGAAAGGCAAGTCTAAATCCAAGAACCAAAAGAAGGGACTTGTCGGCACATTTGATGACTCCGATGAGGACACATCAAGTGATGAAGAAGAGGATGACAAGGAGCAAGCTCACATGTGCTTCGGCTTTTGATGATTCTTCATCAATCTCCTCTAGCTCAAGCGATGAAGAGATAGAGGCGTGGCTCAACTCCAATGAAGAAATGTGCTTCATGGTTAATGGGGAAGAGTCTTCGTCAAGCTCTAGCGAGGAGGAAAGCAATGAGGAAGTTGAGAAGAAAAGCTATCTTACGAGGAGCTTGAATACCGCTTTAATGTGACCTCCAACTTGGCAAGTAAGTGCGTCGACTCATATGATAAATTGAAAGCTAAATTTAAGAATGCTATGAGTAGGGTGCATGCTTTAGAATCTACTAGTGTAAATGATCATGATGCTTTGCATGTTTGTGACACTAGTGAGAGAGACACACTTCTCTCTCAAGTTAAGGAATTGAGCATAACCAATGAAAAATTAGTAGCTCAAAACCTTAGCTTAGAAACTCGCATTCAACAACTTATGTTGAAATGCGAAGAGGAATCCCATAAGCTTATTAGCTTTGTTCATGCTAGGGATTCACTCCACAGTTTGCTTGAAAAACAACATCGGCAAATCATATAGGAGGTTTGGGATACACTTCAAAGGTGGTTACCAAACCCACCTCTAATTCTTCTTATGGTGTAAATACAAGAAATATTGCAAAAACACCTAAGAAGAATCACCATGCTTTCTTGTATAATAATAACACCAACAAGAAGCATGTAAATCACAAGGTGGTGGGGAAAAATTGAAAATCCTTCATTTTTTGGTAAGAAGCAAAATCCTCACTTTATGCATGCCAAGAGATTTATTTCTACACCTAAGCATGCCACATCCACCCCTCTTGCAAAGGCAAAACCCTTGCCTAGGAAATTCTTGAGTTTATGGATTCCCACTAGGTGTAGTGTATAAGAGAGGGATATATACATTAACTCCTTAGTTAGGGATGTGATCACATCATGTGATTACATTAGGAAATCAAACTCCTCTTGGGTTTGGTTCCCTAATGTTTAGGTTCCTCACACATATTCATATTGCATGGGTATTATGCTTAAATGTTTATTTTTAGCATACCCATTGTTTGTGTGTGTTTCATGTTTTGAAAATGTTTTCAAATTTATTTTTCATGAAAATAGAGACCTTGGGGAATACATTGTTATACATGCAAGTTTTTAATCATGTGTATGACAATGGGGGAGTTATTATATATAATATGTTTAAAATATTTTAAAACATATTTTAAGTCTCATTTTGGGTTTTGATAAAGATCATTATTTACAATTGGTTATTATGGTCTTGATCTTGACCCATTGATATTGCCAACATATTTCAAGTTATATTTTGTTTTGGCAATGTCATTGTGTATCAATGAAGCTTGATTTTTCTATATCTATTGCTTTGATACACTTTAGGCCTATGGCTCCAATTAATGTTTTCAATTGGTAAAGAGGATTGTCTTTCAAGATTCTTTTTCTACAATTGGTATTTACTCAATTGTTAGAGATTGTTTTCTCCTACTTTACAATTGGTATTAGATCCTAGAAGTCAAAAATTTGACCATTTCTATGATCTAGGGGGAGCATGTGATAGTGATTGATACCCACTAAATTTTTACAATTTGGTATCATACATCTCCTTTTATCTTGCATATTGTCACATCTTTGATTAAGATGACAAGGGGAGATATTTTTTGATGTCCACCTTTTTGATGATGTCAAGGGGGAGAGATATATGCAGTATGTAAATGTAATTCTTATATTTCATACATATGCATTTGGGGAGAGATATATCTATGTGGATAAATATATGGGATTATATAAAACATTCATGTGTGCATGATTATTTTTTATTACAATTGGTTTATGTAATCCACACATATTATATGTCACCATGGTGACTCATTATTTCATTTGGTATAATGAGTATTTACAATTGTGTATCTTATTTTACAATTGGTGCATATAAGTAGGGGGAGCTCATTTGCATTGTGCTTTATTTCTTTATGTTTTACATAATGTGTGTCATCATCAAAAAGGGGGAGATTGTTGAGTATTGGTGTTTCATACCAATGTTATTTTGATGATGATCACAACATTATGTTGTTGCTAATGACTTCCTTGTTTTAGTCTATAGTTACATTTCGAGAATATCATTTTTGGAGACTAAACACTTGGTGTAAGGATGGACATCAAGTGGAGAAGGGCCAAAGCTTGGAGATGATGGGGAGCATCAAGGCATCAAGATTGAAGCCATAGACTCTAAGGTAAGCAGTGTAATCCATGTAATATTTCATTTATTGCTTTTCTCTTTTTGAGTCTAGGTTTAATGTAATGTCTTGATAGAGGGTCTACTCATTCATGCATATGCATTTAACCATCTTAGTGAGCCTTAGGATTATCATAGAATCCAACCCAATAGGCTCATCTTGACCAAAGACTCATTTGGAGTCTCTGGCTCTCCAACAGTCGCCTGCTGAAGGTTTTACAGTCGACTGTGTGATTCCAGTTGATCACTCCATATTTTACACCTTTTTCCCGTGGATTTGCATGCCATTTAGATCGCCCAAATCATGTTTTTCACGATATATCGACGATATTGCGATGCTTTTCACGATTTGTTGTTTTTGTCGCATTTCAGGTGATTTGGCGCGATTAGGAGTGATCTCGAGACGCGCTTACTCTACACGGCCACCGACGACCTCCCCGAGGGATATTTTACTGTTGGAGAGGAGCGGAAGAAGAATGGACGTCGCAGGAGCGACGAGGAGGCCAAAACAATCAGATTGGGCATCTTTTGTGTCCCACTCGGCCGAGTGGAGGAGCCACTCGGCCGACCAGCGAGACACTGCTCGGCCGACCCGTTCAGACACGATTTCCATGTGTACTCGGCCGAGCGACAGAGACCACATCGGCCGAGTGACTATACCACGTCCGCCCGAGTGGCGCCCAGACGAAGGCCCTCAAAGATATCGAAGTTACTGTTTTTCGGCCACCTGAGCTTCAGAAGACCCACTCGGCCGAGTGGTAAACCACGTCCGCCCGAGTGCAGTGAAGCCATCGGCCGAGTGACGACAACTCACTCGGCTGAGCCGCCTCCGAACTGAAGACCCTTGAAGCCCCCGACTTACTGGAAAATGACAGGGTTTTCACTCGGCCGAGTGACTTTTGTCACTCGGCCGAGTGCGATGCGCTGCCTGTAGCGAAATTTGCGGAAAACAGGCTGTGCAGGGGCGTTTTGGTCAGGATTTTTGGACGATTTTTGGGGCTATTTAAGCCCTGTTTTTACCCTAGTTTTGGGAGCCATCTCTTAGATTTTTTGCAGCTTTTTGGAGATTACTTTTTAGCTTTATTATTTTGTGATTGGAGAAGAGAAAAACATGGATTTTTGTTGGATTAATTGAAGAACTACTTTGGTTTGCATCTCTCTTCCCCAAAAACTCTATTTTTATTGTTTATATCATTGTTGTGATGAATTCCATTGTCTATTTCATTGATTATTTTTGTGCTATTGCTATGATTTGTGAGTAGTCTCCACGTCTTGGGGCGTGGGGATGAACCCTACAAGCCCAATTTCGTATTTGTGATAAATTGGTAGAAATTGTGCTAGAATCAATAATTAGAGATTAGATTGGGATCGAATTACTACGGATAGCTAGGTATTCATATCAATTGGGATTTGCAAGAGATTGGATCCCAATTTGATAGAAAGCCCTAGAAATCCGAATTGGGTTGGAGTCGGATTTTCGAAGTATCGGTTTGCAAGAGATTGGACCGATACTAGGATCTCCGGTTGCAATTCCGTGCCGATACCCGTTTGCAAGAGATTGGACGGGTAGGAACTATCCTAATTTAGATTGTGGACCGAGTTTGCAAGAGATTGGGCTCGGTGCGCAATTGGACGATGATGTTGATCCTAATGCTAGCTTTCCTAGGCTAGGGTTTGCAAGAGATTGGACCCGACCCTAGGATAGCTATAGACCGGCAACAGCGCGAGAGCGTGAGCTTGGTTCCACATTTAGTTGCAACTAGTTCATCCAAATTCTCATTCTAGCAATTTTGATACCGACGAACCACATTTATGAAACACGGTGAGTAGCGGGGATTCCCCATTCCCTAGACGTTCTTTATTTGATTTGATATTTTGCACATTTGTCTGACGATTGTGACAGGATCGCCCAGGGCAACTCTCTCTATTCTTGAATAGCCAGGTTGGTTAGGAGCAAGCACGGTCATTCGTCCTCCCTGTGTTCGATACCCGCTCGCCGCTATACCGTGCGCTTGCGGTAAAACTACAACCGTTCTTTAGGTGTACGTCCCGGAGCGATCAAGTTTTTGGCGCCGTTGCCGGGGAGGCGATTGCGTTTGATTCTTTTTCACCCTAGCTATTTCTTTCTTTTATTTTTATTTTTTTATTACCATTATTATTTCCCCTACTATTCTTACCTAACCCTTCCACGGTACTAATCATCTCTTTGAAACTCTGTTTTCCCTGTGCATGTACACGAGATCTACGGCGGACCCCGAAGCCTCATTATTCGATCCCGAGATCGAACGTACCGCGCGGAGAATTAGAGCGGAAAGGAGACAATATCCGGAAGGGCGGTTTATGACCAACCCGGAAACTCCCGAAGAATTGGCGGCGAGGATGGCGAGAATAATTTCTATTCGCGATAGGCTTCGGCCTAAGACCTCTTCTACTACGTCATCCATTGCCGTGCCGGAGTTGGCGGCCGACAAGAACTTCGAGCTAAAGACGGGATTGGTGGTTTTGATGCAACAAGACCCATTTCATGGGAACGCTCATGAGAACCCCCACTACCACATCCAATCATTCTTGTCGAAGTGCGCTACTTTCCAAATGCCGGGGGTCCCCATCGATGCCATCAGACTGCGCCTCTTCCCCTTCACGCTAAAGGACAAAGCACTCTATTGGCTGAGGACGCAAGCTGACGGAGTTTTCACCTCTTGGGACGGGTTGGCGGATGCATTCATTGACAAATTCTATCCACCATCCAAGACGGTGAAGATCTGGAGCGCTCTCATGTCCTTCAAGCAAGGACCACATGAGACGCTCTATGAAGCTTGGGAGCGATTTAAGGATTTGCAGCACCAATGCCCGCACCACAGTATAGAGGATTGGGAGCTAGTTCATAGCTTCTACAACGGTCTCCAACCGGGGACCAAACAAATTATCGATGCCGTGGCGAATGGTGCAATCTTGTCAAAGACTCCCGAGGAAGCCACGGCCCTAATTGAGGAGATGGCCTCAAATAACCAACAATGGGGCGATGAGCGAGGACACTCCACATCCTCCTTAAAGCCAACTAGCATCTACGAGGCAAAGGCCGTAGCGGAGCTCACGAGCAAATTCGATTCTCTCCACAAGGTGGTGGAGAGATTGGAGAAATTTATCACGGAGCCCCAAGGAAGCCCATCCACCTCCGCACCGACCAACCAAATGTGTGATTGGCAAGACCAATCTCAAGTCATATACTCGGGAGGAGAGCAAGGAGAAGGATCCTTGGAGCAAGTACAATATGTTGCGGGGAACCAAGGGTATTGGTCCAATCCGGCCGCAAGAAATCATCCGGGATTCTCCTACGCCAACAATGAAGGAGCTTTGAACCCGCCACAACAACCGCCTAATCAAGCTCGACCACCACCACCCCAACAACAATACTATCCGTCGAGGGGGCCTCCACAACAAAACTAGCAACCAAAGCAACAAGTTCCACCTTATAGGCCTCCCGGATACAACCAAGGGTGGAGGAATCAAAATCAAAACCCTCCACAAGCTCCACAACGATCCGATTTCGAAACTAGAGTGGAGGCGTTCATGGTCGAACAAAACAAGGTGAATGCTACTTTGAAGGCGGGGCAAGAATCTCTTAATACCGTAGTGGCTCAAATATCGGAGCAATTGGCGTTGCTCAATCGGAACACTCAAAGATTGCCGGCACAACCGGAGCAAAACCCACGGGGAAACACGGGCCACATCAATGCCGTAGTTGCCGTTACTACTAGAGGCGGGAAGGACACCACCCCCGCTATGATTCCTATCGAGGAGGCCGTGGAGGAAAGCTTGGAGCCGGTTGAGCCGGTAGTTGAGATTGAAAAGGAGAAGGAGCCACGAGACAAGGAGAAATCTAGGGCGGATCTATTAATTGAGGAGAGGCGCTTCATGCCATCGGTCCCATTCCCCCAAAGACTAGCGAAAGCAAAAATGGAGAAAAGGCTAGCGAAATTCCTCGAGTATCTAAGAGGAGTTAGCCTAAATATTCCCTTCCTTGACGCCATCATCGAGATCCCCACATATGCCAAATTCTTGAAGGACTTGATTTCGGGGAGAAAGAGGAAGGAGAAGATCATGCTAGCCGAGGAGGGCTCTTGGTTCACCAAGAGAGAAAAGGAGCCGGCAAAATTTAAAGATCCGGGGAGTTTTCGAATTCCTTGCACTTTGGGCGGCGTGCCTCTTCAAAAGGCGTTGGTCGATCTTGGGGCTAGTGTGAGTCTCATGCCCCTCTCCATGTTCTTAAAGCTTAACACCGGGACAAAGTTGAAACCCACCGACATGTGCATTCAATTAGCCGATGGCCGGATAACAAGGCCGGTGGGGATTGCCGAAGACATCCCACTTCAAGTCCCGGGTGGAATATGCTTGCCATGTGACTTCGTCATCATGGACGTTAAGGAAGAGGGAGACACCTCATTGATACTTGGACGCCCATTCCTCGCCACCGCCGGAGTCATCGTCGACGTGCGCGAAGGTACCTTAACCTTAAACGTCGGAAACATCGAGGTGGAGCTCCACATTCCCAAGGCAATGAAGCACATGCCTTACCATGAGGAGCTCGATTATATGGACCTCCTCGATGAGGTGATAGAGGAGACGATTCCTCACTCAATTGGCGCCCTTTTTGATGAAGAATTTGAAGAAGGCCCGGATTTAGGCCATGAAGACAATAATGATGATTCCCCCGACTTCTCCGCTGATGAAGATGAAGGCGACGCTGATGTCGCAAGGATTCGAGAGCTCTGCAAGCTCTCGAAATCAAAGTCTCCAAAGAAAGCTCCGCCGGTACGGAAATCGGCATCACCGGTTAAGCCGTTGACCGGGGCAAATGCTAGCTTGGGGGATCCTCCCCCCAACACTATTCGAGACAAGAGACCTCCGAGGGAGAACGCTACGTCGCCACGTCCAAATCCAAGCGCGCTCCCCGGGAAGTTTGACGGGTGCATCTCATATGCACCAAACATCCCGCATTGATTGAAAATTATAGGGGGTCGAGCTCACGACCTAAAACGAGCGCTTGTCGGGAGGCAACCCGACGGTTTTTGCTTTATTTTTACTTTTTCTTTATTTTCGTTTTAGAGATTTTTAGCGTTTTGAATCATCCGACCAAAAATTTTGTGATAACGGGTCCTATTTTTCTTGACAGGAGAGGAGATAGGTAGATCATCATGAGGAGGATGAACGAGACGACGAGGAGCGCCCCAAGAAGGCGTTCGACTCTTAGGAGGAGCATGCAATCGACTGGAGGAAGAAAGACGGAGTTTAGAGCCCAAACGAAGACAAACAGCAGAACACAAGGCTCACTCGGCCGAGTATACTAGTCACTCGGCCGAGTCCAGAAGTTCGTCCGGCCGAGCCGCTCACGAACGAGGGAAGTCTGCTGTACCCAACTCTCTGTCTATTTTCCTCATTTCATTAGAACTGCTACTCGGCCGAGTCTATATTCTCACTCGGCCGAGTAAAACGGATACCCTCCTAGGGCGAGTCATGCCGAGTAGCTTGAGTCACTCGGCCGAATGGACTTACTCCACTCGGCCGAGGCTGGCAAAGCCACTCGGCCGAAGCGATATCGGGGAGAAATTTTTATTTGCATCGCTCGGCCGAGTGAGCATGTCACTCGGCCGAGTCGTAACTTTTCTATATATAAGCTGCGAGGGGGGCGCGGAATTCGAAAACGCAAATCCCCAATTCTCGCCCGCGCCCCTTCAGCTCCCACACCCGATTCCCCCTCGCTCGACCCTCACTCGCCCGACCGTCGCTGCCCGCCGCCGCTCGGCCCGCCACCGCCGACCGAGCCCGCCGACGCCTCGCCCGAGTCGCCGCCGGCGGCGCACCGCCCGGTCACCTCCGGTTCGCTTGTTTTCGCCATTTTCTCCTCTTTTTGCGTAGTTTTTGAGGATCCGTGTATTAATCGAACCCCTAACCCGAATCAATTCCCATATCTATCTGTTATACCCCTATTGCTCCATACATTTTGATTATTACTCGCTGATATCGCTTTTCCATGCGCAGGTTGCTTTTTGGAGCTTAGGGGAGCTCAGGGGAGCTTCTACGGGCTGCTCAGGACTTCGTGGAGGCGCGGACTTCGCACGCTTCCACTGCTTAGCACTCGTGGCGTGTTTGGGTAAACTCTTTCCACTCTTTGTGCACACGCCGCACTTTTCACTTTTCGGCGCGCGCTCGGGGCCGATATGCCGCCCCGGACACGGCCGCGGTCGAAGAGAGCTTCCGCCAAGCGGAAGCGGTCGGATGATGCCGGCCCCTCCCACGAGTTGGAGGACTCTCCTCCACCGTCCCCCAC
This sequence comes from Scilla litardierei, assembly GCA_030789695.1. Taxonomy (NCBI): domain Eukaryota; kingdom Viridiplantae; phylum Streptophyta; class Magnoliopsida; order Asparagales; family Asparagaceae; genus Scilla; species Scilla litardierei. The sequence continues at coordinate 130,767,303 of CM061140.1, read as the reverse complement.
ACACCCCGCACACCTAGCACAGCCTGCAGGCCCCGCACACCCCGCACAGCCTGCAGTGCACCCACAGCCCGCACAGCCTCTCCCTGCCGATCCACAGCCACCACCACCGGCTCCACTGGTCGGGCCACTCGGGATTACGTTCCGAGACGACGCACACCGCGCCGTCTTCGAGCGTATCTCCCAGCGCTCGATCGTACCCTCCAGGTTTGCACACCTCGCTGACCTAGGACGCCTGGGGGTACTTGAGGGGATGCTCACGTTGTACGACAACGTGGGCTGGCGAGATTTTTTCCAGGTGTCGGCGGATACTTTTACCCGCCCGACACTTGAGGTTTTGAGTTCGATCGCCCGGACCGATGAGGGATGCTCATTTAGGTTCATGGATCGAGAGTGCCAGGTCACTCTCGATATGATGAGAGCGTTCTTCTCATGGCCCGCAGTCCCCGGAGCCGATCGCGGTTACGGCCCTACCCACATCCCCCCACCTTCTTTCGACGCCGGTGCCTTCTGGGCCCGGATCACAGGCCACCACGTCGCCTTTGACCCTAGTAGGGCCAATGCCTCGGCCATTGTCCACCCCTGCCTACGTATTGCCCAGCGCCTTATGGCGACCACCTTTTTGGCCAGATATGAGCCGGGCACGATGTCTACGCCAGAGCTTTACATGCTCTACGCGATGACACGTCCCAAAGCTCTATCTAGGGATGGAGATGAGCTTGTCCCCGTCGTCGTGATCGACATTGCGGCTTGGTTTTTAGACCGTATCATTGTGTCGGTGGGCGCTCGCTCACCGATATGCTGCGGCGGTCTGATCACCCTGCTTACCATGATGACCGGCGAGGACCTACCTGACGACCTGCGACGCGTTCCGGGCCCCACTTCCTTGTCGATAGACGTTATGGCCCGGATGAAGATGCTGCGTCCGCATGGTGAGCGTCATTGGGTCTGGTTGCATGGCCCTTTCGGTGCCGACTACATGATTCTCCCGAGCCCAGCTCGGACCCAGATTGCACCGGCCCACGTTGACTGGCTCCCAGCGATGGATGTCATCATCCCCGCTGCGTACGTGCTCGAGGCCGAGGAGGCCGAGCAGGCCCATGCTGCCCACGCTGCCCAGGCTGCTCCCGCAGACCCTGCTGCACACCCTGCCGAGCCTGCTGCCGACCCCGTCGACCCTGTGGCCCCTCAGCCTGTTCCTGACATTTCCACTGCTCCTGACACTTCTGTCCCCACCTCTGTCAGTGTCGAGAGTACTTTTGCTGAGCCCACTTCCACCACTGTCACCACTTCCGAGGCTGTCCCCACCACTCCCGCTGCCACCTCTGGCCCTCTATCCGTGGAGCCTCTTTGCTCCGCACTCCCCGAGCGCCCGCCGACCTTTGTCGAGAGTGGAGCGCCATCGTTTGCCGCGGTCGTGGAGACCATGGCTAGCATGATCTCCGCTGGGATTTCGCCTTTTGGTCCACACAGTTCCGCCCCAGCGGTAGAGTCCTCTGTCTCCACAGCCGCCGTATTCTCCGAGAGCGTCGTGGCGTCTGTCCACACTTCTGGGCCACTGACCTCTCTTGCCACTTCGTTGCCACTTTTGCACGCTTCCTTTGCTGCCGCTGCCTCTACTTCTCACCAGCCGGTGCCCCGGCCTCACACTGAGGCCAGGCCCACATTTGCTGGCGCGGCACCTTTTGTCCCCTTCCCTGCTGAGCCCGTTACATACTCCACTCGCGTACGCCAGCCCCGCCCCGCGCAGCCTAGACCGGTGCGTCCCTCTGCACCACCCCCGCCCGACACTGTACTGCAGAGCATACGTGCTCTTGAGTTGGTGGTGAGTGGTCTTAGAGCTGACCTTAGGACCCTGTCCTCCACCGTCTCTACGATGGCTGGACGCTCTGCCCTGATCCCTCAGATCCACTACTGCCTGACACAGATCTTAGAGCGTCTTCCGCGCGTACCACCACCCACCCAGCAGGTTCCCACTCACACTTCCACACACACTAGACCTGCTTCCACTTCCACCCCCACCCCAGCTCAGCAGCCTACACCACCACCACCACCACCTCCGCCTCAGGACGGAGACGGCGCAGCACCACCTTCCTAGGCACCCTTGATGCCATCGATTCCTTTTGCCGTTGTGCTGCCCGTTTCTGCTGGGTCCTGATGCCTTTTTGACCACCCCCCCTCCCCTCACTTTTTTTGTGATTCTCATTTTCCGTATCTTTATATATCTTTTTTGGGAGAGAGGGAGAGCTTTTGGTGACCCATTTATACTCGTATCACTCATATCTGTGCATGCATCATATCCGCATCATATTTTCGTTTCTTTATTTTTCGTTTTATTATCTTTTTTCTTTCCATAATGCACGCATCCTCACTTGCCCCTCTCATTACTTGTCTCTCTGTGTGCCACACTTTGCACATTGAGGACACTGTGCACTTTAGCTTGGGGGAGTGAGTTCTCACGTTCTTTTTCGATTTGCCACCTTTATTTTTAGTTTTTCACACCGTTTCTTTTCACTTTTGCACTCATTTTTCTTTATTTTCTTTCATTTTGCCATGCATCACGTTTTTCTTATTTCTCTGTGTGCCGCATTGCATAGTTTTATTTTTCTTATCTTTATTTCTTTCCTTTTTCATCTCATGCTAGAGATGAATTTTCTGTGATGATGTCTACGTGGAGTTAGCTTATTCTATATGCATGCTATATTTGTCATGTCTTAGATTTTATTTCTGATATCATATGCTATGACTTGCTTTGCATCTAGAATAGTAACCCACACTTTCTCCGCATGAAAATGGATGAAGTTTTATTATTAACTGAGCCTGAATATTCATATGTATGCTATCACAGAAAACACACCAAGATTCACGCATTGAATGCTTATATCTGGAGTACCGATTTCTTTTCCTATATCATTTCTATATGCATGAATTGTACACTTCACTTCGGGATGATTGAATGATGTTAGCTATGATATATCTGGATTAGTTAGCTTTTTTGTGATCAAAACTGAGTAGATTAGATTACCCTGCTGAAGTTGTCGTGCATGTCTTATAGAGTGAACCGAGAGTTATATATATTTCTTTCTCCACAAATCTTGAACATCATTCTCTACTTTTAAAAATCATTGGTGAATCTCCCCTTAGTGATTCTATTTTATGGCATTTCCCCCGCTATTAATTCCTAGCTCCAAATCCCTTCTTCTAAAAAAAATAATAAATAATAAAAGAGAGAAAAACATTCTTGTATATCATTATCTCTCTCCGAGTTGGGATCATTGTGTATATTGCTTATTGAAAAAAGAGAGAGAAAAAAAAGAGAGAAAAGAGGAAAAATCCTCAATAAAAGATCCCATCTCACTTTCTTTCTTTCTTCTTTCTCTTCTTTGCTTTTGGAGCTATATAAAAATGGGGATGTAAATATTTTTATGCCACCACGCTTATAGATAAGCTTGGGGAAGAGGATCCATTGATGTGTGAGAGAGTGACTACTTGACATCGCACGACAACCTAGGCTAAGTAATATTCTATACTCGGTGAGATTGTTTCTAGCTTCACGAAATCCAGAAATCTAAGCCTAGCGTTCATTTCATGAAATCCAAACTTTTCCATTCTCTCTATTCTATAGTGTGATACTCTTATACTCCAGATAGAAAGCGTTTAATTGAAAAGTGTGTGATCTGTGATTTGTATACCGCTTTAAATGATTCAGGCAATGTTAATTTTAAGATCATTCCGTTCTTCATGATTATATCAATGTTCGTGGGTTTCTATTTCTATTTGCACTATTATACTATGATATCAAAATAAGATTCTTTGACATGTATTTCTCATTCGGTGCATGCTATAAGAGTAAGTGAAACCCACGTCCTGAGAAAATAATCTAGCACCCTACCTCTTCGCTTCTTTCTTTCGTCTTTATTTTCATTTGGTTTTCATTCTTCTTCGTTTTTCATTTTTTTTCGTTTTTTCGCCATTTTCGTTTTCCGAATCCACCGGGTTCGCCTTTTACTTATCTTCCTCGAGGACGAGTAAGAGGCAAGCTTGGGGGATTTTGATCACTCCATATTTTACACCTTTTTCCCGTGGATTTGCATGCCATTTAGATCGCCCAAATCATGTTTTTCACGATATATCGACGATATTGCGATGCTTTTCACGATTTGTTGTTTTTGTCGCATTTCAGGTGATTTGGCGCGATTAGGAGTGATCTCGAGACGCGCTTACTCTACATGGCCACCGACGACCTCCCCGAGGGATATTTTACTTTGGAGAGGAGCGGAAGAAGAATGGACGTCGCAGGAGCGACGAGGAGGCCAAAACAATCAGATTGGGCATCTTTTGTGTCCCACTCGGCCGAGTGGAGGAGCCACTCGGCCGACCAGCGAGACACTGCTCGGCCGACCCGTTCAGACACGATTTCCATATGTACTCGGCCGAGCGACGGAGACCACATCGGCCGAGTGACTATACCACGTCCGCCCGAGTGGCGCCCAGACGAAGGCCCTCAAAGATATCGAAGTTACTGTTTTTCGGCCACCTGAGCTTCAGAAGACCCACTCGGCCGAGTGGTAAACCACGTCCGCCCGAGTGCAGTGAAGCCATCGGCCGAGTGACGACAACTCACTCGGCCGAGCCGCCTCTGAACTGAAGACCCTTGAAGCCCCCGACTTACTGGAAAATGACAGGGTTTTCACTCGGCCGAGCGACTTTTGTCACTCGGCCGAGTGCGATGCGCTGCCTGTAGCGAAATTTGCGGAAAACAGGCTGTGCAGGGGCGTTTTGGTCAGGATTTTTGGACGATTTTTGGGGCTATTTAAGCCCTGTTTTTACCCTAGTTTTGGGAGCCATCTCTTAGATTTTTTGCAGCTTTTTGGAGATTACTTTTTAGCTTTATTATTTTGTGATTGGAGAAGAGAAAAACATGGATTTTTGTTGGATTAATTGAAGAACTACTTTGGTTTGCATCTCTCTTCCCCAAAAACTCTATTTTTATTGTTTATATCATTGTTGTGATGAATTCCATTGTCTATTTCATTGATTATTTTTGTGCTATTGCTATGATTTGTGAGTAGTCTCCACGTCTTGGGGCGTGGGGATGAACCCTACAAGCCCAATTTCGTATTTGTGATAAATTGGGAGAAATTGTGCTAGAATCAATAATTAGAGATTAGATTGGGATCGAATTACTACGGATAGCTAGGTATTCATATCAATTGGGATTTGCAAGAGATTGGATCCCAATTTGATAGGAAGCCCTAGAAATCCGAATTGGGTTGGAGTCGAATTTTCGAAGTATCGGTTTGCAAGAGATTGGACCGATACTAGGATCTCCGGTTGCAATTCCGTGCCGATACCCGTTTGCAAGAGATTGGACGGGTAGGAACTATCCTAATTTAGATTGTGGACCGAGTTTGCAAGAGATTGGGCTCGGTGCGTAATTGGACGATGATGTTGATCCTAATGCTAGCTTTCCTAGGCTAGGGTTTGCAAGAGATTGGACCCGACCCTAGGATAGCTATAGACCGGCAACAGCGCGAGAGCGTGAGCTTGGTTCCACATTTAGTTGCAACTAGTTCATCCAAATTCTCATTCTAGCAATTTTGATACCGACGAACCACATTTATGAAACACGGTGAGTAGTGGGGATTCCCCATTCCCTAGACGTTCTTTATTTGATTTGATATTTCGCACATTTGTCTGACGATTGTGACAGGATCGCCCAGGGCAACTCTCTCTATTCTTGAATAGCCAGGTTGGTTAGGAGCAAGCACGGTCATTCGTCCTCCCTGTGTTCGATACCCGCTCGCCGCTATACCGTGCGCTTGCGGTAAAACTACTGTCACGCCCCGCTTCCCAAAATGGACGGAAGCGAAACGTGACGAGGCCCGCTTAGGCCAGAGCTTTAGAAGCTCGGACCCAATAAGCGTCTGTAGGGGTACCATTTAAAAGACTTTTCAGGTTCTTGCATTTTTATAGTTCGAAACAACAAAAGTACAGAAAAGAAATTTGCATTCATTAAATCAGAGATATGATGTCCAACAAGTACAAAGTCTAAAAAGAAGCCTAAGCGTGGCAACAAACTATCTAAAAGAAAACTGAAAGTAGTAACCTCTGGAAGTGACGACTAAAAGACCTCAAGGTCTGGTCCTCGTCAGGCACGTGCTCTGGGTCGACGTCCTCGGCTCCTCGTACTCCAGCGAGTCTGCTTCGTCCACAATCTCTGGCTGAACACCTAACGTACAGCACCCAAGAAAAAGGAACTGTACGTCAGGTAAAGTCTACAAGAAGGGTTAGACTTTACTGCAAGTGCACCGAACTTTTTAGACAACGTTTTACTGGTTGATTAGCATGCTGAGGTTCTTTTACACAACAGCTTACTGGTTGATTAACATGCTGTGGTTATAACAGGGTAACACGACAAGGAGTAACGCAGCAGGAAAGTAAAACGGGACAAGTAGTAGTCGTAGCGTGTGCTACCAACTACGGGACTAGCCTACAGGTGTCAAGACAAGACGTGACGTGACGGAAACAAGACAGGACAAGACAAGTGAGACACGAAAGGGTTCACGCCTTACGGTTCGAGGGGGATCAGACCCTCTTACCGTGCGCACGCTCAACCCAACCCCAAACCCCAAGACAAGACAAGACAAGATATCCGTACAAGGGATCACTCGCTCTAGCTTGGCGAGTGCCCTATTGCCCGCAGGCTGAGAATCCGTACAAGGGATCACTCTCTCTAGCTTGGAGAGTGCCCTATTGCCCTCGGGCTGTGTATCCGTACAAGGGATCACTCTCTCAACTTGGAGAGTGCCCTATTGCCCGCAGGCTGTGAGTCTGTACAAGGGATCACTCGGCGAGTGCCCTATTGCCCAGCGGGCTGTGCAAGACGGGACGTGACGTGACAAGACAGGAAAGGTTATTCTAGGGTGTCCACACACACGCACACACATGATAGCCCTACAGCATGAAAAAAAAAGTTGTTGTTGTCAGGCTCAGACTTCGTCGTCAAGTCTGAGCCGTCAAGAGTCGTCCCAGACGCTATCATTTCACGTCCGGTTCTATACATTCACAGTCTAACAGTTCTAGCAACCTAAGCACAAAGCACGGTCAAAAAACGCAAGTGGGTACACTTGCCTGAAATGGCGAGTGTGTCGTCCTCTCGAAGCGTCTCGTCCAAGCGTCTCGTCCAAGCGTCTCGTCCGCAGAAGTCCGTCTGAAATATCGCCACGGCGACGATGTCAGGTCTCAAATTCATCAAGTCCTATTAGGTTTCGTTTCTAGGTTTTCGGGACTATCCTATTCGTCAAAAGTCACTTTTTGATGTATCAACCTAATCGACGATCTATCCTATGTGCACAGTCAAATTAGTCCGTTCGTCGATTTTCTATGTTCGTACAACGTTTTACAGGAGCTGAAAATTAAATTTAGTTCAAGTTGACGGTTTTTAGTTTAGGGTTCAGTTAGCTATTGTGGGGGTTTCTACGAGTTTCGGGGAACTAACCTGAACCGGAGTTTGTCGTAGAATGGATGTCGTGTCTGATCGGAGCACTCCACAGCTTCAGATCTGGTCCTCGCACGATTCTCCAAAAGTCCAGACTTGCGACGAAGGCCTACGACGTGTCGCAACGTCGTAGACGGCAAATCCGTGAAGTAGCACGTCCAAGTGGGGCCCACAGCAGTGCTAGGGGTCCAAGGGGGGCCCACAACACCTCAGGAGCACTTGGGGGGCCCACCACAGAAGTTGGTGTGGGAGAAATGATGTTGCGACGAAGTTGGGTCGGTCGGACTTGGTCGGTGCGGGGGTTCCTCTCGGTCAGACCGAGAGGGGCTCTCGGTCGTGCACTGAGCAGCGCAGCGGGGTCGGTTGCAGCGGGGGTGCGAGGAGAACCGTCGGTCTGACCGACAGATCCCATCGGTCGCAGCGGGCGGGCCACGTTGCAACGTTGCAACTTGCAACGAGGCGGAGCGGAGAGCGGGTGCGGGGCGGCCTCTCGGTCGCTGCGGGCGGACCCATCGGTCGGGCGCTAGGGCGATGCGGAGCGGTGCAGCGGAGCGGCCAAGCGGCTGTTCTCTCGGTCAGACCGAGAGAAGGCCTCGGTCGGAGCGGGCGACAGCGGGGGGCGATGCAGCGGGCGCTGCAAGCGGCGATGCGGGGAGCAGCTCCGGTCGTGCGCTGAGATTTGCGGGGGCGGCCGTCGGTCGTGCACGTTGCGATCGTCGCAACGTTGCGACGAAGCTTTAGAAGATGAAACGGCGGCTAGGGTTTTGAGCTATGACGAAATAACTTTTCCTAGGGCTAACTTAAATAGGTTAGAGCTAGGGTTAGGGTTTGGGTTCGGAAAAATATTATTAAAATAATTTAAAATAATTAATTTACTTAAAAATTACTCTCCTCTCCCTCACACGAAATTGGGGCGGCCAAAAATTCTGAAAATTTGCCAGAAAATTCTTTAATACGTTATTATAATATAGTAATTTTATTGTAATTAAAACTTTTATAAAAATAGGTTTTAAAATTATTTAAAGCTTTCAAAAAATAGAAAATAGGTCAAATTAAGTCCAAAAATTATAAAATAATTCTGGTGTGTTCGGGACGACTAAAGAAAGAGTGTGGAGAAGACGGATCTAAATTTCGACGTCGAGGGACGAAACTAAAAATAGAAACGTCTCGCGTCAAAACAGAAAGTCGCGACGTCACGTCAATTTAGATAGTACCGCTGAAGAACGACTCGAGATATGCCGTTCCCAAGTTGTTCCTCAAACTAATACTTTCAGAGACGATCACGACGACATATCACACAAAAACGTTCAAAAACAAATAAAGTCTAAAATAAACACGTGCACGATCAAAAGCACGTGCACGAAGAAGGTACGTTAGAAACAGGCCGTTACATTCTACCCACCTTAGAAATGATTCCGCCCTCGGAATCACTCACACTAGTAATAATATTACTCATATAACCTTATACCCGCAACTCTCATACCTACTCGTAAAGATTTCTAATCCTGTAACTTCGAACAACGTTCCTCGATAATCCATCATATCCCATCTTTTCACTGGGCAAAGCCACGACTAAACTCACCTCCTAATAATATAGATCCATCATTACCGTTCCAATTTCCAACTCCAAGTTCTCATAAAAATAATAACATCTTCTGATATCGTACCACTCCACTAAGCATCATCATCGCTCATTAATATCTTTTGAATTTCTAAACCTTTTCCCAACATTAATAAATCTCCAAAAAAAACGCGATTCTAGTCATCCACCAATCCAAGACAAAACATTTGTCTATCCTATAATACCTTCACCAATCAGCAATCGTCGTGTCTTCATTACATTCTCGTCATATCTCCCCATAAATTCATCCACCAAATATTTTGATCTGTCAGAATTACCCCTCATCCTACTCACTATAACTAATCCCAACCAATATTAAGTCCGACTGCCTAATCATCCATTTATCTCCACACGTCGTGTTATCCTCAAAGTCTTCTCACGTCAATTCATCAATCAGTCTCAATGCTAATATAAGCTCTTCTCAATCTCCTGATCACCCTAACTCATACTATTCTCGGCAGTTACTCCTATCTACTACCCGTCTAAGCCTCAAGTCTGATAAGTCGTCATCTCCTCGCATTTAATCTCATTCAAACAGAATTCTCCATTGAGTCCACCACACTTCGGTTTTATAAATAAGTCTGAGACAGTTCATTCTTTTCATCCAAAAAAATATTCTAATCCATCATCCTCGTGTTCCCAAAATCAATTAATCATTGCCAGAATAAAACTCATCTCACTCCCTGAGCCTACCCGCAAACAAAATCCTACAACGATAGTAGCTAGGCCCAATTAATATAACAATCATAAACATGAAAATCTTTGTTTAAGGAAGAAAGAAGAGAAGAGAAAGAGAGACTTCAAGGCAAAAGAAATATTTTAAAACATTTGGAAAAACGTGTGGCGTTGCGGTAATGGATGAGGGAGGTTAAGTGATTTGTGATCTTGTGAGCTAGTTTTAAAACTTTAAAGATTTGGTTTTAATAAAAAAACAAAGTTTTGATATGATTCACATACAACCAAGATAAACCATTCATTAAAACTCAGTCTAAGGATCTGCCTGCGATGACACCATTCATATAAGTATGAATACCGTCATTCAGACAACTTCCAGCATACCATGGTTGACACTGAGTACACATTCAAGACACAGGAGACAAACATCAGGATCCTAAAGATGACACACTCATACAGGTCTACACACTCTACCTATACTCAGGCACTGCAACGACATCACCTACCAGAGAGCCTACTCCTAAACTGGAGATAGCATGGATAACTACAAGGTCTAATGTCTAGATAAAAGAAGGAAAGAAAACTAAATCAAAAGCGGAACGAAATAAGATCGGGAGGATAGAGGTCAAATATGGCAAGATAAGGAGGTAGTTGGTTGGGTGTAAAACGATTGTTTTGCAAATGAAAAAAAAAAATAGGTTTACACAAAGGTTTTGAAATGTGGTCACGAGAAACATAGAACAGATATAATAATAATAAAATAATTGAAGTTCCCCCTAGTTTAGGAAAAATATTTTAAAAAGTATGCACGGTAAGTGATTTAGAAATAGATCTTGTAGCCCAGAAAAATATAAATTGAATTATCAAAATGTTAACACGGTTTTTAAAAATGAAAATATGAAAGATACCGATTTGAAATAATTTCCAGATAGTAACTTGAAAATTGACGACCAAAGAGATTTCAAAATCTAAGAAGGAACTTTTAATCGAAAAGCAATAAATTTTAAATATATATAATAAAGGGTTTTCAAGGAAGTTAAACCGAGCGAAGAATTTAATAATGGGTTTCGAAAACAAGAAATAAAGGAAATAAAAGTGGGATGAGGTAGCGATTGTTTTGTAAATGAAAAAAAATAAATTTAAACAAAGGTTCTTGAAGTATGAACACGATGAACATATAGATGTTTATATGTAAGAAATTTAAAATCCCCCTTTGTTTTAGAAAAATATTCTAAAGTACGTACGTAAATGGTTAAAATAATTTCGTAGGTAGAAAAAAATGATATATTGAATTCCCGAAATAATAACAAAGTTTTAAAACTAAAATTCGATGGATACTGATTCGAAAATAAGTACGAGGTCGTAACTTAAAACTTTTACGACCGAAAGGTTTCAAAATTCGCGAAAGAATTTTAAATCAACCGAAAGTAAGAAATTTTAAATAAAAAGTTTTCAAAGAAGTCAAATTGGGCGGAGAATTTAATAATGAATTTCGAAAATACTTTTAAAGGAAGCAGGTTTTGGGAAAGGGAAAAATTCGAAAATAAGTACAAGATAGTAGAAATAAATTGTGTAGTTTATAAAAGTAATATATATATTTTGGAAACAAGGCAAATAAAACTGAATTTGAGGAATAATGATTTAAAACGAGTGCGAGATATTGACTTAAAATTTTTTACGTCCCAGAAAGCTCCAAGTCAATTAAAAGTTTTAACTCGATCCAAAACAGCAAATTTTAAATATATAATATAGGGGTTTTCAAAGAAATCAATCTGGAGCGAAAACTTAATAAGGAAAGTCGAAAATAATTTTAGAGAAGGTAGAATTGGTCAGGGAAGGGATTCGAAGGATTGGTGATGATCGTTAGGAAACGATCACGAGAGTCGAGAGAAAGGAAAAATGATCGCATGAAGATTACGCTTAAGATATGAATCGTGAAGAGCCACGATGGGACTCTATGGTCGATAGCACAAAATTTGCAAGGATCAGAGGGATGCTGGAGGACAAGGGTTCTAATCATCGGGTCGTCTAAAGATTTGGATATCTCAGCTCTAAGACTTCCTAATGAGCTAGAATATAATCAGGATCTAATGAGAAAGTTCCTAAGAGAATCAAGGTTACGTTCTGCGGGGCCCGAAGTCGATGGAGCTGGGCGAGCGACTAAAAGAAGGGCTCTGAAATTTTAACACGGTCAGAGTCAAGTGGCTACTAAGGTATTCTAGGACGAGGATGACTAATTCCTAACCAAGGCGTCGGGCTATCAAATTGGGACGTCTACCTAAGTCTTCCCACTAACTAAGACTGAGAAACTAATTCAGACTTGTATGTGGATATTAAATGAATGCGGTACTTTTATTGTTCCGAACTTTTGCGAGACCTGCATGGGCCACCACTAAAACCTGTCACGCCCCGCTTCCCAAAATGGACGGAAGCGAAACGTGACGAGGCCCGCTTAGGCCAGAGCTTTAGAAGCTCGGACCCAATAAGCGTCTGTAGGGGTACCATTTAAAAGACTTTTCAGGTTCTTGCATTTTTATAGTTCGAAACAACAAAAGTACAGAAAAGAAATTTGCATTCATTAAATCAGAGATATGATGTCCAACAAGTACAAAGTCTAAAAAGAAGCCTAAGCGTGGCAACAAACTATCTAAAAGAAAACTGAAAGTAGTAACCTCTGGAAGTGACGACTAAAAGACCTCAAGGTCTGGTCCTCGTCAGGCACGTGCTCTGGGTCGACGTCCTCGGCTCCTCGTACTCCAGCGAGTCTGCTTCGTCCATAATCTCTGGCCGAACACCTGACGTACATCACCCAAGAAAAAGGAACTGTACGTCAGGTAAAGTCTACAAGAAGGGTTAGACTTTACTGCAAGTGCACCGAACTTTTTAGACAACGTTTTACTGGTTGATTAGCATGCTGAGGTTCTTTTACACAACAGCTTACTGGTTGATTAACATGCTGTGGTTATAACAGGGTAACACGACAAGGAGTAACGCAGCAGGAAAGTAAAACGGGACAAGTAGTAGTCGTAGCGTGTGCTACCAACTACGGGACTAGCCTACAGGTGTCAAGACAAGACGTGATGTGACAGAAACAAGACAGGACAAGACAAGTGAGACACGAAAGGGTTCACGCCTTACGGTTCGAGGGGGATCAGACCCTCTTACCGTGCGCACGCTCAACCCAACCCCAAACCCCAAGACAAGACAAGACAAGATATCCGTACAAGGGATCACTCGCTCTAGCTTGGCGAGTGCCCTATTGCCCGCAGGCTGAGAATCCGTACAAGGGATCACTCTCTCTAGCTTGGAGAGTGCCCTATTGCCCTCGGGCTGTGTATCCGTACAAGGGATCACTCTCTCAACTTGGAGAGTGCCCTATTGCCCGCAGGCTGTGAGTCTGTACAAGGGATCACTCGGCGAGTGCCCTATTGCCCAGCGGGCTGTGCAAGACGGGACTTGACGTGACAAGACAGGAAAGGTTATTCTAGGGTGTCCACACACACGCACACACATGATAGCCCTACAGCATGAAAAAAAAAGTTGTTGTTGTCAGGCTCAGACTTCGTCGTCAAGTCTGAGCCGTCAAGAGTCGTCCCAGATGCTATCATTTCACGTCCGGTTCTATACATTCACAGTCTAACAGTTCTAGCAACCTAAGCACAAAGCACGGTCAAAAAACGCAAGTGGGTACACTTGCCTGAAATGGCGAGTGTGTCGTCCTCTCGAAGCGTCTCGTCCAAGCGTCTCGTCCAAGCGTCTCGTCCGCAGAAGTCCGTCTGAAATATCGCCACGGCGACGATGTCAGGTCTCAAATTCATCAAGTCCTATTAGGTTTCGTTTCTAGGTTTTCGGGACTATCCTATTCGTCAAAAGTCACTTTTTGATGTATCAACCTAATCGACGATCTATCCTATGTGCACAGTCAAATTAGTCCGTTCGTCGATTTTCTATGTTCGTACAACGTTTTACAGGAGCTGAAAATTAAATTTAGTTCAAGTTGACGGTTTTTAGTTTAGGGTTCAGTTAGCTATTGTGGGGGTTTCTACGAGTTTCGGGGAACTAACCTGAACCGGAGTTTGTCGTAGAATGGATGTCGTGTCTGATCGGAGCACTCCACAGCTTCAGATCTGGTCCTCGCACGATTCTCCAAAAGTCCAGACTTGCGACGAAGGCCTACGACGTGTCGCAACGTCGTAGACGGCAAATCCGCGAAGTAGCACGTCCAAGTGGGGCCCACAGCAGTGCTAGGGGTCCAAGGGGGGCCCACAACACCTCAGGAGCACTTGGGGGGCCCACCACAGAAGTTGGTGTGGGAGAAATGATGTTGCGACGAAGTTGGGTCGGTCGGACTTGGTCGGTGCGGGGGTTCCTCTCGGTCAGACCGAGAGGGGCTCTCGGTCGTGCACTGAGCAGCGCAGCGGGGTCGGTTGCAGCGGGGGTGCGAGGAGAACCGTCGGTCTGACCGACAGATCCCATCGGTCGCAGCGGGCGGGCCACGTTGCAACGTTGCAACTTGCAACGAGGCGGAGCGGAGAGCGGGTGCGGGGCGGCCTCTCGGTCGCTGCGGGCGGACCCATCGGTCGGGCGCTAGGGCGATGCGGAGCGGTGCAGCGGAGCGGCCAAGCGGCTGTTCTCTCGGTCAGACCGAGAGAAGGCCTCGGTCGGAGCGGGCGACAGCGGGGGGCGATGCAGCGGGCGCTGCAAGCGGCGATGCGGGGAGCAGCTCCGGTCGTGCGCTGAGATTTGCGGGGGCGGCCGTCGGTCGTGCACGTTGCGATCGTCGCAACGTTGCGACGAAGCTTTAGAAGATGAAACGGCGGCTAGGGTTTTGAGCTATGACGAAATAACTTTTCCTAGGGCTAACTTAAATAGGTTAGAGCTAGGGTTAGGGTTTGGGTTCGGAAAAATATTATTAAAATAATTTAAAATAATTAATTTACTTAAAAATTACTCTCCTCTCCCTCACACGAAATTGGGGCGGCCAAAAATTCTGAAAATTTGCCAGAAAATTCTTTAATACGTTATTATAATATAGTAATTTTATTGTAATTAAAACTTTTATAAAAATAGGTTTTAAAATTATTTAAAGCTTTCAAAAAATAGAAAATAGGTCAAATTAAGTCCAAAAATTATAAAATAATTCTGGTGTGTTCGGGACGACTAAAGAAAGAGTGTGGAGAAGACGGATCTAAATTTCGACGTCGAGGGACGAAACTAAAAATAGAAACGTCTCGCGTCAAAACAGAAAGTCGCGACGTCACGTCAATTTAGATAGTACCGCTGAAGAACGACTCGAGATATGCCGTTCCCAAGTTGTTCCTCAAACTAATACTTTCAGAGACGATCACGACGACATATCACACAAAAACGTTCAAAAACAAATAAAGTCTAAAATAAACACGTGCACGATCAAAAGCATGTGCACGAAGAAGGTACGTTAGAAACAGGCCGTTACAACTACAACCGTTCTTTGGGTGTACGTCCCGGAGCGATCACCAGTCGCATGTCGAGCCTTCTACAGTCGTCTGTGGCGCACTGCTCAAGTCAACATTTTTATTGACTCTACTTGAGCTTTTCGCATTAGTCGACTGATGTTCAATTTACAGTCGCCTGTATATTTACTGTCGCCTGTGAATTGGTCAACAGTCGTCTGAAAGGTGTAAGTGCGAATATTGCATCTCTCTGTTTTTCTCCATCCCCTGCAGTAGTAAATTAATGAAGGATAAACAGTCGCCTGTCTATTTTACAGTCGACTGTCATTTGTTCATCAGTCGCCTGTATGCATACTGGGAGAAAGAGTGCAGCTCTCTGTTTTATTCCATCCCATGCAGCAGTCGCCTGCTGAAGGTTTAACAGGCGCCTGTCATGTTTTACAGTTGACTGTATCGTCTTCATCAATCGACTGTCGAGGCTCAGATTATAGCCGTTGGACAGTCGACTGTTATTTGTTCATCAGTTGACTGTCTGTAATGTTTCAGCCCAGAAACTAGTCGTTACAGCCTTTTGTTTTTGGCTATTTCCTTGGGTTTTGAGAGTTTATATAGCGTTCCTATATATATGCGAGGGCTGAGTTCATAAGAGTTTCTTGCTATTGAAAATATTTAGAGTTTAATTAAGCCACTCTCAAACTCTCTCATTTCTCTCTTAGAGCTCATTCTCTCCTTCATGCATTGAAGTCAAGCTCAAGGGAAATCATCCAAGTGATTTCAAGCTAATCTCATCACTTGGAGATCCTCTTCCATGCCTTGCATTCATTTATGAGTAAGTTCATCTCAAGGCATAGGTAAGAGTATTTGTTTTACTTTGTTATTTCATTGAAACCCTAGCTTTCTGTGTGAGAGCTAGTTACTCTCTGTGTGAGGGTTGGTTGAGTTCTCTCTGTGTGAGAGTTTGAGTCTCTCTGTGTGAGAGCATAAGTCTTTCTGTGTGAAAGCAAGGATATATATTTGTGGGAATCCTAAATCCTCTGTCTAAGGTCTCGCTGTGAGAGAGTAAGGATTTCTCTGTGTGAGAATCCAAATCCTCTGCGTGAGGTATCTCTGTGTGAGATTGTATTCACTTCTCTGTGTGAAAATTATAGTGGATATTGGTGTGGCTGGACGTACCCAAGTTTGGGGAATCAGGGTAATTCTTGTGTTTGCGTTTGGATTGATTGTGTTGATTAACTCCTCTTGTACTTATTATTCCGCATTTGCAAATTTAATTTTAATTTCACAATTTATTTCCATTACTCTATTCACCCCCTCTAGAGTGTTTGTTGTTAGTATTGCAAGGTAGACGGTCCTTACAGATTGCCCCCACGATGGGCGTGGAGTGACCTGTGAATTCAATCACGGGCCTGTAACATGGCTCCAGGTCTTCGATCCATAACCCCATCCATTCAAGAGTTGTCATTAAGAGGATGTCGCACGAGCTGTCGGTATCGATGAGTAGCCGTCTGACAACGGCAGTATCGATAATGGCGGAGACAACTAGTGCTTCGTCGTGCGACGGCTTCGCTTTCTCTGCATCCTCCCCGGAGAAATAAAGGGGCAGTGGAGAGTTTCTGGAGTCCCCGTCATTTTCCCCCGCAGGTCCAGACCGGGGCTCGCTCGGTCCCCCAGCACGGGGGGTGTGTCGAGTAATTAAGGTCTTTCCCAGACGATCGCTGTCACGCCCCGCTTCCCTAATATGGAAGTCGAGACGTGAGGAGGTCCGCTCAGACGTGGAGCTGTGAAGCTGCAGTCTGATAAGCGTCTGTAAATTTAAAATTTTCGAAAGGGGGCAGGTCCTTGCATTGCGACGAAACAACAACAATAATAAAGCAGATAAAATAACATCCACCAACAACATCCAACAAATATTACATCATCACAGAATAGTCACAAAAGTACAAATCTGAACAATAGGCCTAAAGCATGGCCAAACAAAACAACGAGAGATAGGTGCTACGCACCGAAACCTAACAGCAACTAAGGAAAGATAATAACTAAGGGGAGACTCCAAACGAGTCTAGGACTGGTCACCAGTGTCCTCGAACTCGGTCTCTGCAGGGACCTCAAACTCAGCGTCAACGAACTGGTCGTTCGCTACTACCTACTCTGTCTCAAAGTCTGACATGTGACACCCAAAGAGAAAAGGGCACATGTCAGCAAAAGTTTCACTAGAAAGGCGGAGAACTTTTGTGCAAGGATACAATATAGAAAAGCGACTAGCAGTTCTAACATGATGAAATGGCATGACAATTAAGAATGCAACATTTAAATGAACAAAATAATAACAATCAAGCACGTTGTAGCAGAAAGCAACAATTCACTATTTCACGATTCACGAATTACTGATTTATCACTTTGTGCACAGAGTTTCCGTCTTTTGGCTGAAGTGGCTGTACGGGCTCACTTCTACGCTCAAGCGATCGTTTAACCCTACCCCTCCACGTGTATATGGACTGGCGCCCATCTTCTGGAGCACGAGCCATGAAGTGTTATTGGCATAGGGTTGTGCCCGCAAAGCAGGTGCCTAGCCTCAATATTTACAATTATTATAGCGTGTGCTGCGCAATCACGACAGAACAATTTGATGCATGACATGACATGGTAATGAGCAGTTAAAGTGCGTACAGTTAATTGAAAGTAAACGTGACATGACCGCATGAAATGATAGCATGGTAAATGTGTCGGATCTAGCTTCGTTGTCAAGCTAGATCTAATAGGGGCATCTAGGCGACTATCATTTCACCGCCTAGTCTCTTTTACGCTAATACAAAAAATTGGCCTAAGACATGGCCTAAATAATTACTGGCAAGTATCACTTGCCTGTTTTCGGTGGTATCGATTGTCGTGGGTTTGTCTGGACGGGTACTACGAGTCGGTATGTCCGGCTCTCTGTTTCGGTTAAACAATTCAATGAATTAGATCCATCGCACGATAAGCACAAAATTAAGTTAATCCCCAACTTAGGTTCGTCAGACTTTTATTGGGGTTTCAGGCTAGAGTGGCAGTTATATTGGGTTATACAAACTGGGTACACATTATTTTATTCAATATTTACTACACCAACATTATTTACAAAGTGCTAACATGCTGAAATCAATAACACTAGTTACTGCAAATCAATTAACTAATATTAACACATAATTAATTAATTAAGCTAATCACATGGTATTATATATTCCAGCTACTAACAGTAATATTTATTAAGAGGTAACAAGTTAACATGGTATAACTCTAGCCTTACCTTACTAATATCAAATACAACCCCTTCCATTATTAGTCCTGTTACCTAGCTCTAACATATAATAATACCCCCCCCCCCCCCCTTACACATTTCTTTATTCTATTTCTCTTTAATACTATCACTGTCATTCTCTTAATTAGGCTGCCCTCTCCCTTTACTCTCTGTCTCTTCCTCTCTTTACTTCTCTTTTTCTTTCTCAGTTGTTCTTCCTTTCTTGTTTTTTTTTCTTTTGTTTCAAATGGCAGCAAGGGGAGGCACTCACGGCGATGGGGGAAGGAGGTCTCACGGCCGGCGGCGGGTCCAGACTCCAGGCGGCGGCGGCGGCGGCGCACAGGGCGGCGGCGGCGGCGGCGCACAGGGCGGCGGCTAGGGCTGGGGGAGGGGTTCGGCCAAGGGAGAGGGGAGGAGGAAGGAGAAGAATGGAAGAAGAGGGTTTGTATTTGATGTTTTTTTTTGTTGTTGTAATGAATCTGAAAAATATTCAGATTTGATTTTGAATCTGTAATGATTTGGTGGATCTGAAATTGTTTGAGGTTTGAATCAAAGCTGTTTTGGAATGGGTTTGAAATGAGTTTGTTGATTCTTTTTTTTCAACTTCAGATCTGAAGTTGTTTTTGGTTTGATTTCTCAACTCAAATTTCAGATTTGTATTTGTATTTGGTGATGGTTTTCATGAAATAAATTAGGGTTGATTTGTATTTGAGCCCTGAAGAAATTGGGTTGATTTGTTGAAGTTGATGAGGTTTGGGTTTCTCTGATTTGGATGTTTGAACAAGGGTTTGATTGTGTTGAGAATTCGGGTTGGGAAGATTCTGGTTTTGATGAAATTGGGAAGGATTTGGGCTAATGATTTGAGAATTTGTATTGGAAAGAAGATGGGTTTGGGGACTGATTTGGGATGAAGATTAGGGAAGAAATTTTGTTTGGGAAAACAATTTTGGTGATGAATCGTTTTGCAGAGGAGACTACGAGCTTAAGAAGCTAAGCAGGGGAAACACCTTTTCCCATTGTCAAACCAGACATTAATATGATTAGGATAGAATTTATTAACATCTTTAGACTTTTGTAGAGACGTGTTATTTTTCTCAAACGAAAACAAGGAACAAAGAGAAGCCAACTTTGATTTCAGAAGTGGTTGTTTAAAACATGTGTGTTGTCGTGTAGTTAAGGGTTAAGGTAAAAACGTAATTAACGTAATTAATTAGTCATCATTAAAAATGGAAAAGTAATTAGTGAAATTAATTAAAGAAATTAAGATTTTGTAATTAGTAAAATGTAATTAGCAGGATAATTAAGTTAAATTAAGGCTTGATGGTAAATATCGACGATACGGTAAAACGAAAACAGTGACGCGCTCGCGTTGACACGTCCGGACGAAAAGTTAACTGGATAACAGAAGTAAAATACTGGCACGCACAATCGAAACTCGCCTAAAAATACTGGCCGTTACATTCTACCCACCTTAAGAAAAATTCCGTCCTCGGAATTCTCATCAACTAAGGAGTAGAAAACAAATATGGATAACGATCCCGTATCTCATCTTCCCGCTCCCAGGTAGATTCTCCTGGCGAGTCATGACGCCACATCACTCTGACAAGATCAACAGTATTGTTCCTGAAAACTTTCTGACGTCGATCTAGGATCTCCACTGGTTGCTGTTCATACATCAGATCTGGTCGAACTGTGATCTCTGAGTAATCCACAGCATGAGATGGGTCGCTGATATAACGACGGAGCTGGGACACATGAAAGACGTCATGAACTCCCTCTAAGGATGGTGGCAAAGCTAAGCGATATGCTACTTCTCCAACTCGCTCTAGCACATCGAATGGTCCAATATATCTCGGACTAAGCTTGCCTCTCTTCCCAAATCGAATTACTCCTCGATTTGGTGAGATCTTCAGGAACACATGATCTCCCGACTGAAACTCTAGAGGACGTCGTTTAGCATCTGCCCAATGCTTATAACGGTCCTGGGCGATCCGAATCTTGTCTCTGATATCTCGCACAACATTAACTGCTTCCACTATCATCTCTGGTCCCAACAGTTCTCTATCACCAACGTCATCCCAACTCAACGGTGATCGACATTTTCTCCCGTAGAGAGCCGCAAAAGGCGCCATGCCAATGCTCGCCTGATAGCTGTTGTTGTAGGAGAACTCCACCAGGTGCAAATGATCCTCCCATGAACCCTTGAGATCCAACATACATGCCCTCAACATATACTCCAAGATCTGAATGGTACGCTCTGACTGGCCATCTGTCTGCGGGTGATACGCAGTACTGAACTTCAGACTGGTACCCAGATTGGTCTGCAGACTCTTCCAGAACTGAGATGTGAATCTCGTATCACGATCTGATACAATGCTCACAGGGACTCCATGCAAGCGCACGATCTCCTACACGACATAATTCATATCACGACTAGTACTAGAAGGAAACTATAAAGGTACGAGTTAGGTCATTACCTCCATATACTTCCTTGCTAATATCTCCGTGGATTGCCCAACTCGGAAAGGTATAAAGTGCGCAGACTTGGTCAATCGATCAACGATGACCCAGATCGCGTCGTTCTGCTTGGTGCTCCGAGGTAAGCCAGTCACGAAGTCCATCGTGATGTGCTGCCACTTCCATTCTGGAATTGGCAGAGGTTGCAATAGTACAGCAGTGCGATGATGTTCAGCTTTCACTTGCTGACACACGAGGCACTTGGCAACGCTCCGTGCCACACTTCTCTTCATTCCATGCCACCAGAAATTTTGACGAAGATCCTTGTACATCTTAGTACCTCCAGGATGAATAGAATAAGGCGAACTGTGAGCCTCATTCATCAACTCCTCTCTGATATCTCCTGCAGGTACGCAGATCCTACTACCATATCTTAAAGATCTATCCGCGTGAATCAAAAAATCTGTTCGAAGTCCTGCTTCGACTTGTTCTCTGATCTTTTTCAACTTAGCATCTCCCACTTGAGCAGTCTTGATTCGATCCATGATCGTCGATTGAATCTGCATGTTCATCAACGACGATGTGACTCCCGGTAGAACAGCTTCAACATTCATCCTTCGCAGATCCTGCTGCAATCTCCACTGAGCTATGAGAATCATCACTTCGGGCAGTCGACTCAAGGCATCCGATACGACATTCACCTTTCCTGGATGATACTGAAGATCGATGTCGTAGTCTGCCATCAAATCCAACCATCTGCGTTGTCTCATATTCAGCTCCTTCTGGGTGAATATATATTTCAAACTTTTGTGATCAGTGAAGATTTTCACTTTCTCACTCAGTAAGAAATGTCGCCAGATCTTCAGTGCAAAGATGACAGCAGCTAACTCCAAGTCGTGGGTCGGATAATTCTTCTCATGGATCTTCAGTTGTCGCGAAGCATATGCGACAACATGATTGTGCTGGTGCAGAACGCATCCAAGTCCCTTGCCTGATGCGTCGCAGAAAATCTCGAAGCCTCCGCTTCTGTCTGGAATAGCTAAGACTGGTGCAGTAGTCAGTTTCTTCTTCAAAGTAGAAAAGGCTTGCTCACACGAATCTGACCAACTGAACTTAACATCCTTCCTCGTCAATCTCGTCATTGGCTCAGCTATCCTCGAGAAATCCTTGATAAATCTGCGGTAGTATCCAGCCAATCCAAGGAAACTCCTGATGTCCGATGCCGATCAAGGTGTAGGCCATTCACTGACTGTTTTGACCTTCTCCAGATCCACTGAGATACCAGCTCCCGATACTACATGCCCAAGAAATGCAATTCTATCCAGCCAGAATTCGCATTTGCTGTACTTGGCATACAGTCTATGGTGACGGAGTGTCTCTAACACCATCTTCAAATGTTCTGCATGCTCTTCCTCGCTCTTCGAGTACACCAGGATGTCGTCTATGAATATCACCACGAACTTGTCGAGGAAGTCATAAAAGATAAGATTCATGAGATTCATGAACACAGCAGGAGCGTTGGTCATACCGAACGGCATGACAACGAACTCGTAATGCCCGTACTTAGTCCGAAAAGCGGTCTTGAGTACATCTTCCTTCTTGACTCTGACTTGATGGTATCCGCTCCGGAGATCCAACTTCGAAAATACCTTTGATCCACCAAGCTGATCAAAGATATCATCAATACGGGGCAGCGGGTACTTGTTCTTCACGGTGATCTGATTCAATTCCCGATAATCAATGCACATTCTCCTCGATCCATCCTTCTTCTTTACTAGCAAGACGGGTGCACCCCAGGGAGATACGCTAGGATGAATGAAACCCTTCTGTAGTAGCTCATCCAACTGCTTCCTTAGCTCTTCCAACTCTGCAGGAGCCATACGATACGGTGCCTTCGAAATTGGTTGAGCTCCTGGCATAAGGTCGATGTCGAACTCCAACGCTCGATCGGGCGGCAGTCCAGAAATGTCTTCAGGGAAGACGTCATCGAAATCTCTCACTACTGCAGGCTTCTCTGGTTCAGCAATCATAGATGCAATGGTCAATCGGTAAGGCTGGGCTCAGAACTTGACAGGTCCAAGCGAACATCCTCCGCCGACAAACTCAAACACTGGGTGGTCAGGAATTTCAAACACCACTTTCTTCCGGTGACAGTCAATCGTGGCATAAAAAGCTCCTAACCAGTCAATGCCGAGAATAGCATCGAAATTGGATAGGTCGTGGACAATGAAATTAGCATATAGTTCGTGTCCACTAATCACCAACGGGCATGGTTTACATCCCAGTGCAACCTTCACTACACCATTCCCAGTTGTAATGTTCCAACACTTGTGAAGTGTATAGGTGGGTATTGAGTGTTTGACTACGAACTTCCGAGATAGGATGCACATGGAAGCTCCAGAATCGAACAGGGTCAAGGCCGGGTGAGATGAAACTAAGATGACACCTAAGGGTAACATGCCACTAGATTAACATGGGTCTAACTAATAAACATAATGCATAAATAAGGAGGACTAGTATAGAAGTTACCTGCAATAACTCCGTCCTCAGTCTCTGCCTCCACTGCAGTCATCGTGAAGGCTTGCCTCTTAGGCTGAACAGCCTGCTGGAAAGCCTGCTTCTGGGGAATGAGAGGCGCTCCACGTCCAGTGACTACCGGAGCTCTTTGCTGCTGAACTCCAACTGGTGCCTTCCACGGTTGCTTAGCACTCGGGCAGTCCTTCAATGTATGCATAGCGTCACCACAAACCAAGCACTGGCCCAGAAGCCTCCTGCACTGCTCCTTCACATGACCAATCTTGCCGCAATGACTGCACGTCTTCTGGCTAGGCCCACCTGGCCTCTTAAACTGCACGGACTGATTAGGCTTGAACCCAGGCCTAACCACAGCTCTGGCCTGCTCCATAGGCCTCTTCCCAGCACCTGAATACTGCCCTCTCTTCTGATTGGCAATAAGCTCCTGCCTCTTGGCAGCTATCAGCAACTTCTGGTAAGAGTCTAAGTCCGAAGAGGAAATCAAACTCTGCAGTTCCAAAGATAAACCCTGTAAGAATCTTTGTGCTCGATCCTCAGTAGTCTCCACCATCTTCGGCGCAAAGCGACTCAGTCTCATGAACTCTTGGTGGTACTGATGCACCGTCAGATTTCCTTGCTTCAGATTGATGAACTGCTGCATTAGCTCCCTCCTGACAGCTTGAGGAAAATACTCCTCATTAAATCTCGCCTTGAAAGTGGCCCAGGGAATAGGCTTCACTAACATCTGCTCTTCTGACTCCCACCAACTGCGGGCATTGTCCTTCAGTTGCTTCTTTACCAAGTCAACCCATCCGACCGGGTTAACCTTCGAGAGAAGCAGATTATCCTCCGTGTTCTTCATCCATTTATCCGCAGCTAATGATCCTTCTGACCCAGTAAAATATGACGGGCCCAGCTCCCGAAATTGCTTCGCTCCCGGCTCGAAGCGAGGGGCATTCTGAGGCATGCCCTGCTGAACCTACATCATCTGATGCATCATCCTCATCATCTCAGCCGTGGTGGGTTCTCTATCAGCATCCGCAACACGTCCTGCTCCACCACCAGCTCCAGGTCCACTACCAGCTCCTCGAGTAACGCGTCTACCGGCCATCTAAGACAAGGAAATGTTCAGATTAGACTTAATCATGACTCGAATGTTATGAATAATTAATTGGATGTCATTATCATTATTGTTGTTCCGATATTTCACAGATGCAAAGAGGAGGACCCGCATGGGCCACCACTAAAACCTGTCACGCCCCGTTTCCCTAATATGGAAGGCGAGACGTGAGGAGGTCCGCTCAGACGTGGAGCTGTGAAGCTGCAGTCTGATAAGCGTTTGTAAATTTAAAAATTTCGAAAGGTATCAGGTCCTTGCATTGCGACGAAACAACAAAAATAATAAAGCAGATAAAATAACATCCACCAACAACATCCAACAAATATTACATCATCACAGAATAGTCACAAAAGTACAAGTCTGAACAATAGGCCTAAAGCATGGCCAAACAAAACAACGAGAGATAGGTGCTACGCACCGAAACCTAACAGCAACTAAGGAAAGATAATAACTAAGGGGAGACTCCAAACGAGTCTAGGACTGGTCACCAGTGTCCTCGAACTCGGTCTCTGCAGGGACCTCAAACTCAGCATCAACAAACTGGTCGTTCGCTACTACCTACTCTGTCTCAAAGTCTGACATGTGACACCCAAAGAGAAAAGGGCACATGTCAGCAAAAGTTTCACTAGAAAGGCGGAGAACTTTTGTGCAAGGATACAATATAGAAAAGCGACTAGCAGTTCTAACATGATGAAATGGCATGACAATTAAGAATGCAACATTTAAATGAACAAAATAATAACAATCAAGCACGTTGTAGCAGAAAGTTACAATTCACTATTTCACGATTCACGAATTACTGATTTATCACTTTGTGCACAGAGTTTCCGTCTTTTGGCTGAAGTGGCTGTACGGGCTCACTTCTACGCTCAAGCGATCGTTTAACCCTACCCCTCCACGTGTATATGGACTGGCGCCCATCTTCTGGATCACGAGCCAGGAAGTGTTATTGGCATAGGGTTGTGCCCGCAAAGCAGGTGCCTAGCCTCAATAGTTACAATTATTGTAGCGTGTGCTACGCAATCACGACAGAACAATTTGATGCATGACATGACATGGTAATGAGCAGTTAAAGTGCGTACAGTTAATTGAAAGTAAACGTGACATTACAGCATGAAATGATAGCATGGTAAATGTGTCGGATCTAGCTTCGTTGTCAAGCTAGATCTAATAGGGGCATCTAGGCGACTATCATTTCACCGCCTAGTCTCTTTTACGCTAATACAAAAAATTGGCCTAAGACGTGGCCTAAATAATTACTGGCAAGTATCACTTGCCTGTTTTCGGTGGTATCGATTGTCGTGGGTTTGTCTGGACGGGTACTACGAGTCGGTATGTCCGGCTCTCTGTTTCGGTTAAACAATTCAATGAATTAGATCCATCGCAAGATAAGCACAAAATTAAGTTAATCCCCAACTTAGGTTCGTCAGACTTTTATTGGGGTTTCAGGCTAGAGTGGCGGTTATATTGGGTTATACAAACTGGGTACACATTATTTTATTCAATATTTACTACACCAACATTATTTACAAAGTGCTAACATGCTGAAATCAATAACACTAGTTACTGCTAATCAATTAACTAATATTAACACATAATTAATTAATTAAGCTAATCACATGGTATTATATATTCCAGCTACTAACTGTAATATTTATTAAGAGGTAACAAGTTAACATGGTATAACTCTAGCCTTACCTTACTAATATCAAATACAACCCCTTCCATTATTAGGTGTAAAGCCCCGCTCTCCGGGATACCCGATAAGTACGAATCCGTATCAGGAATTCTCGAAGAGGCGGGTGTTACGAAGGAATTACAAAATTTCATACACAAGCAGGCCCACTGCGCACTGCTGGGATAGTACCTGTAGCATTCCAGACATCACAGAAACACAAAAGAGCCACCAACTCAAATACCAATATAACATATATATATATAAACTGCTTAATTTCAACATCAATTACAAATCTCTAATACAATATATATAACCCAAGCTCACCCAAGTACAATGACACACCCAATCTCTCCGCTTTCACCCCCACTCTCAAATCCCACCAACTGTGCTCGCGGCCTCTGACTCCTCGAACCAACACCTGAAAAATATCAACGGGGACACGTCACAGCGTGACCCAGTAGGAATGTCCAAACCCAACTCACATGTGCAAGGAATGACATGCTCTATGCAATAATTCGTAACTAACCCCAGCATAACATAATAGGGACAACACAAGGAAGGGATATCAACTAACTGAACACAAACCTGCAGCAAGGGAGAACCTGCAAAACAACGTGAGTACAGCAAAGAGTAGAAGCATAACCCATTCTTGATGCAAAATGAACCAATCAATATGCAACATGAACCTTAAGAGGTTAGCATGCAAATAGTTGAAAGTTAGCCAAGAACCCCTCCTTACTAATTTTTCTTTTATACACCTTTTCCAATGGGATTTCTTCTAGACATGGAATCCTAATGTAGCATTCCTACCTAGTATCTA
Organism: Scilla litardierei; assembly: GCA_030789695.1. Lineage (NCBI taxonomy): Eukaryota > Viridiplantae > Streptophyta > Magnoliopsida > Asparagales > Asparagaceae > Scilla > Scilla litardierei. The sequence continues at coordinate 130,740,214 of CM061140.1, read as the reverse complement.
ATGTTTAGGATGTTATGTGTAAGCTTACAAAATGCTCGCAAAAATTTCGGCAGAGTCTCCTTTGTATTTCTCAAGTTTTCCAAGTACAACATAAATATTGTCCCTAAATAAAAACATAAGTAGTATTTCAAAGAGAATGGGATAAGCATAACATCCCCACATCACCAACAACTCCACCAACACCACCAACACCACCAACCTCCCCTTCTAACAACATGATATTCATGTAAGAAATGAAATCTATTCTAATTACTAAGAAACCAAAGTGAGAGTAATTTCATAAAGAGGGCAATTTCAACTTAGCATCCCAATTGGCACGAATATTGGGACAAATCGCTCAAGCAACATGAAACATAACTATTGCATCAAGTAATTCAATTTAGCATACCAATTCAACCACGCATGCACCATGGTAACTTGGATGTTAAAAATTCCAATATTCCATACTACTTCCAATAACCCAACATTACATAATACATTAATGATATCACCAATATGAACGCCAATATCATGAAATTCACTATTAGCAATAACAAACTAACAATCCACGCTTTCCAACACACCATCATTCAAGCACCAAACACATCCACGGCAACATTCATTCTCACAAGTTATCCATCACACACACAACCACAAATCACCCAAAAATGTTAAATGATGCCATGATGCATATGATGCTCAAGTAAGGCGATGCGATGCGATGCAATGCAAGGGGATCCCATGAATAAGCCGGTGTGTACGTGCAAATGATTCTACTCCGTTATCACGTGGAGCCACCTAATGGTATCAAGAGGTTGCCCACGGCGACTTCACCCGCCTCCTACCGTGGCAACTTTGTCCATGCCCGTGCACTCCACCTCGTGTCCTAACGTGACCATGTCACACATTTCATTTTCCACGTGGATCCAACACCACACCGCCAATTTTCCCATCACATTTGCATTTCATATGAACCTCATTTTCATACAAAAGAAATTTAAAGATAAATAAATTTCCACTTTCCATTTAAGAGCATTGTTTTACACGCATTCAGAAACAAGCATTAAAGTCATCTTCACCCAATTTTCACAACAACTTATCTCACACACTGCATGCAAGGAAGAATGAAGAGTATAACTTCCAACATTGTAAATGAGACTGATTCGGCATAATTTTTGAAATGAGTCCATCAAGGCAACATGAATCAAATCATCGCATCAAGTGATTTCAAAGCATTATATAGATTCCACCACATGAAAATTGATTATTAAAGCCTCCAACCAAACCAAATGAAAACAATTTTACAAAGTTTGACAAAGTAATGCACAAGGCCAACATTTGCATCATGAATAATTAATTTCCCAAAATTGATGTAACAACCCAAAATCAAGCATACAAGAACTCACCATCTCGTATAATGAAAGCAACTTCATAAATTGAGAGCAATATCACCAAAAGAAGAGCAACTTCTTTATATGAACCATTCAACATAATTTATGAAAGGAGATGGGGCAGTCTATTATTTATGAAATGCAAACTTAAGATAAAATGAGGCAATTTCGAGTTGACAACCAATAATTAATTAATTAATGATTAACTAGTTCAAGTTGGTCATCAAGGCAATTCGACATAATTAATTAATGATTCCATAATTAATCAAGACAATTCCAATATTCCAGGTGAGGCAATTTAGTAATTCCCTACTAATATAAACATCCCAACATTTCTAAATGAATAATTTGAAGAGAATTTGCCAACATCCCAAAGAGGACAATTTTCACTATGAGAGCAATTTCACGCAATTGGTGAAATAATTCATTCATATGCATCTTCAACATATTCATGGCTTCGAATTACTCTACCCAACATATGAAATCAAATTAAATACTCCATGTCAAGCAAGTTCACTAAAACCCCTAAAAATGCAAGCTTTGTACTAAAATGCAATGAATTCAACCATATGAGTAAGGATTGGACTCCTACCTCATCCAAGAAGAACTCCACCATGCTTCCAAGCTCCAAAAGCCCAGATAAGAGCGCCACCAATTTCTTCATTAAGCGTCAAACCCCTAATTGCGCAATTCCCCCAATTCCTCCAGGAATTCCCCCTCTTCAACTCCAAGCCCTAACACATCTTCATCCCAAACTCCCACAACCACTAGAGATTGAAGACAAACCCAGAAATTTCGGCCAAGATCAGATTTTTGGGTTTGTGGGAAGGATTTGGCCATGGGGTTTTAGAGATAGAGGAAGAAATAGAGAGAGTTGGAAGGGGGAAAGGCTAGGGCTTCATTCCTCTCTCTTTCCTCTTCCTTCCCTCTTCTTTTCTCCCAAAATTCGGCAGCAAGGGGGGGGTTCGAATTTTCGGCCTGGGTTGGGATTTCGGCCATGGAGGTGAGGTAATTGGTGAAGATGAAGGAGGAGATAGAGAGGGTGGGCTTAGGGTTTAACTTCTCTTCTTCCTCTTCTTCTTTTCTTCTTCTTCTTCTTCTTCCCATTTTTTTCCTCTCCATTGCGTGGACCTGGCTTCGGCCAGGATGTTGAATTCGGCCAGCAAGAGATCGGCCAGGTTGGGGAAGAAAGAAGGGGAAAGAGAAAAAGAAAAGATTTGGGAAGAAGATTGTAGAATGGATTGGGTAATTACAAGTTTGCCATTCCCAAGTAGATCTAACCCTCTTCTCTCATCTAATAGTCTAGCCCAACATTAACTAGCAATAATCCAAGCCCATCTCTAGCTACCAAACTGAATTAAGGCCTTCACACTAGTATTGATAAGATTGATCAACATCAATAATAAAGAAAAATACTAATACCCATAATAAGAACATCACCACCAAAAATAACTACCAAACATCAATAATAAGAATAAAATCTGTCATTAGTAATTATCTCAATATCACCAATTCTTATGAACACACCATTTCACTATACACTTACCAACTAAAATTGCTAAGCACGCTAATGAACGCTAATAGCCTGCTAACAACAATATCAATGTACTATCCAACCACACGCAATCACCTCTATATCCAAGGTATATCATAGTCACCTTAGTCATACATGTGGGAATTTACTATGCACACAACAAAATTTACTATACACACACACTTTAACGGCATTTCACGCATACAGGCATTACAATCTACCCACCTTAAAAATAAGTCCGTCCTCGGACTTTCTAGGACATGTGGAAGAATATGAACATAGTTGCATACCAACGTGTGCTCAACAACATAATTGAATAGCGAGAGTTACATTACAGCATCACATGAAACTAACAACCACCTATTAGTATCATAAGGGGGCATGGAGAGAAGGATATGTCCAGATCTTATGGGTGTCGAAATCTAATTGAGTAACATATAGAGACAACGTGCAGGTTGAGTAGCATTAGCATGAGACTATTTTTTTTCAGAAGTAGTGAATGGAACACTCACCATCATATAAAAATGTCCAGCATCCACTTGTCTTCCAAAATCAGTGTCACAAGTTTCCCTCTCACAAAAGAGGCACTCATGTAAGACAATGGCATGTATCCAAGAAACTGGGCATCTATCCATTAACATGACATACATGGGTTATTAACCACTCAAGTAGTATGGTGCACAAGAGAACACTGTTGGGAATACAACAGGAGGTGTATTATGCTAATAGAATACATGATACAACTTAGGCTATGGAATGAGAAATTGTAGAACTGATTATATGAAATTTCATTCTACACATATGTGCTTATATTCAACATAACACACTAATTATCAATGAAACTATCATGTGGAAAAGGTGGGTTCATTAGGAATCTACTGCAATTAACCATAACATGCACGTTGGGCAAGCCTGTGGAAAAGTCTGCACATATGAAATTCATATGAATGAAGAATGAATTTCTGAACATCAAATTACATATGATTTGAAATAGAGAATCCTGAACATATGGGATTACATATGGAATTCGGGACATAACCATCAGACAGAACTATATACGAGAATATGAGACTCTTAACTTATGAGAATGTGGACTCCAGAGCACATAAGAAATCCTGAATGTATGAGTTCATGAAATAAACCATGAGGATCTGCAGCTGAACACCGCCATCAGTTAGGATATCCTGAACATGAGGATATCATCATGCAATGGGAGTATAAACCGATACATGGACTGCATAATACAAAGAGAGAACTTACAAGGAGAAAACATGATGTACTATAATTTATTAGTGAGAATCCAACAAAAAGTTCACAAGTGGCATGTGCATATGTGTGTATAGCAGGATTTGGCATATAATCTTCCAATTTAAATGAATTGTAGTTGAGAATATGAGATACTTGACTGTACATCCAATTGAACCTAAACATGGTAGGTAACATGCAATATTTCGGAATGAATGTTGCATAAACATGTATATCTTAACAACTGAACCTTGTGACATTCAATAGTTTGGACTAAGTGGGCATAACTGGAAGTAGCTGGACCTTCAACTTTCATGCGAGCTGAGCATGCAAACAACAACTGAGCGTGATTCCCACAACCTTCAACACACGAACAACATCATGGAAACATAGCAAGGCAACTTGATTTCTTCATTAGGAATAAAAGAGATTCAATCATGAAATCGTTCCCACAAGTAGAACATGGAAACAAATTGCTAAACATTAAAATTAGACGAGTAACAAATGACAAATAAAAGAAACAACAAAGGTAGCATTATGGTGGCTTTTGTTTTAATTACGAGAAACAACCTGTAATTATGTTTCAAGCATTACGGATATATAATGAATGGAACATATCTCAATTTGTCTCGACCTGGAATTGGAATACAAATATGGTAATCTGCACAACTATTGAATTCGTACATACAACACGTATGCATACAAGGTCCACATACACAAATACACTCTAACATCCATACTACCACCATTAGCTACAGCTACTCCTAATATATAGACAACTACAAATACAACTCATATGTGCAACTACAAATACAACCGTAAATACAATACGTCGTACAATCCAACACCCATAAACATAGACATAATATAGATACACATACACACATCCAGTAAATATCCACATATAACACATCACTTTCGCACAGCATAATAAGTAGACACACAAAAATACACACACGGTGTACCTACTACATACCATCCAATCCATACAAGTAGTTCTCTTACACACACACACACATCATACGTAAAGTCGTACACATCAACAACCAGACACCCAGATATCATTTCACCTATCCTGACGCCGGTGTAAGCGCACCAGCTTACAACTAAACATGCAACCGTCTACATCTCACATATATACATATATCAAAATGTCACGCCACCCATCATATTTTCATTACCACACATTAACACATGCACCCCATCAAATAGATAACTCAAGTTTACACACTACTCATAGGTTACTCAGTTATTAACACATACAATTCAAATACAATCACTTAACCATATGCTCATTCATACATATACCAGAGCCACATACGTTCATAATTACATATAGGAGTATATCGGCTCAATATACTCGACAAGCCATTCAAAACCTAGATATCAATTAACACATAAATATACATACACACACACATATATAAACATTAAAATACATACTCAATCAACAACCTAATGTCCACTCTCAGGGGCTCTACACCTTAAGCTTCTGATTTCCGGGCCCTATCCCAAGGCTGGACTCTACCCACCTTAAGTCTAAACTCCCCTCTGAATACTACACGCACTACCCTTACACAGCCGCAGTGTGATGACCTGCATGGGCCACCAAAATGTAAAAACCTGCTCTCCGGGATACCCGATAAGTACGAATCCGTATCAGGAATTCTCGAAGAGGCGGGTGTTACGAAGGAATTACAAAATTTCATACACAAGCAGGCCCACTGCGCACTGCTGGGATAGTACCTGTAGCATTCCAGACATCACAGAAACACAAAAGAGCCACCAACTCAAATACCAATATAACATATATATATATAAACTGCTTAATTTCAACATCAATTACAAATCTCTAATACAATATATATAACCCAAGCTCACCCAAGTACAATGACACACCCAATCTCTCCGCTTTCACCCCCACTCTCAAATCCCACCAACTGTGCTCGCGGCCTCTGACTCCTCGAACCAACACCTGAAAAATATCAACGGGGACACGTCACAGCGTGACCCAGTAGGAATGTCCAAACCCAACTCACATGTGCAAGGAATGACATGCTCTATGCAATAATTCGTAACTAACCCCAGCATAACATAATAGGGACAACACAAGGAAGGGATATCAACTAACTGAACACAAACCTGCAGCAAGGGAGAACCTGCAAAACAACGTGAGTACAGCAAAGAGTAGAAGCATAACCCATTCTTGATGCAAAATGAACCAATCAATATGCAACATGAACCTTAAGAGGTTAGCATGCAAATAGTTGAAAGTTAGCCAAGAACCCCTCCTTACTAATTTTTCTTTTATACACCTTTTCCAATGGGATTTCTTCTAGACATGGAATCCTAATGTAGCATTCCTACCTAGTATCTAATGTTTAGGATGTTATGTGTAAGCTTACAAAATGCTCGCAAAAATTTCGGCAGAGTCTCCTTTGTATTTCTCAAGTTTTCCAAGTACAACATAAATATTGTCCCTAAATAAAAACATAAGTAGTATTTCAAAGAGAATGGGATAAGCATAACATCCCCACATCACCAACAACTCCACCAACACCACCAACACCACCAACCTCCCCTTCTAACAACATGATATTCATGTAAGAAATGAAATCTATTCTAATTACTAAGAAACCAAAGTGAGAGTAATTTCATAAAGAGGGCAATTTCAACTTAGCATCCCAATTGGCACGAATATTGGGACAAATCGCTCAAGCAACATGAAACATAACTATTGCATCAAGTAATTCAATTTAGCATACCAATTCAACCACGCATGCACCATGGTAACTTGGATGTTAAAAATTCCAATATTCCATACTACTTCCAATAACCCAACATTACATAATACATTAATGATATCACCAATATGAACGCCAATATCATGAAATTCACTATTAGCAATAACAAACTAACAATCCACGCTTTCCAACACACCATCATTCAAGCACCAAACACATCCACGGCAACATTCATTCTCACAAGTTATCCATCACACACACAACCACAAATCACCCAAAAATGTTAAATGATGCCATGATGCATATGATGCTCAAGTAAGGCGATGCGATGCAATGCAATGCAAGGGGATCCCATGAATAAGCCGGCGTGTACGTGCAAATGATTCTACTCCGTTATCACGTGGAGCCACCTAATGGTATCAAGAGGTTGCCCACGGCGACTTCACCCGCCTCCTACCGTGGCAACTTTGTCCATGCCCGTGCACTCCACCTCGTGTCCTAACGTGACCATGTCACACATTTCATTTTCCACGTGGATCCAACACCACACCGCCAATTTTCCCATCACATTTGCATTTCATATGAACCTCATTTTCATACAAAAGAAATTTAAAGATAAATAAATTTCCACTTTCCATTTAAGAGCATTGTTTTACACGCATTCAGAAACAAGCATTAAAGTCATCTTCACCCAATTTTCACAACAACTTATCTCACACACTGCATGCAAGGAAGAATGAAGAGTATAACTTCCAACATTGTAAATGAGAGTGATTCCGCATAATTTTTGAAATGAGTCCATCAAGGCAACATGAATCAAATCATCGCATCAAGTGATTTCAAAGCATTATATAGATTCCACCACATGAAAATTGATTATTAAAGCCTCCAACCAAACCAAATGAAAACAATTTTACAAAGTTTGACAAAGTAATGCACAAGGCCAACATTTGCATCATGAATAATTAATTTCCCAAAATTGATGTAACAACCCAAAATCAAGCATACAAGAACTCACCATCTCGTATAATGAAAGCAACTTCATAAATTGAGAGCAATATCACCAAAAGAAGAGCAACTTCTTTATATGAACCATTCAACATAATTTATGAAAGGAGATGGGGCAGTCTATTATTTATGAAATGCAAACTTAAGATAAAATGAGGCAATTTCGAGTTGACAACCAATAATTAATTAATTAATGATTAACTAGTTCAAGTTGGTCATCAAGGCAATTCGACATAATTAATTAATGATTCCATAATTAATCAAGACAATTCCAATATTCCAGGTGAGGCAATTTAGTAATTCCCTACTAATATAAACATCCCAACATTTCTAAATGAATAATTTGAAGAGAATTTGCCAACATCCCAAAGAGGACAATTTTCACTATGAGAGCAATTTCACGCAATTGGTGAAATAATTCATTCATATGCATCTTCAACATATTCATGGCTTCGAATTACTCTACCCAACATATGAAATCAAATTAAATACTCCATGTCAAGCAAGTTCACTAAAACCCCTAAAAATGCAAGCTTTGTACTAAAATGCAATGAATTCAACCATATGAGTAAGGATTGGACTCCTACCTCATCCAAGAAGAACTCCACCATGCTTCCAAGCTCCAAAAGCCCAGATAAGAGCGCCACCAATTTCTTCATTAAGCGTCAAACCCCTAATTGCGCAATTCCCCCAATTCCTCCAGGAATTCCCCCTCTTCAACTCCAAGCCCTAACACATCTTCATCCCAAACTCCCACAACCACTAGAGATTGAAGACAAACCCAGAAATTTCGGCCAAGATCAGATTTTTGGGTTTGTGGGAAGGATTTGGCCATGGGGTTTTAGAGATAGAGGAAGAAATAGAGAGAGTTGGAAGGGGGAAAGGCTAGGGCTTCATTCCTCTCTCTTTCCTCTTCCTTCCCTCTTCTTTTCTCCCAAAATTCGGCAGCAAGGGGGGGGTTCGAATTTTCGGCCTGGGTTGGGATTTCGGCCATGGAGGTGAGGTAATTGGTGAAGATGAAGGAGGAGATAGAGAGGGTGGGCTTAGGGTTTAACTTCTCTTCTTCCTCTTCTTCTTTTCTTCTTCTTCTTCTTCTTCCCATTTTTTTCCTCTCCATTGCGTGGACCTGGCTTCGGCCAGGATGTTGAATTCGGCCAGCAAGAGATCGGCCAGGTTGGGGAAGAAAGAAGGGGAAAGAGAAAAAGAAAAGATTTGAGAAGAAGATTGTAGAATGGATTGGGTAATTACAAGTTTGCCATTCCCAAGTAGATCTAACCCTCTTCTCTCATCTAATAGTCTAGCCCAACATTAACTAGCAATAATCCAAGCCCATCTCTAGCTACCAAACTGAATTAAGGCCTTCACACTAGTATTGATAAGATTGATCAACATCAATAATAAAGAAAAATACTAATACCCATAATAAGAACATCACCACCAAAAATAACTACCAAACATCAATAATAAGAATAAAATCTGTCATTAGTAATTATCCCAATATCACCAATTCTTATGAACACACCATTTCACTATACACTTACCAACTAAAATTGCTAAGCACGCTAATGAACGCCAATAGCCTGCTAACAACAATATCAATGTACTATCCAACCACACGCAATCACCTCTATATCCAAGGTATATCATAGTCACCTTAGTCATACATGTGGGAATTTACTATGCATACAACAAAATTTACTATACACACACACTTTAACGGTATTTCACGCATACGGGCATTACATTAGGCCTGTTACCTAGCTCTAACATATAATAATACCCCCCCCCCCCCCCCCCTACACATTTCTTTATTCTATTTCTCTTTAATACTATCACTGTCATTCTCTTAATTAGGCTGCCCTCTCCCTTTACTCTCTGTCTCTTCCTCTCTTTACTTCTCTTTTTCTTTCTCAGTTGTTCTTCCTTTCTTGTTTTTTTTTCTTTTGTTTCAAATGGCAGCAAGGGGAGGCACTCACGGCGATGGGGAAGGAGGTCTCACGGCCGGCGGCGGGTCTAGACTCCAGGCGGCGGCGGCGGCGCACAGGGCGGCGGCTAGGGCTGGGGGAGGGGTTCGGCCAAGGGAGAGGGGAGGAGGAAGGAGAAGAATGGAAGAAGAGGGTTTGTATTTGATGTTTTTTGTTGTTGTTGTTGTAATGAATCTGAAAAATATTCAGATTTGATTTTGAATCTGTAATGATTTGGTGGATCTGAAATTGTTTGAGGTTTGAATCAAAGCTGTTTTTGAATGGGTTTGAAATGAGTTTGTTGATTCTTTTTTTTCAACTTCAGATCTGAAGTTGTTTTTGGTTTGATTTCTCAACTCAAATTTCAGATTTGTATTTGTATTTGGTGATGGTTTTCGGGAAATAAATTAGGGTTGATTTGTATTTGAGCCCTGAAGAAATTGGGTTGATTTGTTGAAGTTGATGAGGTTTGGGTTTCTCTGATTTGGATGTTTGAACAAGGGTTTGATTGTGTTGAGAATTCGGGTTGGGAAGATTCTGGTTTTGATGAAATTGGGAAGGATTTGGGCTAATGATTTGAGAATTTGTATTGGAAAGAAGATGGGTTTGGGGACTGATTTGGGATGAAGATTAGGGAAGAAATTTTGTTTGGGAAAACAATTTTGGTGATGAATCGTTTTGCAGAGGAGACTACGAGCTTAAGAAGCTAAGCAGGGGAAACACCTTTTCCCATTGTCAAACCAGACATTAATATGATTAGGATAGAATTTATTAACATCTTTAGACTTTTGTAGAGACGTGTTATTTTTCTCAAACGAAAACAAGGAACAAAGAGAAGCCAACTTTGATTTCAGAAGTGGTTGTTTAAAACATGTGTGTTGTCGTGTAGTTAAGGGTTAAGGTAAAAACGTAATTAACGTAATTAATTAGTCATCATTAAAAATGGAAAAGTAATTAGTGAAATTAATTAAAGAAATTAAGATTTTGTAATTAGTAAAATGTAATTAGCAGGATAATTAAGTTAAATTAAGGCTTGATGGTAAATAGCGACGATACGGTAAAACGAAAACAGTGACGCGCTCGCGTTGACACGTCCGGACGAAAAGTTAACTGGATAACAGAAGTAAAATACTGGCACGCACAATCGAAACTCGCCTAAAAATACTGGCCGTTACAATCGCGAAACTGCCCCTGTACAGATGTCGACACCGCGGCTCTTCTATGTCGAGGGGGGCGTGGCCGCGTCATCGCTGGTGTGGTTGCTTAATGTGGGTGTGTGCTCGTTCCCACAGACGGTGCCAGATGTTTACGAGTGTTTTCTCACCGCTTAATCGTTGACCGAAGGACGGGTGGTCAACGTGGTCAAGGGGACACATGGGACCCCTAGGTTCTGTCGAGTGTGTGATTGCCAGACAAGGGGAGCTCAGATCCTCACGATAGCTCGCCGAAGGGTAGCCTCGGCGTCATGGGGTCGAGCGAGATCGTTGCTGGGAGAGCTCGAATCCTCACGATAGCTCGTCGAAGGGTAGCCTCTGCGTTATGGGGTCGACAGGGATCGTTGCTGGGAACACTTGGCCTCGGTCGAAGGGGTACTGAGGAGTAGCCTCGACACCTTTTCTACATTAAATCCAATTTGTTTGTCTAACAAATCTCAACATTAAAGCCATTGATACTAATATCTAGTGTTTTTAACTAATTGAAGAGAGAGAACATTTATATTGTGGAACGTCTTTTTCCCACATTATTTATTCATTAGGTTTTCATGTTTGACAAAGGTGCATCTACACGCATCAGTATTTTGTGACCTGTACAAACTTATAATACGGTTCACGAATCCTCATCATTAAATTATTTTACCGAATATATGTATGTTTATATTAGGCATGCATATTTGAGATATGTCCATGCCCATCAGCCCACGTCTATATTACAAGTTAAGAGGATTTTCCGACTTCTTCCGATTCTATGAGAACTCCGAAGTTGAGCGTTCGGATGTGAGAGCAGTACCAGTATGAGTGGCCTCCTGAGAAGTCTTCGTGTTTCCGCTACCCATATGCACTCCCTCCCGCCGTGTGAGGTAGAGAGTTGTTTACTGTTTTTCCTGGTGAATAAAAAAACGAGGGGTGTTGATGGGATGTGTCACATGTGACACCTTTGACCCACGTGTCAAAGGAGTGCCACATCATCATGGTGGTGCACACTTGAGGGATGTGTGTGCGGTTATGTGTGTTGTTAGGTATTTGTTGAGTATTGATTCCCCGGATTTGGTTTTGATGATGAACAAACATAAATATCATGAACTAACTCTTTGTGAGCGCAGTTATGGAGATCGTCGCCAAAACTCTACGTACATCTAAAGTGACGTCTCAAGACTTCTCAAAGCACGTGATCGTGTGCCTGAAGCTTCGTTGAAGCTCTAGGAGCATTATTGAAGTCAAGAGATTCGGAATGAAGCTTTTGAAGACTGTTCGTCAAGTTTAATTTATAGTCTTCTAGCTTTTTTCTGTTAAGCCTTGAGTAGGTCTTACGTTTTAATCTTCATAACGCTCATATCATTAGAGCTAGGATTATCTTAGAAGCCCATACAAACTTTTCCGAAGCTTCACGCTTCATTTCGGGGCTTCTAGTGCATCTTAGTTGGTTCAAGAAGAAGAACCAACCGACTAGATTGTCATCTAGTCGGTCAGTAATCCTTCTTGAACCGACTAGATCTCCTTGCTCAATTCAGCCTATTCACTGTTGACCAATTAGTCGGTCCCAGAAGGTTCACCGACCGACTAGTTGTCAAACTAGTCGGTTTGGAATCCTTCTTAGACCGACTAGTTAAGACTTCATTTTTCAGCCTGAGTTACTGTTTACAGTTAGTCGGTCCAAGAACATTCATCGACCGACTAGTTGTGAAACTAGTCGGTTGGAATTTGTTCTTAGACCGACTAGTTCATCTTGTATTCAGCCTATTGCAATTCATCTCTTAGTCAGTCAAAGAACACTCACCGACCAACTAGTTGTCAAACTAGTCGGTTGGCAAGTCTTCTTAGACCGACTAGTTCTATATTCCCTGAACTATCTTTATTGGCTGTGAACTAGTTAGTCGGTCCAAGAGGAATCACGGACCGACTAGTTGAGAAACTAATCGGTCAGTGATCCTTCTTAGACCGATTAGACTGCTTCAGAAATAGATCCGTTGGAGCATTAATTGCATGAATTTTCTATCTCTCTCTCTCTCTCTCTCTCTCTCTCTCCTCTCTATCCTATATAATCTTGAGATGCTTCTTCATAGCATTCAAGGCTGATATTTATTGTGTTTTAGAGAATCAAAGAAAAGCATTTATTTCTTATTCCAAGCTCACTCTTTTCTCACAAGAATCTCTCCTCACTCTTATTCCTCAAGAGAGATTCTCATTGATTGTGAGCCATTCAAGCCAAGAGCTTGATTCAAGGTCACCAACTCCACCCTAGGCTTCTATTGCTGGTCATCTTCTTGGAGCTAGGGTTTGGTGCCTTCTTCTTCTTCAAAATCCTCCTTGCCCTAAAATCGTAAGTTTACTCAAGGCATATGATTTTGTTGGTAAGCATTTCATATTTCATTTACATTGCTATTGTAAGTTTTTCTCTCGGTTGTGAGAGAAGTTTGTGATCTCGGTTTGTGGGAGTCACATTTTCATTTGTGTATGATTTGATCTTGTAGTGGTTTTCTACAAGACTTTCATAGTGCAAATTTTGAGTTAGAGATTTCTAACTCAAGTAGCTGGAGGGGATCCGGGTGTTTGGGACATAGGATCACCGGGAACAAGTCGGGGAGACTTGGGTAGATCCGAACCCGTTATATCGTTTGTTTGCGATTGTCTTTTATTGTTGTCACTTTTCATTTCCGCATTGTTGGTTGAGTTTGCACGATAATTAGGAATAATTATTCTTGATTATTTTAAAGTACTATTAACCCCCTCTAGTACTTGTGCAGTAGCTATCAGGGCATTACAGTATTGTCGTCTAAATTCCAAAGAAAACCCATGCAATTCCCTTTATTCCCATGATTGCCATTGCTTTTTCATGCAACCCAAATGCCACCCACTCTTTCCCATATTTACGGGGTTGCCATCGGCCTTTTTTTTTCATTTTCCCCCTGTGTTTTTTGCACTTTAACACATGTTTTCCCCCTTTTGCTCCCAGACGACACACACACATACGCTTCTTTCTCTTTTTCAGTTGCATGCGGGTCCCGTCTCCTCCTGACGATGCACTCACGCGCGCGCACACTCTTCTAGCTCTTTTGTCGGTTGCGTGCATGCACCGCATTCTTTGTGTGGGTTTTTTCTGCACCGTGCACACCGTGCACGGGTTATTTCTAGTACACTTCCGATAAACACTCTCTCGGATGGATGATAAAGGACACATGATGTTAGTACAAAATCCATTGTTTCAATTTTTTGTTTGAATTTTTTTTTTTCAAAACTGGTATTCACCTTCTAAAAACTCTAAACAACAAATATTGGATTAACATTAAGAGATTTGATTTCCGATCTGTTCATTACAAAAAAGTTCTAATATTTTGATACTGTTAAATATGTAACGCTCAGACCGAGGGTTAATAGGAGGGGGGATGAACTTGATTTTTGGTATATGGATCATTCATGATGTGTAGATGTGTAGATAACGCCTAAATTTTTTTCAAAAAAATTAAAAAATGATGCATATGTGCTACCATCGTAAGAATTTTTATGCAATGTCAGCGTATATACATTATTCTGATATATATTGAATAATATGTATTATTTGACATATGAGAGACATATCTTATATAGCATGGCATGTCATTCTCTTTTTTACATAGTATGAAGGGTTGCTTGGTGTGTACTTTTTATCACCTATACTCTTTGCGTTGGCAATGTGCTATATTATTGTATATGAGAGATATCTCCCATATATCATATATCATATCATACCCATTATTCAAAAACACAAACACAAAGACGACCACAAACAAACATGAGGAAAATGGGTATATACTATCAAAGCATGAAATTATGCGCTGGTAGCACAAAACACCCAGTTTTTTTATTTTTTAACATTTTTTTGGGTTGTTGTTCATATTTTAAAGTCTCAAAACTCCAAATATTTAAGATCATGGATCTACTCATTACAAAAATAATATTTATGCTCATTGATCCACTCATTACAAAAAGCTCTACTGTTGTAAATCCGTTGAAAAATATGAGGATTAACTTGATTTTTGGAATGGTGATCACCTAAAGCAATCCTTAAAAATTGTTTTAAATAAAAAAAAACAATGGAAATGGTTGACAACATAACATAAGAATTTTTCTCGTGTTATCAACATATTTTCATTTTCATGTGTGGGAATAAAAATAGGAAATATTGTTTCACGTAAAATGCTTTCTCCAGGGTCGTTGACATGGCCAGGTCTTAACCGCAAATCTGAAATGGTTAACAAACAACACTTACAGGTGTTTTTATGATGGCGGTTGTGGTGTTGGTGGTTCAATAGTGACATTGGCGGCGTCGATGGTTTAATGGCGGCAGTTGCGATGACGGTGGCGTGCCAATAATGATCGAGCAGTGGCGGCAACAATAGCGGCGGTCCAGCATCGATGGCTGTCTAGCGGCAACAATATACCCAGAAACACAGAACAATAGTGCGTTTGCTCAATGAACCACTCCAAGATGCAGGAAGGTTAGCCTGCTGTAACTTGCATTTCAGAGAACCCGTTGCCTTCACATTCGTTTTAAGATGAGTAAATAAACAGGTCCGTTTCTTTCTCCTTTAGGTGAAAAGGTTCCAATGTTGTACATAACACCGACAAAATCAATGAATTTCATGAATACTTGTATACATAAATCTTATGTATAATATTCAATAAAGTTACCGCGAGAGAGAAATATCAATATGGATGCCACTCTTTCAGGCCTCCCATAGAATCAATGGGCAAGATGAACTTGATGCTAAAAAGAATGTCCTCTAAGATGTTGTAGGAACCAGCCTCTGCACCACTTCCTTTACAAATGAGCTAAAGCACGACGAACAACAACCTTTCAACAGATGTGCCGGTCCGTCACGTGCATCATGGGTGCAACTGTCGGGAGGCTCGATAGCAGCGGAAGCCATGCTCCTATGGTGCTCGATGCCGCATGCGGCTAAAATGGTGTGGGTAGATGTCCTTGCAATCCTCTTGAAGGTAGACCGATCTTCACCAGAACAATCGAAACAAAATCAGTTTTGAGATAGTTTCATGGGAGCTTGCTTAGTAGCTACCAATTAAAAAAAATGGAAGTTAGAACAGCAATCAGAAATCCAATAATTATCTGTGTTACGTGTCCTAATAATCTTTGGATTTTTTAAATAAATTGTATTTTGTCAAGGAAATGTCATGTGCTGCAGTCCACGGCGTCATTACAATGATAAACATAAATCCTCACATGACAGAATTGTTTAGTAATACTACCCTTAACTTTAGAAATTCACCGACAAACCCCAACTTTAACCATTAGCTAAAACCGCCGTAACCTTTACTCACCAAAACTATCCTAAACTTTACTCACCAAAACTATCCTAAACTGTACAATTATTTAGAGAAGCTTCCTTAAAATTGAGTTGAATTTAGTAAAAATACTTTATACTTTCCACCATACTTTCCAACATGTCGGGTAGTTTTTGTAAATTACAAAGTTAATGTGAACTTTGATAAATTTCTAAAGTTAAGGGTAGCTTTATTAACTTCATTGGTAGTTTATGGTAGTTTTTGTAAATTAAGCCGCAATGCACCACTACTAATAGGTTTTAACATAATGACATATTGAAGCATAAAGGTGCCTATTTAACAATTCTAAGATAGGTAAACAGCAGAAGGGGGCAGAAGGGGGCAGACGGTGATTGGACGAGACAACAAGCTGGTCTGCTTAACCACCAAGGTCATACATGTAAATAATTAAAAAAACTACAGCTAAGACTCGTACAGTTTACCAATAAAATCACCAATACTGGAATCAAATAAAACTTACAAATACAAAATGGCATACTCATGCACATAAAACAAATAAATGACGCATATTTTCGAGTATACATAAGCATACACAATATAAAAAATGTCAAATAACACTGATATTTATACAGATTTCCAATCATTCTCAGTATATATATGGTACAACAAACAGGTGACACAAGATTACATTCTGAAATGTGTACATCTATGTGTGTGATATCCAACCAATGACAGACCCTATGCATGCACATGCCCGTAGAGATACGTATCATATGTAGGCAACCTCATTCAATGAAGTTGACATCAGCTGTGTGTATAGCTTCAGCTGTTCAACACTGGAATTTGTGCTTGTTAAAGTGTAAAGGCGAACATATCTTCAGCCATAATCAGTCAGACAAACACCATACATAAAAGTG
The DNA here is from genome assembly GCA_030789695.1 of Scilla litardierei. Classification (NCBI taxonomy): domain Eukaryota; kingdom Viridiplantae; phylum Streptophyta; class Magnoliopsida; order Asparagales; family Asparagaceae; genus Scilla; species Scilla litardierei. Next base: position 130,722,935 of record CM061140.1, on the reverse strand, counting down.
CAAATATATTTCCTAAACTAACTACACTAGAGTAGAATAAAGAATGAACTCCAACCTATAGAATTTATTCGGTAAATTAACTGTTCTAGTACAATTTTTTTCCTCTCTCCTGTGAGGAGAAAACTGTTAGTGGTGATCTCTATCAGTTATCATTTATCATTAGATAACATACAGTTCAGCTGATTGTTTAAGGGATATGGGCTAAATTTGTCAGTTCTACATTTGACAAACTAGTTGGAAAAAATTTATAAATGAGATGGAATTGAGGGAATCTAAGAGTCAATTTCATTGACAATGGTTTAGTTCTAACCCACGTATGAATTCTGTGGAGAATCGATTTTGTAACAACATGATGGCCAGTATGAATTCTGTGCAGAAGGGGGCAGACGATGACCTACAGTACCTCAAGAAACTACCCTAGGCCACTTAATACAAAAGGGTTGATGAGCAGGTTTTGCTCCTATACTCATACATCTCCTCCTAGCTCGGTCATACAGAAAGTAGACAATGATCTACTTGCTTATAACAATGTCAGTGATGTTTCTTTCCCACTTCAGAATAGTATTAAAAATCCCGTTCGAAAGGCAACTTTGCCTATACAGTTAAGGAATGCGGGTGACTAATATTTTAATCATTTTATGCATGAACATAGAGTCAAGCATCTTAAATGAAGAATCAATTCAAGTATGCCCCATTCATCAATTTTGCAAATGTGATTGAGTTTGCTAGTTGCCATAATTGGAGCTCAAATCGGATAATGCATGCATGTACATAGTTGTTCAGCATGTCAGCGAAAATCAACTTAACGATCATGCTTCATTAATCAATTTCGCAAAATACACATAATATTGTTAGTAGCCATAATTAGATTTTCAGGAAATCCAGCAAACATGCTAGTGTCCACAGCGAATGGTACGTCAGAAAATGAAGTTTCAGCGAAAAGCCAATAACCCAACAATCAGAAAAGAACTAAAACACCATTCAGTATTCATGGTAAACTAACCCTTCACAAACAGAAAATAACTATGCACACTGAAAGTAAAAACAAAGTTAGACATACCCAGCAACCTGTTCCGTGAAAAAAAATTGAGATGACTTTTCACCATTTGTTGGACGTCTTCCTTGGCACCATCTACATGTCTAAAACTGCACCCTTCAATGGACATACATGGAGCCAAATTAGTGTGCGACCGAAAAGAAGGCCTTTGATTTTGCTGCCACTGCTCAGAGCTTAACACGGAGGACAAGGAACTCCGGTTCTCCGATAGAGGTAAATGCTCTCCATTTCGTGCAACATCCGCCGCTGAAGTAGCATGTAACATATTCATTCCACCGGAGGGTTGCCTTTGTCGATTGGTGGATAGGATAACACGTATTCGCTGTCTTATATGGCGCCTTCCAGAGACAGTCGACGCCCCTGACCCAGAGACTGGAGAGGAAACAAAATGATCGTCCCCGGGAAAATCTCTGGGAGAGGAATTAAGATCAATTCTTAGTGAAGAAGAGCGATCAGACATTGATACTGAGCGGGGAGAGCTCATATTGACATGTAAGTTGTTGAGACCGCCTCGTTCAACGATACAAGGGAACAAATTCCCATTGCCTACAATTTGATCACGCATAATGTCCTGAAATTGGGAATGAGATGGTCCGTCATTCACAGACCTACAACATTCACAGTACCAATTGCCTTCAGGTACTTCTCTTCCCAGACCAACGCAGTAGGTATGAGCGGATGAATCACAAATATCACATAGCAACATGAGGTTATCATCCCCACCTTGTTGGCACTCCATGCAGACAACATTTTCATATGGATCTAACATACCCCTCAGTTCTTCCTCCGGGGGCTGGTAAACCTGTAAAAAGCATAAGCTACGGTATAAGTAAACTTATACCGCATTCTATTGCTCAGAAACTAATAGTACAATCAACAAAGGTGGAAGATTTTGTGTTAAGTGCAAAAACAACAAGAAGCAGAACTATGGTCAGGCACATGCCAAATCACCAACATTCTCGATAATCATACTTGTTCCATTCATTAACGCTAAATGCCAACCAAAAAAAGGTTCTACCAAGTTCTTGCCATGCTCATAAATATCAACCAAATATCTGTTCTATGCAATGTTACCCAACAATCATCCAACCCCCATGATCCACGATCCGGATTGCACGTTCCAAATTGGGGTACATGATTTGGAACGATAAAATCAACATTCCGAGGTTTTAATACAATTTCAGACTAAATAAAAGATCGTTGTGACCAATATGATGTATTCATTTGCTACATTTTACAATACAAACTATTACATACATATACATACATCTATATATGCGTATAAAAAATTCAAAAACTCTTTACATCATAAAGCTTAAATTTTCCTTCCTAATAAATGTATCTCATTCTAAGCATCCAACGACACCTACTACCCAACATATCATGTTTTAGACCAGTACTATTCCACATACCTACATGCCCATTTTTGTACCATGTAACGAAGCAATAGCGTTTCTAGCAACTTTGGTTTTATTATTCTAATATTCCCCACACTGTCTCAATAACTTTGACTTCTAATAAAACAAGATGAGGATATATATGACTCGTTCCAGTCAATCTAGTCCACTATACATCGAGTGTTTTAGAAATTAGAACATACTTGTTTGCTTAAGTGTCACATTGAAATGAGAAATTCACAAAATCACTCCAAAGATATCATCTAATTTGTTATTTGCATCATTTAAGTTTCTTTTTGAGAGCATGGGAGGTTAGAAAGGGGCCTACAGAGCAATCTGCGCCTTGAATCTATACCGGCTTCTTTCCTTTTATGTTTCTTTTTTGTCTCATTCGGTACAGCGAGCGGGAGCAAGAAAGTGTGAGCTTGTGGCTGGCAAAGGCATAACAAAAAATCTTAAGCCCATATCAAACAGGATGTAATCATCCTCTATGGACTTTTTCACTCTGGTAAGAAAGCACAAGTTGATAATTTATCCAAATATATCTCCACTTAATATACCTTTCTTTACAGCAATCAATCTACGGACTGGCAGAAAATCTTGCGCAATGCCAACAAGAATACAACGTTCTGCCACCCAATATCAACAATAAGGTCACCAAAGCTTAACTTAACAAAAGGAACACGATATGCCTAAACATATTTGTCAATATTGGAACAAAATAGACGGACTTGATTAACAGTGCTGACATGAATTCGCCTATCAAGAAGCAGTACCATGGTAGGTTATCTGTTCACAAATAATCTAACAAAAACAGCAAACACTCCATGATGAATGAACTGACAATGCAAATGAGTAACATAACAATTGTACACAAAAGGGAATTTCTCATTGCTTTGCCAACTCTCATCATTTTGGTCTGGTCGAACTTTTGCACGAAGATGTGATGCTACTATAAAAAACCTTTTCAATGAGCACTATCCTTTACATATCAAAAATATTGTATGATCCATTTGCAGTTATAGTAGAAGTAGATGTGAGCAAGAAGTAAATATTCTCACACATAATCATATAATAGAACATGTTTAATATAATTGAAGTAGGAAAAAAGGAGAACAACATAGAGGAGAAAATGGGTATACCTGATCGCGCTTCTGGACCCTTATTACTGCATTCCTCATCCCAAAACCCGGGTCTGATCCCCCCAACTTGGTGATAGTTTTAAATCTCCTTTTACACACCGGGCAACGTGACTCCACTTTGGACCACTCCATTATGCATGCAAAACAGAAATAATGAACACAACAATTTAGCAAACCCTGAACAACACTCTTCTTTTCTTCTGATAAACATATGCCACAAACTTGCAATCCCGAATCGATGGCTTGTTTCTCCTTACCCTTCTCGTCTCCCTTCTTTCCAGCAACTAGCCTCTTTGGTTGCTCCAGACTCAAAACCATTCCAATTCCAAGATCCTTAACCTCTTCCTCTGAAATCATATCATCAAAATCGAATGACTCAGAGCCAGAATCAACCAATGAACTTGATCTCCTCCTTTTTCTCTTGGGCTTTGTTCTGGTTTCTCTCAATTGTTTGCTCTTCTTTCGCTGTTTATCTACGACAAATTCATCATCATCTTCAGAAATCAAATAATCAGAATCTGATGACTCCAACACCACCAATGATCTGTTTCTCATCCTCTTCTTATTAGATCCCACATCCTTCTCCTTCTTGCTGTTTATTTGGTTCTTATAAACTACCACCTGATCCTTCACATCAAAATCTTCTTCTTCTTCAGAGATCACAAAATCAGAGTCCGATGACTCCGATTTCTTTGCTGATTTCTTCTTTTTTCTTCCCTTGGATCCCACCGTCTTTTTAACTTTCTTGTCGTTCTTTTGTTGTCCCTCTAGCACAAACTTACCTGTCACATGAAAATCATCACCATCACTATCCTCAGAAATCACAAAATCAGAATCCGATAACTCCGAATCCTCTCTTGCTGTCTTCCTCCTCCTCAACTTAGATCCTGCAGCTGTTTTCTTCACTTTATTGCCATTCTTTCTGCGATCATCATCCGAAGTCCCAAAATCATCATCCGAAGTCCCAAAATCTGAGTCCAGATACTCCGAAACAAGGGATGATCTCTTCTTATTTGCTGTCTTCTTGCTCTTTGCTCTCTTCCCCCCAACCAAAACCCTATCCGTCACTATGAAATCAGCATCGGATTCCTCCATCCTTCTATTTTGCCTATTTCTAGGTTTTGTCTTCAAAAGCTTCGATCTTTCCTTCGGGACTCCTCCTTTCCTCTTCGAAACAATTGACACATCATCCTCGTCGAAATCATCCTCATCTGGTAAAAACTCCTCCTCATCATCGTCCTCATCATCCAATTCGTAATCCGAATCCATAGTTTTCTGCTTCTTTGGTCTCACTCTCCCCCTTTTCTTCGGCCCAGATACATTTATATCCTCAATTTCATCATCAGAAACCCTAGACTCATTCGGATTCCTATGATTCTTCTTCTTCTTCTTCGATCTTAGGACCTTGCGCTCTTTCTTCTCATCCTCATCGTCATCGGATTCGCTAAACTCGAAGCTCTTCTCATCGGAGAAATCGCAAAAATTGACGTCGGAGTCACAATCGCTCTCCGATTCATCGACTTCATCTTCACCTAATACGTACTCTCCATCTTCATCGTCCACGTCGTCGTCCTTCGATCGAACCTTTCGCTTCCTTCCGCCATTGCCGTGGGCATTTCTGTGAATAACTCTGCCCGCTCTCGCCATTTTTTTTGGGTCTGAAAAGCACAAAAAATTAAGCAGCTTGACATTATCGAGGGGCTATTTGCAAAAACATATGAAACTGTATATGTCGAAAATTGAAAAGCTCGAAAAAGATGGGGGTCACTCATCAAATTCTCGAACTGAATTAAAAAAAGGGGAAAATTTTGGAGTGGATATGCGAAATTTTGAACCTGAGAAGACGATCGAAGAGTCGACGAGGAGTGGAGAGCACGAAACTAACAAGAAAAGAATTTGGAGCCGTTTTTATCAGCCATCGCCGCATCGCCCGTATCGCCCCGCCAGCATGAATTACGGATGTGCCCTTCTAACCGCGGGGCGGCGGTCGACCGACTTCCTTTTGAGTGTGCTCTTCGGATAAAAACGGGGGCCCAATAACCGGCCATATTCTCTTTTTGGCAAGTGTTTCGGCCCATGCAGATTTAAATGGAGAATCTATTGCTTTTTTGCACTCCAGTGGAAGGAGGTGATATACAGATTCAGAGTCTTGCACTCTATTGTCACCGACAATGAGAAACAATTTGACAATGCCAATTTTAAGACAAAGTGCAAGGAGTACGAGGTTCAACACCATCTCTCCACTCATGCTCGTCCTCAAGCCAATTGTCGTGTTGTGTTTGCCAATAAAGACATTAAGGATATGCTCAAGAAGAAGCTCGGTGCCAAGAAAAGAGCGTGGGTCGATCACCATACGTGTTCTAGGCATGTCGCACTACCAGGCGGATCAGTGCTTGTGAAACTCCTTTCACATTGGCCTTCGAAGTCGATGCAGTGGCTCCAATAGAGGTGGCTCTCCTAACCTTCCGGGTGACACACTTCAATGAAGTTTCCAACTATCGAGCTCTGGCCTTGGAGCAGGACTTGGCTCAGGAAAGAATAGATGCAGCCCAGATTCGAGCGAACGTCTACTCGATACTATTAAAAGAAGGTCAAAATCAAGCACTTCTAGAAGAAGGACTTGGTCCTCCGATGGATCCTCCGCACTAGAGATGGGACAAAGAAAAGCAAGCAACTAATGTGGCCGAACTGGGAAGGCTCTTACCGCATTCTGGATGTCCTCAGCTCAGGGGCCTACCAGCTCGAGATTCTAGAGGGCGTTCTACTCAAGCATCCCTGTAATGCCGAACGCCTCCGGAGATGCTACCCATGATCAGGTGCCAACAAAGTGCTCTTACCATGTGTTCAACTTTAGCTTAATGAAAAGTATCTTTTTTCTGATCTCCAAAGTTTGTGCATTCTCTTTGCCTAACCCCCAGCTCAGGCTGGTGCCCCCGCTGGCGAGACTCCTCTTAGGATCCCAGCACTATCCTCTGGCACTCGACACAGGTCATGCCACGTCCAAACTCAGCTGGCACAACCTTTGGCTACAGCTCCGACCTTTGGCACTCGACCCAGGTCGTGCCACATCCAAATCAAACGCATTGCCTAGGCCAGGGCACTCTCTGGAGAGACTCCTCTGAGGGTCCCAGTGCTAACCTTTGACACTCGATCTAGGTCATCCAAACTAAGCCCCCATACCAGGCTGGGGACCCACCATGAGACTCCTCCGGGGTCCCAGCACTGACCTCTGTGACTCGACCCAGGTTGTGCCACATCCAAACGAAGCCTCAGCCCAGGCTGCGGCCCCTGCTGGCGAGACTCCTGTGACAGTCCCAGAATTGACCTCTAGCACTCGTCCTAGGTCGTGACATGTCCAAACCGACCTCTGGCACTTGACCCAAGTCATGCCACGTCCAAACTTAACCCAGCCCAGGTTGGGGCTAATTCATTGGTGAGACTCCTTCGAGGGTCCCAATTCTGATCTTTGACACTCGACCTAGGTCATGCTGTTGGGGTTTTGGCGGACCCCCAGAGCTCGGATCCGTATCCGTCCTAAGTCGGACGGACCACGGAGGCACAAAAGCGCAGCGGAAAAACAGAAATCATATTTCTACACTAGCTAAACTATTTAGCTAGGCTCTGGGGAGCCAGAACCTAGCCCGATCTATGCCGACTTGGAGTGGGTCTGACCACTCCAAGAAGGATCTACACTAAGCGACTAATTAAAAACTACGCTAGAAAACGCTTAACCACATACCCGGAATCTTGGCCCTGGAGCAGGCAAGATGTACCGCACCGTCTTGAGAAGCTCCTCGTAGCCGAGCCGCGTTGACCCGATCTCCCTGAGCCGCCTCGCACCCTCGCACCGATCCGCCCGAGCCGCTTTCGCCTTCGAGCCGATCACACGTGGTAGAAAGTTTCACTTGAGAAGAAACCCGCGTCTTAGACGTCCGGATTAGATCCAAACCCCCTTCGTAGTCGTGCTAGGACTACTCCGGAGAATAAGAAAATAGAGAGAGAGATTAGTCGCGGATCGAGCTTGCTCTAAAAATCTGGAGCTACCCGATCGTTGACTGGTGTGTGTTTCAACGAGGAGAGTGCACCCCTATTTATATAAGGAGTGAGCACTCACCCTCTTGTTGCTGGCAATGTGGGACAATCCACATGAAGAGAAAAAATTGAATTAAGTCATTTGGCTTAATTTCAATTTTAAAGTTAGCCTTTCACAAAGTCAAACTTTAACTAATTAATTCTCCTCGCATACTAAACTTCAGACACCAAACAAGCTATCAATCAGAAAAGCTTGGAATGGTGAACGCGTAGGAACTGACGGTGACGAATTTCGACTTCGTTTGACCCCTCAAACAATTGCTCAAAGTTTAGCAATTTTCACAAAATTCGTAGCCGTCATTAGGGTTTTCAAAAAAAACCTAATTGACTTAAGTTGCGGGCGCGCCCGCTAGACTTAGCGGGCGCGCCCGCCCAAGGGGGCAAGGGCGGGCCGCCCGCCCGCTGCTGCAGCGGGCCGGCGCCCGCTGCTGCAGCGGGCCGGCAGCGGGCCACGCCCGCTGTGCAGCGGGCGCCCGCCCGCTGCACACAGCGGGCCATGCCCGCTGCTGCAGCGGGTCACGCCCGTTTGCCTTTGCACATGGGCCTTTTTGGCCCAGTGGGTCTAACCCACTTCTCCTTGAACTCTTTCTGCGTTTCTGGGCTCGTTTGAGCTCCGATTTGGACGCGGTTTGAACCTGTGTTTAGACCGGGACGATCCCGTCATCCAGGTAACCTTTTCCAACAAGTTTGTTCCTACTAAATTCGTTGCAACTAATTTACAACACGTTTAGTCAAAGTTAGCATCTAATGCAACGTTGTGTCCCTATTGCTAATGCGACTAACTTTCACAACTCAGCTTGTGAATATCATCAAATGATATTTCTCTCTATTCTATATTCCTATTACTAAGACACGAATACTACTCGGTGTGAGACCCTACAGCCTGACCTTACTACAGGTTGGGGCTCGAAACCCCTAGACGACGGTCACTACGAGCAGTAGCTGTCGTCCCTGTTTCAGAGTCATCATAACGTGATCGACCCTTTGACAAAAGTGTCATAGGGTTTGCATTGGCTGTGTCAGAGATGAATTCCGTTAGCTAAAATCCCTTCGTCAAGACTGTGTTTGATGTTGGCCTAGGGTATGGTTTTCTGTCAACCCTATTAGACAACATTGGTCAGTATACGGCGGTCTTTATTGTATACATGTTGTACAACTTGCAACGTACCCCGGCCGAGGATTAACATAAAGACCGTACTGAGCCTATAACACTAACTTCCCTTTAATGGAAGTGACGAATCCCATCTTAGTCACTTACTCACCTAGAGAGCTTCTGGTGCAACCCAACCTAAGATCTTTCATCAGGACTGGTCCTCGAAGCTAGATCATGGGTCTAAGCTACACTGTCCGTTCACAGGTTTATACAGATGACTTCAGGTCTTAAGGATCAACTAACCTATCATCACCCTAGAGTTATTAAAGACAGTTCATTAAAGTTAACCATTTAATAACTCTAACTTGGTCGTTCAGTGAACTCATTCTCCAATGAGCACCTGTGTCTCGTCTCCGACTTCAGCAAGTCGAATGACTATGAGATCATCATTACCCGAAGGTAAGACGAAGACACAGTGATCTATCCGATGTGTCGATATCCAGTTCTCGACACATCTACGATCACGAACCGTTTTAGACTTACGTTTCTATTCGGTCTCTTACTTACTCATAATCGAGATCTCATTTAGATATGTAAGGACCTAAGTCTAAGTCTATGGATATTATCTAAGTATATTAATACAAATGATTTATACTTAGAATAATACGTACCATATACGGTATGAACAAGACGTATAATCAAGATAAATTGCCTTATGGGCACATATCTTCCTACATCTCCCACTTGCACTTAGGCTATTTATCTCGGTATCTCATGCCGTTATAGCATATCAGTCACTTTGACATTTGATATGGCAAACCTAAGAGTGGTTCTACTAATAAGTATCTACAACGAATTTTAATGGATTGAAATTACATCTCTTGATCACACAGGGTTGATCCTTTGGAAAAATGATCTGGATCAATTTTCCTAACTTTGTATAGCTAACAGTTGGCTTATACGATTTAGATGTGGGGTCTAACATTTCCGTAAGTCAGTTCTAGCTCACTTCACTTTATTGTGTCAATATGTCAATTACATATTTGACACCCTAAGTCTCTATATATATACTATTAAATCAAAACAATTTTGACTTAATGATTTATATAGAAGATTCATTAAAGTGAAAAATCCTTTTTACTTAGTCCGAAAAACGGAACTAAGTATATTAATACGCTCCCACTGACTTTAAGAATTACCTGGTCAAATTTCTTCAACATAATATCTAAATCATATTTAGATTTATGAGTAAAATAACCATTTGGTAAGTGCCTTAGATGGAATGTACAAGTGTCAGATTTGGTTTGACGAATGAGTCAAGTCAAGATCATTTTAAGGAATCTTGACATTGACTCGTTCAATCAAAACGTTCTACACTGTACAAATTCCTTTAACCACATTTAGTATTAACTCTTTTAATAACTAAATGCAGATAATCACGAGTTAATCTTGATTTGCGTATTGTTGTGATCGCACACAATTTATACGTCCCCTGGAACTTATACTTAACTACTGATTGACTTCAGATATTTAGTCAGCTTCAAAAACAATATTATCGAAGCTATACACCATTATTCGAAAATATACGCAACCATCACAGACAAGTCACATCCACAGAATTTTAAGCCAATTCAATTTCAATTGCAACAACCGAGACATCCATTCCAAAACAACGGGTTCATAAAAGGAACCTTAATTTGTTTATCAAAAATAAACCTTGAGTGCAAAGCACTCATTCATTGTTTTCGATCCTTAAAGATGATACATTTTATTCAAATAAGAAAAATATCATCTCCATCACGATCATCGTCTCCAGAAGTCTTTGAGCGGTCCCAGCAGCAACTGTTGCTTTGATTGCCGACCGATCTCCGTACTTCTCCAATCTCCAGTTCTTATCAGCCACCTGTATACAGTACACAGATGTCTATAAGTATCTCATACTTATGAATGGAAATAATTGCATTTAATTGAATTTTAATTTGTACCTGAGGTAGAGGCATCAGTATGCCCCTTCTTCTTCTCTGCAAGATAGATCTTGCAGTTCCTCTTCCAGTGGCCAATCTTGTGGCAATGGAAGCACTCAGATTTCGACGGGGCCCCTTTGTTCTTCTTCTTCCCATTCTTAGCCTTCGCAGGTTGTGGGACCTACCTCTTCTTTCCTTTGCCTTTCGGCTGGTCGGAAGTAGCAGAGCCAACAACCAGTGCAGCCGGCTTCTTATGAATCTCCTCAAACTGCCGGAGCATATTGAGGAGACCCGGAAGATCCGTCTCAAGGCTGTTCATTATAAAGCCAGTTATAAAAGGCTTGAAATCGGGAGTCAAAGACTTTAGGATAATGTCCGTGGACATCTCATTGTCCAGGACAAATCCTAACTGGGCGGCGTCCTCCACGTACCCGATCATCTTGATAACATGATCTTGTACGGGTTCCGTCCCCATCTTGGTGCCCCAGAGGTTGCTAGTGGCCTCGAACTTGGCAGCTCTTGATCGCTTGCCATACAACTCTTGTGCGTTGAGGAGCATGCTTTGAACATCCATATGTTCATGCTTCCTCTGCAACTCGTTGGTCATCGAAGCCAGAGTAAGGCACCTGGCCTTCTCTGCATCCCTCTGGTACAATTTGTAGGCTTCCTTTTCCTCGTGGGTCGAATCTTCATCCGGCTTATCTGGAGCGTCCTCGAACAGTACGTATCCTATTCCGGCTAGGGAAAGGACCAACTTGATGTTCCTAAGCCAGTCTTTGTAGTTCGTTCCATCCAGCACGTTCTTCTCAACCATGTATCTAAGTCCCGAATCCATTCTGTATTTTATAGATACTATAGTTAGTAAATGTTCGTCGTATAGTTTTGATGGTTTTAATAAAACTATATTCTCCCACTAAATTTATTTAAAGCCATAATAATAAACAATTTATTATAAAAAAATATTTGTGAGAGAGGGATCCGACTACCCTGAGTTTGACAACCTTGAGTGTATCTCAACAAGTTGTCCGACTCTGCAGTCGGTAGACGAACTCGTCGTCAATCATATTTACTATGATTCCCTATCGATTTTTACCCCTAGTCATTTGTGATCATGAGTGTGCTCAACCGGATCACAATGGCTAGCCTAGTCGGACCCTTGTTTTCGTGTCTAGCCTGACTTACCCCTTTGCTCGGTGTATGCACGACGCGCCGGTTTGGGTCAGGTCTTAGACTACATCCTTGGTTAGACTTACGCCGAAGCTCGAGGGATGAGACAACAGTTTCAGTCAGGTTAAGATGTCAATCAAGAAATCGGTTTCTATAAGATTGACATGTCACGGCTTGAGTGTAGCTCAACAACCAGAACATGTTTCTTACAGTTGCCAACTCCTAAAACAAGGAGGGCTACGATTTATCTTGAACAAGATTATTATCGTATTGACTTAGGTATAGTCGATGGACTTACATAGTCATGAATCGACTCCTTGCGGTCCAGCGGACGCGGCCAGGGAATTGACTAAGCCAGGACCACTTGTTACCCAGTTTAGCTAGGTTGGTCCAAAAACTTTAGCCAAGCACATTGACCGACATCATGATCCATTGAAGGAGTTGTCATCAATCTTATGTTTTCCAAACAACTAAATGGCTTTTAATTAAAAGAACTAGTTAATCCTTATCAACTAGTGGATCCTAAAAATTCAAAAAATTTTTAGATTGGTTGAACATCTTTTATTAAGTCCTTATCAACTATAAGGTTCTACGTTCAACTTACTACCCCAATTTAATTAGGATTTATAAAACAATTCAACATTTTGTCTTTTATGAAAATCATTAATTAAACGATTTAATGAAATGATTTACAAACAAGGGGACTACCCTAATCAGGTATTAGGTTCAATGTTGTTTTGTTTTATTAAACATAACATGTCACTATCATGTTTTAATGGCTAACCTAACAAGGTTTGTGTATACATTATACAACATGAAATGAAAACTAACTTTATCCGCATAAAAGAAAGTTTCATTTTTAGTGACATATAAAAGGTATTTGCAAGTTTAAAAATTATCTATATAATACAAACATGCAAATCTAAATTTTAACACTTAAAATTAAAGATTAAAATTTTAAAGCCTTCATTAAAAATTTTATCGCATAAAACTAAGTCGTACAAAATTATCTAATAATTTTAAACCTATGCCTTAAAAAAAATTTTAACCTCATTTCTAAAATTAAAATATCACATAAAAATTATAGAAACATCTATGTAGTAAAAGAAATTAATTTTATATTACAACTCATGAAATAAAATTATTTCTATTATTAACATATTTAAACAATTTTAAAACTCTTTTAAAATCATTTAGAAATCCTTTTTAGAAGCTTTCAAATAAAGTTTAAAGATTTCTAACTTTGTGTAACTAAAGAAAAATTCTTAATTTTCAAAAAAAAAATAAAATTTTCTAAAGTTTACATAAACTTTAAACACCCTTTAAAATTTTTAATGTCTCATAAAAATTTACAAAGTATTTAAAACATAGTAGACTACTTTGAGATTTATCGCATAAAAATAATTGTCCCAAAATTAAAACAAATTTCCGTGTTGCAAAATTAATTTTGAAACACAAAAATTATTTTCAAAAAAAAAAATTTTTTTTTTGAACATGCAAGCTAAGCATTTTTAATAATTTAAAAAGTCGCTATAGTAGATCTATAGCATAACCGTGGCTCCGATACCACTGTTGGGGGTTTGGCGGACCCCCAGAGCTCGGATCCGTATCCGTCCTAAGTCGGACGGACCACGGAGGCACAAAAGCGCAGCGGAAAAACAGAAATCATATTTCTACACTAGCTAAACTATTTAGCTAGGCTCTGGGGAGCCAGAACCTAGCCCGATCTATGCCGACTTGGAGTGGGTCTGACCACTCCAAGAAGGATCTACACTAAGCGACTAATTAAAAACTACGCTAGAAAACGCTTAACCACATACCCGGAATCTTGGCCCTGGAGCAGGCAAGATGTACCGCACCGTCTTGAGAAGCTCCTCGTAGCCGAGCCGCGTTGACCCGATCTCCCTGAGCCGCCTCGCACCCTCGCACCGATCCGCCCGAGCCGCTTTCGCCTTCGAGCCGATCACACGCGGTAGAAAGTTTCACTTGAGAAGAAACCCGCGTCTTAGACGTCCGGATCAGATCCAAACCCCCTTCGTAGTCGTGCTAGGACTACTCCGGAGAATAAGAAAATAGAGAGAGAGATTAGTCGCGGATCGAGCTTGCTCTAAAAATCTGGAGCTACCCGATCGTTGACTGGTGTGTGTTTCAACGAGGAGAGTGCACCCCTATTTATATAGGGAGTGAGCACTCACCCTCTTGTTGCTGGCAATGTGGGACAATCCACATGAAGAGAAAAAATTGAATTAAGTCATTTGGCTTAATTTCAATTTTAAAGTTAGCCTTTCACAAAGTCAAACTTTAACTAATTAATTCTCCTCGCATACTAAACTTCAGACACCAAACAAGCTATCAATCAGAAAAGCTTGGAATGGTGAACGGGTAGGAACTGACGGTGACGAATTTCGACTTCGTTTGACCCCTCAAACAATTGCTCAAAGTTTAGCAATTTTCACAAAATTCGTAGCCTTCATTAGGGTTTTCAAAAAAAACCTAATTGACTTAAGTTGCGGGCGCGCCCGCTAGACTTAGCGGGCGCGCCCGCCCAAGGGGGCAAGGGCGGGCCGCCTGCCCGCTGCTGCAGCGGGCGCGTGCCCGCTGTAGCAGCGGGCCGCGCCCGCTTGCAGCGGGCGCTGGCCCGCTGCGTGCAGCGGGCCGTGCCCGCTGCATCAGCGGGCGCTGGCCCGCTGTGCAGCGGGCCGTGCCCGCTGTGCAGCGGGCGCCACCCGCTGCACACAGCGGGCCATGCCCGCTGCTGCAGCGGGTCACGCCCGTTTGCCTTTGCACATGGGCCTTTTTGGCCCAGTGGGTCTAACCCACTTCCCCTTGAACTCTTTCTGCGTTTCTGGGCTCGTTTGAGCTCCGATTTGGACGCGGTTTGAACCTGTGTTTAGACCGGGACGATCCCGTCATCCAGGTAACCTTTTCCAACAAGTTTGTTCCTACTAAATTTGTTGCAACTAATTTACAACACGTTTAGTCAAAGTTAGCATCTAATGCAACGTTGTGTCCCTATTGCTAATGCGACTAACTTTCACAACTCAGCTTGTGAATATCATCAAATGATATTTCTCTCTATTCTATATTCCTATTACTAAGACACGAATACTACTCGGTGTGAGACCTTACAGCCTGACCTTACTACAGGTTGGGGCTCGAAACCCCTAGACGACGGTCACTACGAGCAGTAGCTGTCGTCCCTGTTTCAGAGTCATCATAACGTGATCGACCCTTTGACAAAAGTGTCATAGGGTTTGCATTGGCTGTGTCAGAGATGAATTCCGTTAGCTAAAATCCCTTCGTCCAGACTGTGTTTGATGTTGGCCTAGGGTATGGTTTTCTGTCAACCCTATTAGACAACATTGGTCAGTATACGGCGGTCTTTATTGTATACACGTTGTACAACTTGCAACGTACCCCGGCCGAGGATTAACATAAAGACCGTACTGAGCCTATAACACTAACTTCCCTTTAATGGAAGTGACGAATCCCATCTTAGTCACTTACTCACCTAGAGAGCTTCTGGTGCAACCCAACCTAAGATCTTTCATCAGGACTGGTCCTCGAAGCTAGATCATGGGTCTAAGCTGCACCGTCCATTCACAGGTTTATACAGATGACTTCAGGTCTTAAGGATCAACTAACCTATCATCACCCTAGAGTTATTAAAGACAGTTCATTAAAGTTAACCATTTAATAACTCTAACTTGGTCGTTCAGTGAACTCATTCTCCAATGAGCACCTGTGTCTCGTCTCCGACTTCAGCAAGTCGAATGACTATGAGATCATCATTACCCGAAGGTAAGACGAAGACACAGTGATCTATCCGATGTGTCGATATTCAGTTCTCGACACATCTACGATCACGAACCGTTTTAGACTTACGTTTCTATTCGGTCTCTTACTTACTCATAATCGAGATCTCATCTAGATATGTAAGGACCTAAGTCTAAGTCTATGGATATTATCTAAGTATATTAATACAAATGATTTATACTTAGAATAATACGTACCATATACGGTATGAACAAGACGTATAATCAAGATAAATTGCCTTATGGGCACATATCTTCCTACACATGCCACATCCAAACTATCACGCATCGTTCTCCAAAATACACGGGAATACGTACTTCCTTGGGGTATTCGTAAAAAATGTGGAGAGACAAGGCCGCGACAGTATTTAAACTCAAGGCTTTGACCCATTGACTCTAAATACTACCCAGCATAGATGGAATATAATAATATAAATCTACAGGCCACTGCGTATGCTGGGACAATACAGATAACAGATAAAGAAATAAAGTGAATGCTTTAAAATAAAGAAAGATCATAGTCCCAACACAGAATCATAAAATACATACATACATACATACATTTGAAGCCAAGAGTACATCTGATATTTACAAGAAAATTTACAATTGGAAACTGGAAAAACTGAATACACCAGAAAATTCAAATAAAACTAAAAGTAGCCACAACCCAAAGGTACAAGGGGGATAACATATGTAAGATCCCAACCCAAAAAATAAAGTCCACACACCAAGTGCAACTCACTCTCTAAACAATCCATGTTAACTCAGCTCCACGTAATTGTTGGATACATGTGGCTACACAATATACACTATACCCAGCGTAAATAGTGTACCAGGAAGCAATATGCGTAATTAAAAAGTTGCTAATAATTAAACGCAATACGCAGCGTAAATGAAAACAATTTATCTCAACAATAACAACCACAAGTAAAGATACGCCAAATGCAAATGCAAATAATGAGACGTGTCCTGGTTCGGATCCTTACCCGACGATCCTACTCCAGTCTCACGTTGCAATCGCATTTCGTGGTTTCCACTAACCCTTCCCGGGTCCAAACAACCAACATCACAACTCGGTGCTTAGTTGCGCTCTCCCACTACAGGAGTACAAATGCCAAAAGGAGTAACCCTCCTAGGCACACTCTAACCGAGTACAATCCCTAACCGTGATACAATCTTTAACCGAGATATAATGCTCCATAACCGGGACACAATCCAAGGAAATAGACAAGTGCGAGTATAAAGCAGGCTAAGTAAGGAAACATGCTAACGCAGTAGCTATAGACAAGTGCAACATGTAAAGTAAATGAAGTCATGTATATAAGTGCAGCAAGTAAAGTATCGGTGGCTCCATATGTGTGGTAAGTAAAGTGCATACAATGCATAAAGTAAAGGTGACCGTGCAAGCAATAACTATACTAGAACTATGTGACTCAAGTATGATAGTACGATATGTAACCATTGACTTCATCTTTTTCCTGGGTGCACTTACCCAGACGAATACCGAAACACAAGCAGCGGTACATGAATTTGCGGAAATGCAGGCAGCGGTACGGGATGCCGAAACACATGCAGCGGTACAGGAAAATGAACTCCAGTCACTTCCACATTCTCTCAAATTATGAGTTACCCCAAACCCCAGTGAAGTGTCAAGTGTCCATGTTTCATACGGGATGTTTCACAAGATGTTCCATACGATGTACCACATGATATTATTGGTTTCCTATTTACAATGATAGTTAAACCAGGACCACTGGTTGACTTTCTTATTGAAAACCAGAAAATTAGGAACCCATTTCAAAGTAGACTGGGCCAAAGCAAAGTGGATGCTAAGAAGTTTGAGGATAAAGACAAGTCGAACAATTGTGATGTTGATCCATGCTTCGAGCATGTGGTATTTCGATTAGTACACAGTTTACCCAAGTAGATGGTCGTGTGTTACAACCACCAAAGTTGAAAGTTGGCAATGTCATATGCTTAATTAGATACACTATCTAATTTTCTAAATTTAGAATTCATTGTGACTTACTGGTTTCGAGGTTATTGTAGCTAGCTGAGGCTAAAGCTAGAGCTTTCAAGGGTACTGGTGTACGAGAATCGGTACCTGAAATCTCAAGAATTCATCGGTTATAAGTCGTACCATTTTCCACCTATTTATCTCGATCGTTTTTATTTTATAATATATTGAAAAGGTGTCGAAAAGCGTTCTAAAATTTTATATGGGCTAGATATGATAAAAATAATTTACCTAAGAAGGAAATATTTTTCTGAAGCTTCTGGTATTTATTATAATTTTTAAAAGCTTAAAAACAATTTAAAAACTAATTTGAAATAGTCAAAGTAAAAGTTCAATATTTTTAAGCTACCAAAATGATCGTCTCCTTATATACTACAAGCTTTAATTTTCTCGTACGTCAGTTTACGTGAAAAATTTAAGATATGAATTATTAAGTGAAAATACTGTAATTAGTTTTTAGCTTTAAAAATTTACTGTGAAAAATATACTCGCCCGATCGAGATGAAATCAATGCCCATGTGTTCGGAAGGCCACACTTGATTTTCTAGGCCTGATCTTGTATTTTTCTGAGACATATAGGATTAATTATAAATTTTTCATCAGAAACCCGTATTATATAAATACGAAATACGTGAGAAAATACGTTATACGCATATTTTCGTATAAAAATACGCTTCAAATCCTTACCCTTCTCTTCGTTCTCACGTGAACATGGCAGGGGGGCTTCCATGACGTCGACGGCGGCGGCCAGAGGGCAGCAGATGTCGCGGGCAGCGGCGACGGGGTCGGCGGACCCGGCGACGGCGACGGCGACGGCAGTCGCAGACGGCGACGGTGTAGCGGGAGGATGCGAGAGGCAGCTGGGGGGCTTGTAGGGACGACGAGGGTGTTTGCGGGCTGTCGGGGCGTCACCCGAAGGCAGAGGAGGCGTCGTAGGGGACGTCGAGCTCGAGAGGAGGGCGACGACAGCGAACTGTGTAAGGACCATGTCTATGGGGAAAACACTAGAAGGGGGGTTGAATAGTGTTTATGCAAATTTAAAAGGAATTTACGCCAAATAAAATGCAATCCAACAAATAATGCGGAAATAGAATTAACCCCAAATAAGAAACAATTGCAAACACAATTATGTTTCAAGGTTCGGATTACCCAAGTCAACTCCCGACTTGTTCCCGGTAATCCTACGTCCATACCACCCGGATACCACTGGATACTCAAGTTAGAACCCTAACTTGATGTTTCCTTAAAACCCACTTGTAGCAACCCTACAAGTGCAATCGAATACACTCGATGTCCTTGACTCCCACAACTTGGGAGCAAGCAAACCACTCTCACAACCGAGAGCAAATCTCAAATAAAGAAAGTTATGGAATAATAAAAACAACACTTACAATCACCTATGCCTTGAAGTCGAACTTGAAGATGGAGTGTGATGTGTGCTGAAGAACTCTCTTAGAAGAGAGGAGAAGCCCTTTCTCTTGACTGCACCAATTGCCTAGATGATCACTCTTTGGTTCTAGGTTGGAGAGCAAGAAAACAAGATTTGGAAATACTTAGGGCTTTGGATTTGAGAGCTTTGATATTTGGAAATGAAAGCTTGAGAGATTTTGCAATGAATGAGTTTCAACTTAGGTAACCTCTCAATGGAACAGTAGAAGCTCTATTTATAGTTTTCTCAAATCCACAAAACAGTTTAGCCAAAAACCAAATTGGAATCCGTGAGAAAAATCCCAACGGATAGAATCTGAACTCGCGACAGTCGACTGTTGAACAATCCACAGTCGACTGTTGTATAGTCAGCAAGGGTAGGTGAGAATTTATAACGGTAACTTACCACGTGGACAGTCGAATGATGAAGCAAAGACAGTCGACTGTTTAATCAACAGGCGACTGTAATTCCTTCCACAGGCGACTGTCCGAGAGATGGGTAAGTTAGACAAATACTGGAAATCTCACAAGTAACAGGACAGACGACTGATGCAAGAAACACAGTCGACTGTTAATCAGAACATGCGACTGTAGATCCTTAAACAGACGACTGTCAAAAGCCTGAGAAATTTCCAGAGAGCCGAGTCAAAGAAATGGCTCACAGACATGCGACTGTTGCAGCATAGACAGTCGACTGATCAAAGAGACAGTCGACTGTATGTACAACATTAGTCGACTGGCCGTAAAAGTCAGATCAAACAGTGTTTGGGCAAAGGATATACAGGCGACTGATTTTCAAAGCACAGTCGACTGTCACTAGGACAGGCGCCTGTGAATCATTCATCAGTGGCCTGTGCGAAATAAACAGAGAAGGCCCAAAACTATATTGTAAAAGTCTGTGCATAACAGGCGACTGTCGAACAATATACAGTCGACTGTTTTTGAGACAGGCGACTGTAAACTGTTAAGCAGTCGACTGTTATAAACAATCCTTGCACAACCAATAGAGAAAATGAACTGGAGTCAAAGGACAATTGATCTAATGAAGTCCTATGACAGAATGTAGATGTTTGTGAGTGCTCCATCAAAGTTCTACTTCTAAGCTACATACTAGAAGAGATAAAAGAAAAATTACATTGACGAATAATCTCTTCTTTCCATCATATGAGCTTGAAGTCTTCACGGAGCTTCAATCATTATCTACGATCAACCAATTCATGTCATTTGCCTTCAATGACGTTTGTGAGTCATCCATTGCGAGTAGATATTCATAAATAGCTTAGGCAATGGATTAACTGCAAAATAGGGGATTAGTCACAAGTATTTATGTTTGCTCATCATTAACACCAAGTAGGTAGAAGTCCAATACTCAACATTCTCCCCCCTTTTGATGATGCCAAACAAACATAAACAAAAAGATAAATAATTATGCGCAATGAAAACTTACTCCCCCTACATAGATGCCAATCAAGTTAGTCAACAAATATTAGGGCATCTACATATCAATTGAAGCAAATGAGTAAGGAATGCATGAATATAAATTCAAAAAATCTTGGAATTACAATCCCTATTCATTGTAATCTTACTCCCCTAAATCTAAGGCAACTTAAATCTTAGATTCAAGTGTTAGAACATACTTAGCACATCCATTATGAATCTTGTATGTTATGTTTATTTCTCTCCCCCTATGGCATTATCCAAAAAGGTGGGAGTAAATAACAACAACAATAATAGTGCTAAATACGAACTAACAACAATCAAGGAGTATAAAGATATATCGAATCAAAAACTCATAAAATCACATCATATAGACATTTGAGTAATGGAATTGAAGTCCAATATCAATATTAGATATACACACAAAAAATAGTTTCAAAAGAGATTTCACAAATGCATCACACCAGAGATAGCATGGAAAATCGAATATGAAATTCATATATTGTCTCAAAAGCACATCAGAGAGAGTATAGCTTACATGGAGACAACATAACATACATCACACAGATAAGATAAGCAATATAGCATAGCGTGACACAAGATAAACAGCAATATCATATATATATATATATATATATATATATATATATATATATATATATATATATATATATATATATATATATATATATATATATATATAAATATAAAAGATGAGTACATCAACGGATGAACATCTACATGGCCATCACAAAAAGTACATCATGATCAAGACAAAAAATACATCATCATGACAACAGTGAAGTATATCACCATACATATATAATGTCTATATCAACATCATCCAGACTCAAAATATCAAAATACAATCATCATCAAACTAACACCACTCAAACACCTATCTAAGAGTGAGCGTCTCCAGGGGCTGCAGAAGAAGAAGCATGCTCTGTGACAGCAGGTGTATCCTCTGAAGGAGGGTCAGAAGGAGCAACAGTAGCAGCAACAGCATCATCAGCAACATCCTGAGTAGAAGCTATACCAGGAGGCTCAACGACATCAGAGGGCTGAGGAGGCATATGAAGCTGGGGAACAAACTGTCTCAGATCCTCAGGGAAGGGTATTCCCTGATGGAGGAAAGAAAGAGACAACAATCTATAAAGTCCAGAGACCATCTCGAAAAGAATATCACGAGATGGTGGAGCAGAGGTGGAAGGCAGGTCAGCTGGAGGAACATTGGATGAGGACGGAGATGAAGTAGATTTCCTCTTCTTCGAGGCAGTCTGCAGAGCCGAAGAAGATTTCGACTTTGCAGATGCGTCGAGGAGAGGACCAAAGGGAATGGGCTCGTAACGAGATAAATCAACACCAAAATGACGGAAAACAAGAGTCAGAAGACCACCGTAAGGAATGTGAGACGAGGAGGTCGTGAACTCAACCTTGTCCATCCTATCAAGGAGGACACCGACCCAGTTCACGGGCATGCCAGAGAAAATAGCATACATACACTTCAGGATATCCTGAGACGGCTGGTCAGATGATCCATACCTCGGCAGGATGTTGGACTTCATCACTAGGTGAACAGCCCAACCTCTCGCATAGAACATAGATGACCTGACACCCGAATCAAGGGCTAAAGGTACCTCTCGAAATATATCTCGGAGGACAGACTGGTCAAGATCGTCAATCTCGGAGATGCAGATATCAGTGGGAAGGGAACCAATAGAGGGAATCCTAAGAATAGTCCCTAAGAGTGAGGGAGTGATCTGAATGTGGGTTCCCTGAACGACAGTATCGAGGATGCCGGTAGACGAATACTCACCGCGAACGCGGTTCACATAGAAGAGCTTCACCAGAAATGGATAGGCTCTGGGGGACTCGCTCTAAGAGAAGCGAAAAAGGTCGGCTAGATGAGTAGAAGAAAGAATGTCAGAAATCCTCTCAGCAGTGAAGGCGGGGAAAGCAATGTACCGCTTCCTAAGAAGGTTGATCCCTAGAAGAGAGTGAAATTTTGCCAGACAAAGATCGTCTCGGCAAACAGGAACTAGGGGATCAGAGGGGGGTACAGCATGAGATTCTTCTGCAGAACTCGAAGCAGAAGGATAGTGATGGGGGTCCTCAGCAGCAGGCTCCCTGATGTGAACACCAGTGGGCTTGCACTGACGAGTGATCAAAGGCTGAGCCTCGGAAGAGGAAGCTGAAGGAGAGTAACCCTGTGAAGAAGAATGCACGGGTGACTCGGCATGCTTGGTTCGGGCTTTGTAGGGTTTCTTCTTCTTTGCTATTGGTTTCTTGGGTGCCCTAGGACGTTTAGGAGCAACAATCTTCTCTTTTCCCTTGGTCTTGGGTGCCATGGAATCGAGAGAGAGAAACAATGCAAAGAAATCGGAAGACAATGAACCGAACGAAGGGCTAGAGAGAGAGAGAGAGAGAGAGAGAGAGAGAGAGAGAGAGAGAGAGAGAGAGAGAGAGAGAGAGAGAGAGAGAGAGAGAGAGAGAGAGAAGCAAACCAAGTAGAGGAGATGCGAGGAAGCAACGACGAAGCAATCAACGAGCGGGGAGGCGGAGATCGACGACAACGACAACACGAAATCGACTCACGAAGGGAAGACAATCGTCAGCTTTGGAAGAGAAATCGAGTGGGAAGTCGAAGCGGTCGAATCGGATGAGAGAGAGTCGACGTGGGTAAAAGATCGGGATTTCTCGAATATAAAAGTTGGGGAATGAATCTGGGCAGTTGGATCAAGGAATCGACGGCTCGGATCAAATCACTTGAGTCGTCTCAACAGAAGACAGTCGACTGATGAACAAATGTCAGTCGACTGGATGAAGTGATAACAATAAAGCTCAGAAAGATGGGCAGTCGACTGGAAAGTAACATGCAGTCGCCTGTCCGTTGGACAGTCGACTGACATATACTCAACAGTCGACTGGCTGAGAATTAATACAGTTCATCAAAACAACAGAGAGCACTGTAAGAATTCGACAGAGAGAGCAGTCGCCTGATGACTAAAATGCAGTCGCCTGTTAAACTAACAGTCGACTGTAAAACAGTCATCAGTCGGCTGTGCAAAAGATACCAATTCTCAGACTGATGAGATAGATTAGGGCAGTCGACTGCCGAAGGAAAGACAGTCGTCTGTCCTGGTCCAAAAATGCACAGTGAGATAGAATTCCAGAGAATAAGCACACTCACCCTAGGACCTATACTCTAATCACAAATTCATCGTAAAAACAATGTAAAATAACAACTCCATTGAAACACAAATCACTACAATCATTCTCAAAAACTCATGAAATCAATTAAATCACAATTGCCTTTCTTAAACACATATATATAATAAAGCACATGAAGATATGCAACAAAATGATATGAGCTCAAAGAAGTGTTATAACATGAAAGTTTGAACTTCTAGATTTCAGATTCACCCATAATTCCCAATTCTCCACGCAACCTCACAAATGAATCTTCTTTAAGAGGTTTAGTGAAGATATCAACAATTTGTTTTTGGGTTTCAATGTACTCTAAGATGATGTCCTTCTTAGCTACATGATCATTTATGAAATGGTGTCTCACGTCTATGTGTTTGGTACGGGAGTGGTGTACCGGATTCTTGGAAAGACAAATAGCACTTTGATTATCAACCATGATAGGGCAAGTATCACAATTGACACCATAGTCATTAAGAGTGTGTCTCATCCAAAGAACTTGTGCACATGCAAGACCCGCGGTAATATATTCCGCTTCAGTCTTGGACAATGACACCGAATTCTGTTTCTTAGAAAACCAAGAAACTAAGGAATTTCCTAGAAAATGGAAAGTGCCACTAGTACTTTTCCTGTCGGACTTGCATCCGGCAAAGTCGGCATCACTATATGAGATTAACTCATATGTGCTAGACTTAGGGTAAAGTAACCCATGATCTAGAGATTGATTGAGATAACGAAATATTCGTTTAACCGCAATCAAGTGTGACTCCTTAGGTCTAGCTTGATATCTAGCACAAAGGCAAACGGAAAACATTATATCAGGCCTACTAGCGGTTAATTAAAGTAAGCTACCGATCATACCTCGATATAGACGAACGTCTACATCTTTTCCACTTTCATCCTTGTGTAGATGAGTAGTAGTACTCATGGGATTCCTTTTGCTCGAAGACGATTCCATCCTGAATCGCTTAATAAGCTCCCCTGTGTACTTTGTCTGATGTATGAATGTGCCATTTTCCATTTGTCGAATTTGCAATCCAAGGAAGTAGGTGAGCTCTCCCATGTGGCTCATCTCAAACTCATCCTTCATTGACTTGGAAAATTCTTGACAAAGATTAAAGTTAGTAGAACCGAAATTAATATCGTCTACATAAACTTGAATCAAAATAATGTCATTTTCATAATCTTTAATGAAGAGTGTAGAATCAACTTCTCCCATTTTAAAACCTAAATACAAAAGAAAGGTCTTAAGTCGATCATACCAAGCTCTAGGAGCTTGTCTCAATCCATACAACGCTTTCTTAAGTTTGAAAACATGGTTTGGAAATTTTTCATGAATAAAACCGGGAGGTTGAGAAACATAAAATTTTTCATTGACAAACCCATTTAAAAATGCACTTTTAACATCCATTTGAAATAGTTTAAAATTCTTATGGGATGCAAAAGATAAAAGCAACCTAATAGCTTCTAATCTAGCTACGGGGGCAAAAGATTCTTCGAAATCAATACCTTCCTCTTGCCGGTAGCCTTGAGCTACTAACCTTGCTTTGTTCCGTGTGATTACCTCGTTTTCATCCGTCTTGTTATTGAAGATCCATTTGGTCCCAATGAATTGGTGACCACGTGGAAGAGGTACGAGTTCCCAAACTTTGTTTCTCTCGAATTGCATTAGTTCTTCTTCCATTGCCACTATCCAAGAGCTATCCTCACAAGCTTCTTGGATGTTCTTTGGCTCAATGATAGATACAAATACGCAATGAGAGAATTCTTCAATTCTCGATCTAGTTCGAACACCCACACCAATATCTCCAATAATTTGGTTATGGGGATGGTTACGAACCGTCGGATAAGCTTTGGGTATACCTGTATCACTAGGAACAACTTCAACAACTTCGTTAGAAGTGTTAGTCTCAACAATAGAATCATTAATCTTAAAATTATTAAGAGAATCACAAAGAATATCTACATTATCATCATCAACATGAGGAAAATCAAAATCTTCATAAAAAGATACGTGAAGTGATTCCTCAATCATTGAAGAAGTTTTGTTGTATATCCGGTAGGCTTTGCTACGTGTGGAATATCCAACAAAGATTCCTTCATCGGATCTTGGATCAAACTTGTCTAAATTACCAAATGTGTTCTTTATAAAACATTTTGAACCAAAAACACGAAAATATTTTACTTGAGGCTTTTTATCATAAAACAACTCAAAACAAGTTTTGTTCGTTCGGGGTCTCACTAGAATCCTATTGAGCACATAACATGCCGTGTGCACCGCTTCTGCCCAAAATTGTAGTCCTAAATGACTATCATGGAGCATAGTGCGAGCACACTCAATAAGAGTCCTATTCTTTCTTTCTACAACACCATTTTGTGGTGGTGCACGAGGAAAGGAAAAATTATGAGTTATCCCGGAGTCATCACAAAACTTAGTAAAAGACTCATTCTCAAATTCTCCTCCATGATCACTATGAATAGTGATAATGGTGGATCCTAAATGATTCTGAATCTTCTTTGCAAATTTGGTAAACTCTTCATGAGCTTCATTCTTATTAGTTAAGAATGAAACCCAAGTAAATCTAGAAAATTCGTCGACGACAACTAATCCATAATGAGCATTACCTAAAGAAGCGGTTCTAGTTGGCCCAAATAAGTCTAGATGTAGAAGTTGTAGGGGCCTGTTAGAAGTAATCCCTTCTTTAAGCTTAAATGAAGATTTACTTAGATTACCTCTTTGACATGAATCACAAAAGTTTTTCTTATTAAAAGCAATCTTAGGAAAACCTTTGACTAGATCATGCTTAGCTAACTTATATAAGTGCTTGACGTGAACATGACCAAAACGGCGATGCCATAATAGTTGTTCACTTGTGTTAGCAACTAAGCAATGTTCTACGGTTTTAGGCAAGCTCAAATAATAAATATTTTTACGCATAATACCGAAAAATAAAACATTTGAATCACAAGCAACAATAGTACACAATCCTTCTCTAAAGTTAACCTTGTAACCTTTGTCACAAAGTTGACTAATGGAAATGAGATTGTGACACAAACCACTAACTAGAAAAACATTAGTAATTAAGGGTTTTGAAGGATTACCAACGATACCTACTCCAATGATGGTTCCCTTTTGATTACCTCCAAAAGTGACCGTTGCACCATCCTTGATGCTAATCACTTCGAAGAGCAACGAGGGATCTCCCGTCATATGTTTGGAGCAACCAATATCGAGAATCCATCCTTTCTCTTTACAGCAAATTTGAACTTTATTGCTCTTCTTCTTTCTCTTGGGTACCTATATAATATACCATAAGCTTATGGTACCCAATGTTTGTTGGGTCCAAGGGGATTAGCCCTTTGGAAGCCAAGTCCAAGTGGACTTCCGCTTCCCAACATAATTACTATTTCTAATCACATCATGAAAATAGGAATTAACATAAGCATTCCTATCATTTGGACTAGTGTTCTTAGGACCCCAATAGTGTAAGTCTTGGGAGTCCTATTCCTAGTTGCATGCATATGTGTTGGATTTCTATGTGGTGCATGCTTCTTAGGAACATGACTTCTAGCTAGAGATGTGGTGGAGGATATGCATTGTACATTCTAGGATGATATGTATGCTTGGGAACATGCATATTATATGAAGCATATGGATCATGCATGACAAGTGGAGGATGAGCATACATGAAAGAATGATGTGTATGAGTATACGTGTGTATAGGAGCACGTACATGAGTATTTCTCATGTGTGGTTGTGTACGTGTCCGTGGGTGCGGAGCATAGAATGTGTAATGATTATCGACTTGTGAAGTAGGAGGTTTCTTACGTGGATGAGTGTTAGTGTACATGTAAGCATGGCCTTGCTTTTGGTTTCCACCCTTAGTGGGTTTCTTGCCAAAAGGAAGAGAAGGTGAAGTGGTGAATTTCTTGGTAGGTTTGCTACCTATAGTGTCTTTGACACCACTTGTGGATGCACCGGAGGAAGGCCTCACAAAATCTATAGTGACACCACTATAGGAGGTGCGATCATTTGATGCATTCGCTTTTACAAATCCAAGAACAACACGATGTATGGCCGGAAATTGGTTTGCAAGCAAATCATCCAATTGTCCTTTTCCCTTATTGAATCTCACAATATGGGAGGACATGAGCTCATATTTCTCCTTTAAAGAAGAAACATTGGTTTCCAAGGTGGACACCCGTGCTTTGAGCTCGTGCACTTGGGTTTTAAGAGAATCATTCTCTAAACCCTGTGTGTGTTGTGTAACTAGATCACTATTATCCTTAGGATGTGTTTGATCTAGTTGAGATTTGAGGGAATTCACCTCATCTCTCAATGTGACATTTTGAGAAGCTAAGCTTGCTTTCTCAAGAGTTAACGTATCAACAATGGTGTCATTGTTGATAATGCATGGAATTGATGACTTGCTAATATTTGATTTCTTTAAGCTAGTGTATCTAAGCATTAAAGATTGGTATTTAGCAAATAGTTCTTTATTAGCAATATGAAGTTCATCCATTGTTACCTCGGTGTCATCCATGTCGGAATCACTCTCATCGGAGAGTGGGTCTTCTAGTGCCATGAAACACATGTGGGCGCTCTCACCATTTTCATCATCGGAATCACTCGATGATTCATCACTTGAGTCGTCGAATGTACCTACGAGTCCTTTCTTCTTGTCTCTCTTGTTCTTATCGGACTTGTGGTACTTCGGTGCCTTCCACTTCTATTTGTTCTTTAGCATGGGGCAATCCCTCTTGATGTGCCCTGGCTTATTACATTTATAGCAAAGAGAGGAAGTAGCATTAGTAGACTCAAAATGTTTGTTGGAGGGAAATTTACCTTTGCGGAAGAAGCGTTGGAACTTCTTCGCCATTTGGGCCATTTCACCCAAATCCATCTCGTTCTCGGATTCATCACTTTCGGAGAATGATGAATTGGCGTTGAATGCCAAAGCTTTCTTCTTGGTCTCCGAAGGATTTATCATAGCTCGAATCTTTAATCGGTTCTCTCTTCTTACCTCATAAGACATGAGAGTCCCGATAAGATTCACAACAGTGTAATTCTTCAATTCATTGACCTCCTCGATGACGATCGCTCTCCTTTTCCATTTGGAGGTCATTCCCGTGATGATCTTCCTTACCTTGTCAGGTTCGGAATATTTTTGGCCAAGGGCTTCCAATTCATTTGTGATGTCGGTAAAGCGACCGTACATCGATGGAATGCTCTCATTCTCCTGCATATAAAACAAATCGAAGTTTTGCACGGCAACATATAACTTTGAAAGTTTTACCTTATTCTTTCCCTCATGGGTAACAATGAGATGGTTCCAAATTTGATATGCCTCTTACATGTGCATATCTTGTTGAACTCATTCGGGTCCAACGCACAATGAAGAACGTTCATTGCCTTAGCGTTGTTGGCCGCGGCGGTTTTCTCGGAAGACGTCCATTTGTCGAAATCTACTTAAGTGGGCTCGACGTATTCCTTGTGGAGAGTTATCCAAAGCGAAGCACTCCTAAGGAACGTCTCCATCCTGCATTTCCAATAGCTAAAATTTTTACCATTGAAACACAGAGGGCGCACCGTAGATTGACCTTCAAAAAGTGTGGACGCTCCATCACGATCGTGATTGTTGTATGAAGGCGGCGGTGGAACGTTGTTGTTGTTGGATGCCATAAATGTAACCTTGCACTCTGATACCAATTGTAAGGACACTGTTTATGGGGAAAACACTAGAAGGGGGTTGAATAGTGTTTATGCAAATTTAAAAGGAATTTACGCCAAATAAAATGCAATCCAACAAATAATGCGGAAATAGAATTAAACCCAAATAAGAAACAATTGCAAACACAATTATGTTTCAAGGGTTCGGATTACCCAAGTCAACTCCTGACTTGTTCCCGGTAATCCTACGTCCCTACCACCCGGATACCACCGGATACTCAAGTTAGAACCCTAACTTGAGGTTTTATTAAAGCCCACTTGTAGCAAACCTACAAGTGCAATCAAATACACTCGATATCCTTGACTCCCACAACTTGGGAGCAAGCAAACCACTCTCACAATCGAGAGCAAATCTCAAATAATGAAAGTTATGAAATAATGAAAACAACACTTACAATCACCTATGCCTTGAAGTAGAACTTGAAGGTGGAGTGTGATGTGTGCTGAAGAACTCTCTTGGAAGAGAGGAGAAGCACTTTCTCTTGACTGCACCAATTGCCTAGATGATCACTCTTTGGCTCTAGGTTGGAGAGCAAGAGAACAAGATTTAGAAATACTTCGGGCTTTGGATTTGAGAGCTTTGATATTTGGAAATGAAAGCTTGAGAGATTTTGCAATGAATGAGTTTCAACTTAGGTAACCTCTCAATGGAACAGTAGAAGCTCTATTTATAGTTTTCTCAAATCCACAAAACAGTTTAGCCAAAAACCCAATTGGAATCCGTGAGAAAAATCCCAACGGATAGAATCTGAACTCGCGAAAGTCGATTGTTGAAAAATCCACAGTCGACTGTTGCACAGTCAGCAAGGGTAGGTGAGAATTTATAACGGGAACTTACCACTTAGACAGTCGACTGATGAAGCAAATACAGTCGACTATTAAATCAACAGGCGACTGCAATTCCTTCTACAGGCGACTGGCCGAGAGATGGGTAAGTTAGACAAATACTGGAAATCTCACAAGTAACAGGACAGACGACTGCTGCAAGAAACACAGTCGACTGTTAATCAGAACAGGCGACTGTAGATCCTTAAACAGACGACTTTCAAAAGCCTGAGAAATTTCCAGAGAGCTGAGTCAAAGAAATGACTCACAGACAGGCGACTGTTGCAGCATAGACAGTCGACTGATCCAAGAGACAGTCGACTGTATGTACAACATTAGTCGACTGGCCGTAAAAGTCAGATCAAATAGTGTTTGGGCAAAGGATATACAAGCGAATGATTTTCAAAGCACCGTCGACTGTCACTAGGACATGCGCCTGTGAATCATTCAGCAGTGGCATCTGCGAAATAAACAGAGAAGGCCCAAAACTATATTATAAAAGTCTGTACATAACAGGCGACTGTCGAACAATACACAGTCGACTGTTTTTGAGACAGGCGACTGCAAACTGTTAAGCAGTCGACTGTTATAAACAATCCTTGCACAACCAATAGAGAAAATGAACTGGAGTCAAAGGACAATTGATCTAATGAAGTCCTATGACAGAATGTAGATGTGTGTGAGTGCTCCATCAAAGTTCTACTTCTAAGCTACATACTAGAAGAGATAAAAGAAAAATTACATTGACGAATAATCTCTTCTTTCCATCGTATGAGCTTGAAGTCTTCACGGAGCTTCAATCATTATCTACGATCAACCAATTCATGTCATTTACCTTCAATGACGTTTGTGAGTCATCCATTGCGAGTAGATCTTCATAAATAGCTTAGGCAATGGATTAACTGCAAAATAGGGGATTAGTCACAAGTATTTATGTTGATCATTATTAACACCAAGTAGGGAGAAGTCCAATACTCAACAAACAGGGTAGTGTGGGCTGCGTGGAGTCGGATGGGAGTGGAATGTGGGGGAGAGAGAGGGAGAGAGCTGGGGAGTTCGAGGCATTGGGGGGCGTCGCCGGGGTACTTCGACAGTGACGAGAGCGGAGGTGAGGGCAGTGGGATGGGTTACGTCATGAAGCTAGGGGGATGTGCGAGGGTGGCATTGTGATAGCAGAGCGGCGGTAGAAACGGAGGTGAGGGGTGCTGTCGATGGGGCTGACGAGGGTGTTGACGATAGCGACCTCCACCGGGGTGCGGTGGCTACGGCAGCGACGTGGCTGCTGCTCCGGCGAGGTGGCGAAGAGGGTGAGAGGGAAGGTGAAGTAATCGGAGCGGGGGTTTGGGTTTTAACAACGGGCGGGAGAGGGGGGGGGGGGCTGGGAGAGGTTGTGTTTGGATTTTAATGGGTTTAATTGGATTTAAACGGGTTTAGAGGGGTATTTATAGCTTAATGGGTTCATGAACCTCCAATTAGCCTTTAATAAGGTATTATTGATGTTAGGGGGTGTCGTTGACTAAGATTAGAAACTTAAACGTGTCCCCCCATGTTTTAGTCATGCTTAGGGTAATCTAGTAGTTAATTAGGTTAAGGTAATTAGTAATTAGGTTAATGTAATTTAGTAAAGTAATTAGTAATTAAATATTATATGATTACATTGAAATATCATTTTCCTTTATACAAATGACTCCGAAAAATTACGAAAAAATAGTCACGTGTTCGTATCATTACAAGGATCATGAATATGAAGTCAAATTTAAGGTTGAGTGACGAAAAAATTAGAAAAAAAATTCATTTACTCATTTTGAACTTGTTTACAGAAATTCGTGTACGTTGAAACCGGACCGTTACATCCTACCCTCCTTATAAGAATTCCGTCCTCAGAATTTCTCGAAACTTCATGAAACAGATAATTTCTGTTAAGCTCAAGCAAATATGTAACGGCCTGTATTTTAAAATCGTACGTACTTGTAGTTTATTTCAGTCGTCCAAATAATTTTTCGTCCGTACGTTCTTTGCTAAGCGTCGACGCGAGCGCGTCACTGTTTTTAGTTTTTACCATATCATCACTAATTAACTATTAAGTTTAACAAATTACTTTAATTTAATTATCTTATTAATTACAATTTGCTAATCACTTTTAACTTTTACTAATTCCCTAATTAACCATCACCTGTCAGCAGCCCCACGAGGATCACGCTCCCGCTACTGATTCATGCAGCTATCTCTCCCAATTAATATTTTAATCATCTCACCTTCGTTTGAAATCCGGTCGACAACATTTCCCCTACAAATTTTCACGTGTGCTAATATTTTTAGCCTTACTCAACAAAACAATTAATTCCCGTCTTAATCAAAACCTAATCTATTGACTAATCCTGGACCGTGTCCCCTGCCATTTCTTCTTAAGGATAATCCCTCATCTTTTGATCTGTTCATCATTTCCCAAATCAACCCACGACTCAAATTCATTCATCCCCACGATCAATTCGACCAAATGAAAACCGAAATAAAAAATTGAATCTGAAATCATCATCTCCCCAAAACCAATTTCCCAAAACCTATTCACCAAATCAAACCCAAACTGAAAATTGAAATCAGAATTTAGAGGGGAGAGATTGAGAACCCAGATCTGAAACAAACTTCAGATTCAATCAACCCATCTACATCCAAAATCACATTCCTCTTCCCGTGCATCTTCCCTCGCCTGAAGTGAGCAGCCGTTCCCGCAGCCACCGCACCCTGCCTGCTGCCGTGCGCGCCACCGTCGCTCAGCCGCCTGTGCCGTCGCCTGCTGTCGTGCCCCTGTCGTGCAGCCCCTGCCGACGCCGCCATGTGTCACTGTGCCGCCCTGCCGACGCCGAGAGCCGCCGTTGGCCGCCCTCTCCACCGCGTGCTTAAGTTTCCCCTTGCGTGCGTTAGTGTCTGCTGCAAAAGAAAAAACAAAAGAAAGAGAGTTAAAGAGAAGAGCAGGTAGAGAGGGTTAAATTAGAGAGATTATAGTATTAACTTTATATTGTTGTAAAACTTGGCGGCTATGGAGACCATAGCCCTATATTTATAGTGGTAGGGTTACATAATGGGTGGATACCCACTAACGGGTAGGCCCACCAAAAGCCCGTTTATAACACTTCCCCTTATCCATCCATTGTTGTAAGCCATGTTGAACGCTTTAGGGTTCATGAAGCTTATTTGATCATGGGGTTGGAGATACTTCTGGATCTCTAAGTTTAAGAGTGTTTGCCTCATTAAAACCTTTGCCAAGGAAAACCCAGTGGGAAAAACCAGTGGCTAAGGGAAAAGAGTACAAGTCTCTATAACTTTCCCTGATCGATGGATAACATCAGTGGTGGATACTTCTGGATCCAGAGTTAATGTGGCTGCCTCGTTAAAACCTTTGACTGTGGAAAACCCAGTGGGAAAAACCAACAGCCAAGGAAAAAGAGTACATCACTACGTTAACTCCCCTTGATAAGTACAAGCTTCAGGCTTGTACATCTCTCAACTGTCTCATCCCAATCCCTAGTACAAGTTTTCTAAAGGTACTGCGAGGCAAAGCTTTAGTGAATAGGTCAGCCAGGTTGTTGCAGGACTGGATCTGCTGGATGTCGATCTGGTTGTCCACTTGCTGTTCATGCGTCCAGAAGAGCTAGGGGGAAATGTGCTTCGTCCTGTCACCTTTGATGTAGCCACCTCGTAGTTGAGCGATGCAGGCAGCATTGTCTTCGTACATGGTGGTAGGCCCAAGATCTCCCGTCTTCAGGCCTGTGGTCTTGAGGATGTGGTTGATGACTGATCGAAGCCAGAAGCATTCTCTGCTAGCTTCGTGGATCACGATGAGCTCGGAGTGGTTGGATGAGGTCGCTGTGGATGTCTGCTTCACGGATCTCCATGAGATGGCCGTCCCACCGTATGTGAATACGAAACCGGTCTGGGACTTTGCGGTATGTGGGTCGGACCTGTATCCCGCATCTGCGTAACCGACCAGGTCGGTGGATACACCTTTCTTGAAGTATAGTCCCATGTCTACAGACCCTTGGAGGTAGCGCAGAAGTTGTTTCACTCCGTTCCAGTGGCGCTTTGAGGGCGCTGAACTGTATCTGGCTAGTAGATTTACTGCAAACGCTATATCGGGACGCGTGCAGTTTGCCAGGTATATGAGTGCTCCAATTGCACTTAAGTAGGGTACTTCAGGACCCAGTGTTTCCTCCCCCTCTTCCAGCGGTTGGAAGGGGTCTGTTTCAACATCCAATGATCTGACGACCATTGGTGTGCTAAGCAGATGACATTTGTCCATAAGAAAGTTTTTCAGCACTTTCTTTGTATATGTCGATTGGTGCAACAGGATTCCTCCGCTTAAATGTTCAATTTGTAGGCCTAGGCAAAACTTCGTTTTGCCGAGGTCTTTCATCTCAAATGTCTGTGTGAGACTTTTGGATATCTCATCTATCTCTGCAGGAGATCCGATGATGTTCAAGTCGTCTACGTAGACGGCGATAATTACGAATCCTGTTTCCTTTGCTCGTATGAAGATGCAAGGGCAGACTTCATTTGTTGTGAATCCTTGTTGCACTAGGAATTCACTCAGTCTGTTGTACCACATTCTACCTGACTGTTTGAGACCATACAGTGATCTCTGGAGTTTGAGGGAATAGACGTCCTGAGGTCTTTCTGTCATTTTTGTCGGTAGTTTGTATCCGTCTGGGATTTTCATATAGATTTCCTTATCTATATTTCCGTATAGGTATGCAGTCACAACGTCCATGAGCTGCATATCCAGACCTTCCTTCGTGGATAGGCCGATAATGAAACGGAAAGTGATCGCATCCATGACCGGGGAATAGGTATCGTCATAGTCTATTCCTGGTCGTTGGGAAAAACCTTGTGCAACAAGGCGCGCTTTATAGCGCACGATCTCATTATTCTCGTTTCTTTTTCTCACGAATACCCATTTATATCCCACAGGTTTAACACCTTTTGGTGTTAGGACTACAAGTCCAAAAACTTTGCGCTTCGAGAGTGAGTCCAGCTCTACTCCTATTGCTTCGTTCCACTTTGGCCAATCCTCTCTGCGTTTACATTCTGCTAGAGAGCGTGGATCGGTCTCATCGTCGTATTCAGTGACGTGAGTGGCAATAATGAGCGCGAAGTTATCATCGATGATTGTGCTTTTTCTGTCCAGTACCTCCCTGGTACGTACATAGTTTAATGAAATTTCTCCTATATTTTCCTCTTCAGGGGTTGTTAGGAGTGGAGAGGTAGCTGGGCTGAGCTCAGCATCCTGTGGTGGTATCGTTATTGTTGCTCCAGGATTTTTCCTCTTTCGAGGATTCTTATCTTTGGAGCCTGGGGGTCGTCCTCTTTTTTATTGAGGTACGGCCGCTTCTGCTGCAGGTGGATTGCATCCATCTTTGGGTATGTCAATCCTAGCTGGTGTATTTGCAGCAGGGACGTGTGATCTGACAATCTTCTGGTTGTCAGTGAATTTATCCGGTAAAATGTGAACTGTGTTCTGAATTTGAAGGATCTTCAGGATCTCTTCTTCACATTGATTTGTGCGCGGATCAAAATGGGATAAAGTCTTTGTGTCCCATGTAATGGTCTTTGAAGCTTCTGGCTTCTGTGTGTTAATTCCTAGTTTTGGAAAATTGCTTTCATCAAACTCACAATCTGCTAGACGTGCTTTAAAGGCGTCCCCTGTAAGGGGTTCGAGGTATCTAATGATCGATGGTGAGTCGAAGCCAATATAGATACCAAGACGCCGTTGAGGACCCATCTTGGTTCTCTATAGATACCAAGATGAATATCAAGACGCCGTTGAGGACCCATCTTGGTTCTCTATAGATACCAAGACGCCGTTGAATATCCTCAAGTGAGAGATATCGGGCGGGTTCCCATATGCAAGTTGCATCGGAGAATAAGATTGACTACCTGACAGTTGTAATCTTATCAGCGATGCAGCGTGCAGTATGGCATGTCCCCATGCACATACCGGCAACTGGCATTGCATTAACAATGGTCTAGCGATCCATTGTAGTCTCTTTATGAGAGATTCGGCTAACCCGTTCTGGGTGTGAACATGAGCTACAGGATGTTCAACTTCTATGCCGGTTGCTTGGCAGTAGTCTAGGAAGACTTGTGAGGTGAATTCCCCAGCATTGTCCAGACGCAATTTCTTGATCTGGTTGTCTGGGAAATGTGCCCGTAATTTTATAATTTGTGCAAGTAGCTTTGCAAAGGCTACGTTGCGGGTGGACAAGAGGCACACATACGACCATTTTGAAGATGCGTCGATTAGTACCATGTAGTACCGAAATGGTCCACTTGCGGGGTGAATAGGCCCGTAAATGTCACCATGTATTCTCTCTAGGAAGCTTGGAGACTCGGAGTCCACCTTCAGGGTGGATGGTCTCGTAATCAATTTCCCTTTGTAACAAGGGGGACAAGGATTTGCACCCTTCCGAAGTAGCGTCAGGCTTTTCGGATTAATCCCACGGGATTGGGATATGATGCGACGCATCATATTCCTTCCAGGGTGTCCTAGTCTATCGTGCCAGAGTTTGAATTCTGGTTGATTTTGGCACTTCTGGTGCTCCATTGTGTTTGCTTCCATTGCTCTGATCCTTGTGTGGTAGAGACCCGACGGGAGTCCCTCAAAACGTTCGACGGTGTTTTTTGCACCGTTTTTATGAGACGTTACATCAAGGTATTCACTGTTTCCTTTGCTCACCGTTTCTAGGTGGTATCCGTTTAAGCGGATATCTTTAAAGCTTAACATGTTTCTATGCAAGCTAGGGGAGAGAAGGGCATCTTTTATAAGTAGTTTTGTACTGTTGGGGAGCATAAAATGTGCTTCCCCTGATCCTTCAATGATACTTGATGGACCGGAAATCGTGTTTACGGTGCCATCATATTTATTAATGCTTTGAAAAAAGCAGATGTCTTGGAGGATCGTGTGCGTAGAGGCACTGTCCACTAGGCATTTAAAGTCCATCTATTTTAAAAGAAAAATGTCGCAGTATAAGGCAAAAACACAAAGGAATATACTACGAAAAATTAAGTTGATGTCTGAAAAGTACTTAAACATGCCAGAGATAAGCAGGTAAATTGTTTCTCAAAAGGAAAAAATTACAATGCATATATAAAGTAGATAAATGTCCTCAGTCGAGCAGGTCATCGTTGGAGAAGTCCTCAGCGATGAACCTGATTGGTGCCAGGTTTTCTTGAACAGCCAGGTTTGTCTCAGCTTGCTTCTGGCTTGCTTTGTACAACTCCTGAAGGTGGCGTGGAGTACGACAATTTCTGGACCGGTGTCCAGTCATGCCACACCTGTGGCATTTATCTTCCCAGTCCTTTCTGGGGGCAGAAGTCTGGCCGTCGTCTTTTCTTTTCCACACATTTTTCTTCTTTCCCTCTTGGTTGTTTCTTGGAGGGGGTCCTCGAGCCTGCTTCTTCATGGTCTTACCCTTCTGGGGTTTGCCTTTGAAGTTGCCCCTTTTCTTATGGAAGGAGCTGTGGTGCGCTTCAGGCGCAGGAGCAGTGCCGGTAGGGCGTGAGTTGTGGGTGGCCAGAAGGAGGTCACGATTCTGCTCTGCCATCAGAAGGCATGAGAGAAGCTCAGAGTATTTTGTGAACTTTCGTTCACGATACTGTTGCATCAGTATGACATCCTTCTCATGGAAGGATGTATACGTCTTCTCTAACATGCGTTCCTCCGTCACCTTTTCACCACACAACTTCAGGCGTGAGGTGATGCTAAAGAGTGCCGAGTTGTACTCGGCAATAGACTTGAAGTCTTGGAGACGGAGGTTCTCCCATTCATATCACGCTCGAGGTAGTATAACATCCCTTTGATGTTTATACCTGTCCTCGAGGGCGGTCCACAACTCATACGAGTCTTCCACCGTTAGGTACTCGGCCTTCAGGGTCCGATCGATATGGCGTCTGATATAGATAATTGCTTTCGCTTTATCTATATCAGAAACCTTATCGCCTAAAGCGATGGCGTGACTCAATCCCTGTGCTCGTAGATGGAATTTTATATCCAACTGCCAGCTTAAGTAATTCTTTCCTGAAGCATCCAAAACGTCGAAATCGACGCTCGCAATTTTGGCCATTTATCACTCTAGCATGTAAAAAGATAGCATTAATTAGATATTTTTGCAGAAAAATAAATAATCAAGCACATCAGACATAAATATTTGCTGCGTGGATCGGCTAATCACCATAATTAATTACAGTCCATTACAGTCCCAAAAAGAAAGAAAGTACAACTCGGGAACCCCCGTGGGGCCCCTATTCTTCTGGTGATCACTAGCCGATCCAAAACCACAGCAAATATTAATCATTCGTCGCAGGCAGTTATAATGCAGCAGGCATCATCACAGGCAGTTTATATCACAGGCAATTTATTTATTCATCACAGGCAGTTTATAATGGAAAATGAAATCTACCGTTTAAAAATTATTGGACCACTAGCAACGTCATACACCGTTAGGTTAGTTGACTAACGGCAGAGCGGTCGCAGGATCTTCTTAATTTTTAAACGTTTTTAAAGAAAATCATAAATCCAAATATAATTGCGATGAGTAAAAATCACGTGTAATTTGGTCCAGATTGTAACGAAAAGGAATCGCAAAATCTGAAATTTTTTTGAAAATTCGAAAAAAATTTCTGGGTCAGAAACCCTAGTTAGGGTTTTGGGGGTACGCACGCCGGGCCCGTACCCGCCACTGGCGGGCGGGCCCGTTTGCCGCAGCAGGCGTCGGGGAGAGGGGGGGTTGCCCGCCGCTGCGGGCGGCGGGGGGGGGGGGGGGTGGTTGCGCGTCGCTGCGGGCGACGGGGGGTTGCCCGCTGTCGCAGGCGGCGGGGGTTGCCCGCCGCTACAGGCCGCGGGGATCGCCCCCGCCTGTAGGCGGAGGGGGGGCCCGCCTGCAGCGGCGGGGAGCCCCCGCTGCAGGCGGCGGGGAGCCCCCGCCAGCGGGCAGCGGCGGGGGGTTGCCCCCGCCGGCAGGCGACGGGGGTTGCCCCCGCCTGCAGGCGGCGGGGGTTTCCCCCGCCTGCCGCGGCGGGGGTTGCCCGCTGCTGCAGGCGGCGGGGGTTGCCCCCGCCGGCAGTGGCGGGGGTTGCCCGCCGCTGCAGGCGGCGGGGAAGGCCCCGCTGCAGGCGGCGGGGGGTTCCCGCCGCCGCAGCGACGGCGGGAAGGCCCCGCCGCTGCCGGCGACGGGGGGGGGATGGGGGGGGGGCTTGGGTGAACCCTTTTTAGGTTTTGGGCGATTTTTGGAGAAAACAATGGGTAAAAATCCGATTTTTAGTGGGAAAACCAATTTTTTCTACCAAAAAGACGTTTTTATTGAAAAAAGGTTGATTTTTAACAATAAAAACGATATATTTTTGATCGATTGATCCAAAAAAAAATTGAATCACCACATATGCGTATATGCAAAATTTAGATCTAGGGAGAAAGTTACTTCTAGATCCTACCCGCCGGATCTAGCGACGTTCGGTGAAGGAAGCCCGTTCGCGTCGCGTCCGTCCGTCGCGTCCGTCCGTCGGCAGGGGTTCGGCTTAGCTTTGAGCGTGCTGATAACGTGTTGTAAAACTTGGCGGCTATGGAGACCATAGCTCTATGTTTATAGTGGTAGGGTTACATAATGGGTGGATACCCACTAACGGGTAGGCCCAAAAGCCCGTTTATAACATATATTAGCTTATAGTAAGGTTAGTATTAGTAGGTTGTTAGTATTAATTTTAAAAGATAAATTGTTAGTAGTAATTTCACAGCTTGTTAGTTATATGTTAAATAATGTTAGAATAATAACATTAGAAATTAGAATAATAAGGCATATCATGTTAGTATAAGAATAATATAATATAATATAAATATCACCCTGGATAGAGAACTCAATAGAATGAGACGAACCTAATTCAGAGATTATCTTGATATTTTGATTATCTTGAGACGAACCTAATTCAATGATGTGTTTAAACAAAAAATGGAACCAGACGTACCATAACGTAATACCCGTCAAAACGAACCCAACGACACCAAAATCGCTGAAATCAGGCAAATATGCAATTTATAGTGAATTTTTGAAGTTAGATGCTCATTTAGTCTTTTGCATGTAAAGTTGTATAACTCAAAATCTACACATGAAATGACACATGAAATTACTACCATGACGTCCTGGACTGAAAATATGACCCAACGACATATAACTTGATATACCTTAGTTTTAAACAATGGCAAAGAAAGTTAGTTTCTGTGACATGTTCGTTAATTCCATATGTTCAGCACTTTTGTTAAATTATTGCAAATGTTGTTCAACACTCTCATAATCATTGAAAATTTTGTATAAAAATAAATGATGATATTATTAAATTGCTGCATGTCTTAGAATATTTAACAAATGTGTGACATCGTGAAATCGTGCGCCTCAAAGGCGAAATCATGACTTCGTGATGTCGTGTGAGTCGATTAGGCTGGCTCGTGTTCCAGCACAAATGTGGGGTGTGGTTATGGTTGAGCGGCCACTAGGTGTATGAAGGGGTCCTCTCTTTAAGAGTACCATCCGTGTGGGGTGGGGTTAGCGTCAATCACGGTAAACCCCCGTGAGAAGAACGATTCACTCATCACGACCTAAAGGCGAGAACCCTATGATAGATGTGAAATATTGATATCGAACTTGAAATTGTTGTCTCAGTAAAATTAACATGCTAATGAATCAAAGAAAAACTTTAATTTACTTCTTAAACTGCTTAGAATTGCATATAGGAGTATTTTACTTTATTTCATTTTATAATCGGCATGTTTAAACTTGTTGTTGATATCTCGTTAAATTTATTAATGCCTCTTAAATTTAGCATCATTTTGTATATCTTGCCTTGGGTTTTCTAACCTCTTCTTGCAGACCCTTGCTGACATACATTCATGTTTTTGGATGTATATCAGATCCCTAGCCTGAGTACCAGGAGGATCTTTACAAGACACCTGACTTAGAGAGCCAGGAGTTCGCCGTAGACGCCGAATCTCTCCCTGCGGAGGACTAGAGGACTATCACGTTGCTGTCTCCTTTAGTTTACTTTCAGGAGTTGTTTAGTGTATGTTTTCTTTTGTTGCTACTTTGGCCCAGCTGTGGCTTTTCGTCTATTTCGTGTACGGACATTTCTAATTCTGGATGTGGCTTTAAATTATGAATAATTCTTATTGTTCTGAAATGCATGCAAGGACCTGCCTTGTGTTTTTATCATAGACGCTCATTGAACTCGAGTTTCATCGCTCCAGTTCATGTGGACCTCGTAACATTCTCACTTCCGATGTCTTTTGGGAAGCGGGGCATTACAGGTTTAGTGGTGACCCATGCAGGTCCTACAACTGTGAAATTCAGAACAATAAGAATATTTTACATTAGCCAAACATCTAGAGAAATCATATACACGAGATTAACTCGGGCTTTTCTTATCTCAGAATGGTTGAGAGACGAAACACCCGACAAGGATCCGGAACTGCTGGAGGCGGAGAGGACGACATCCGCCATATGCTTGGAGTTATGAGAGAGATGCTGGAGGTTCAGCACCATCTGGTGCAACAAGAACATCAAGCTACACCAGCTGCTCCACCACCCTGCTATGAGCCTAGAGCCAAGCAGTTCTGAGAGATGCATCCGACGAGCTTCTCTGGACAAGAGGGCCCACTAGCGGCCGAGGAATGGCTTTGCAACACCGCGGATAACTTGGGTCTTGCCCGAGTTAATCCGAACGATTAGGTGGAACTGGCCAAGAAGCAGCTGACAGATAATGCCCATCACTGGTGGGATGCTGAAGAGAATAGGCTGATCAAGCCGATTCCATGGGCTACTTTCCATCAGAGGTTTAACACCCAGTACTTTCCAAAGGCTACAAAGAGGGAGATGTAGCAGCGCTTCATCAACCTGGAGCAAGGCACCAGGACAGTCAACGAGTATGAGGTCGAGTTTACCATACTGAGTCGATTCGCCCTTACTTTAGTAGCA
Source organism: Scilla litardierei (assembly GCA_030789695.1). NCBI lineage: Eukaryota > Viridiplantae > Streptophyta > Magnoliopsida > Asparagales > Asparagaceae > Scilla > Scilla litardierei. Next base: position 130,680,552 of record CM061140.1, on the reverse strand, counting down.
GACGAGGAGGACTGTGCACACCGCTTTCTACAGGGCTTAGATCTAGACATACAAAGTGTGTTGTCCGAGAGCACCTTTTCCACTCATGAGCAAGTCCTGGTAGCTGCAAAGAAGCACGAGCAGATCACTAATCAGAAGAAGGCACGTCAGGCAGGCAGGCGCCCAATGGAGCTGCTGAGGAGTGCACCTAGGCCCGGTATTCGTCCAGTTCAGACCATCCAGTTCAAGAGGCCAGCTACACCTGTCCCCAACCGAGCTGAGCTGACTTGCCATTTCTGCGGCAAGCTTGGTCATGTGAAGAAAGACTGTAGGAGGATGCTGAATCAGTGTTTGATCTGTTGATCGCTTGCCCATACTGCCAAGGACTGCCCCTGCGACACTCGACCTGTACCTACTGGAAGACCTGGACTTACACAGCAGACAGTACTGGCACCTAGACAGCGAGGACCACCTTTGGTTCCACATGATCGAGCCTTTCAGCAGGCCAACCCACGAAAGCGTCGAGCATTCACTATGACAGTCGTTAAGGTTGAAGCTGAGGAGGACGTGATTGCAGGTAACCTCTAGACTAGTCTTCCTTATTTATGCATTTATGTTTAATTAGTTAGATCCATGTTTAATCTAGTTACATGTTACCCTTTGGTGTCATCTTAGTTTCATCTCAGCCGGCAATGACCCTGTTCGATTCTGGAGCTTCCATGTGCATTCTATCTCGGAAGTTCGTAGTCGAACACTCGATACCCACCTACACACTTCCCAAGTGTTGGAATATTACAACTGGGAATGGTGTGGTGAAGGTTGCACTGGGATGTAGACCATGCACGTTGGTGGTTAGTAGACACGAACTATATGCTGATTTCATTGTCCACGACCTACCCAACTTCGATGCCATTCTCGGCATTGACTGGTTAGGAGCTTTCTATACCACGATCAACTGTCACCGAAAGAAAGTGGTATTCGAAATTCCTGATCACCTAGTGTTCGAGTTCGTCAACGGAGGACGTTCGCTTGGACCGGTCAAGTTCCGGGCCCAGCCGTACAAATTGATTATTGCATCTATGGTAGAGAAACCGGAGACGCCAGCGGTAGTGAGAGATTTTGAAGACATCTTCCAGAAAGACATATCTGGGTTGCCGCCTGACCGAGCGCTGGAGTTCAGCATTGATCTTATGCCGGGAGCTCAACCGATTTCAAAGGCGTCATACCGTATGACTCCTGCAGAATTAGAAGAACTGAGGAAGCAGTTGGACGAGCTACTGCAGAAGGGTTTCATTCATCCTAGTGTATCTCCCTGGGGTGCACCCGTTTTGCTAGTGAAGAAGAAGGATGGATCGAGAAGGATGTGCATTGATTATCGGGAGCTGAATCAGATCATAGTGAAGAACAAGTAACCGCCGCCCTGTATTGGTGATATCTTCGATCAGCTTGGTGGATCGAGAGTATTTTCGAAGTTGGACCTCCAGAGCGGATACCATCAAGTTAGAGTCAAGAAGGAAGATGTGACCAATATAGCTTTTCGGACTAAGTACGGTCATTATGAGTTCGTTGTCATGCAGTTTGGTGTGACCAACGCTCCTGATGTGTTCATGAATCTCATGAACCTTATCTTTTACGATTTCCTTGACAAGTTCGTGGTGATCTTCATAGATGACATCCTGGTGTACTCAAGGAGCGAGGAGGAGCATGCAGAGCACTTGAAGATGGCATTAGAGACGTTCCGTCATCATGGACTATATGCTAAGTACAGGAAATGCGAATTCTGGCTAGACAGAGTTGCATTTCTTGGGCATGTAGTATCAGGAGCTGGCATCTCAGTGGATCCGAAGAAGGTCAGAGCAGTCAGTGAATGGCCTACACCCAATCGGCATCAGACATCAGGAGTTTCCTTGGTTTGGCAGGATACTACCGCAGATTTATCAAGGATTTCTCGAGGATAGCAGAGTCGATGACGAGATTGACGAGGAAGGATGTTAAGTTCAGTTGGTCAGATTCTTGCGAGCAGGCCTTTTCTACTTTGAAGGAGAGACTGACTACTGCACCGGTTTTAGCTATTCCGGATAGAAGCGGAGGCTTCGAGATTTTCTGCGACGCATCAGGCAAGAGACTTGGATGCGTTCTGCACCAGCACAACCACGTGGTCGCATATGCTTTGCGACAGTTAAAGGTCCATGAGAAGAACTATCTGACCCACGATTTGGAGCTAGCCGCTGTCGTTTTTGCGCTGAAGACCTGGCGACATTTCTTACTGAGTGAGAAAGTAAAAATTTTCACTGATCACAAAAGTTTGAAATATATATTCACCCAGAAGGAGCTGAATATGAGACATCACAGATGGTTGGAATTGATGGCAGACTACGACATCGACCTCCAGTATCATCAAGGAAAGGTGAGACCTGATGCCTTGAGTCGACTGCTCGAAGTGATGATTCTCACAGCTCAATGGAGATTGCAGCATGATCTGCGAAGGATGGATGTTGAAGCTGTCCTACCGGGAGTCACATCGTCATTGATGAACATGCAGATTCAACCGACTATTGTGGATCGGATCAAGACTGCTTAAGCTGGAGATATTAAGTTGAAGAAGATCAGGGAGCAGGTTGAAGCAGGACTACTGACAGATTTTCTGATTCACGAGGATGGATCTTTGAGATATGTTAGTAGGATCTGCGTACCTGCAGGAGATATCAGAGAGGAGTTGATGAACGAGGCTGACAGTTTTCCTTATTCTATTCATCCTGGAGGTACTAAGATGTACAAGGATCTTCGTCAGAATTTCTGGTGGCATGGGATGAAGAGAAGTGTGGCACGAAGCATTGCCAAGTGCCTCGTGTGTCAGCAAGTGAAGGCTGAACATCATCGCACTGCTGGACTACTACAACCCCTGCCGATTCCAGAGTGGAAGTGGCAGCACATCACGATGGACTTTGTGAATGGCTTACCTCTGAGCACCAAGCAAAACAACACAATCTGGGTCATCGTTGATCGATTGACCAAGTCTATGCACTTCATACCATTCTGAGTTGGGCAATCCACGGAGATACTGGCAAGGAAGTATATGGATGTAATGACCTAACTCATACCTTTATAATTTCCTTCTAGTACTAGTCGTGATGTGAATTATGTCGTGTATGAGATCGTGCGCTTACATGGAGTCCCCATAAGCATTGTATCTGATCGAGATACGAGGTTCATGTCTCAGTTCTGGAAAATTCTGCAGACCAATCTGGGTACCAGTCTGAAATTCATTACTGCGTATCACCCGCAGACAGATGGCCAGTCAGAGCGTACAATACAGATCTTGAAGGATATGCTGAGAGCCTGCATGTTGGATCTCAAAGGCTCATGGGAGGATCATATGCACCTGGTGGAGTTCTCCTTCAACAACAACTATCAGGTGAGCATTCGCATGGCGCCATTTGCTGCTCTCTACGGGAGGAAATGACGATCGCCACTGAGTTGGGATGACATTGGTGATAGAGAGCTCTTGGGGCCAGAGATGATAGTCGAAGCGGTGGATGTTATGTGAGATATCAGAGACACGCTTCGGATCGCCCAGGACAGTTACAAGCATTGGGCGGATGCTAAACAGCGTCCTCTGGAGTTTCAGCCGGGAGATCATGTGTTTCTGAAGATCTCCCTGAATCGAGGAGTGATCCAATTTACGAAGCGAGGCAAGCTTAGTCCGAGATATATTGGACCCTTCGATGTGCTAGAGCGAGTTGGAGAAGTAGCTTATCGCTTGGCATTGCCACCGTCCTAAGAAGGAGTTTATGACGTTTTTCTTATGTCCCAGCTCCGTCGTTATATCATCAACCTTTCCTATGCTGTGGACTACTCTGAGATTACAGTTCGACCAGATCTGACGTACGAGCAGCAACCAGTGGAGATCTTAGTTCGACTTCAGAAAGTCTTCAGGAACATGATTGTTGATCTAGTCAGAGTGATGTGGCGTCACGACTCGCCAGGAAAGTTGTCATGACCTGTTTAGCCCTATACGGTGACTGATACGGTGTCCCCTATACATGATTAGAGGGAGTGTGAGGAGTTGGTAAGAGGTGATATGGCGTGTATATGGCTAGTGGCAGTCGTGTAATTTCGTGAAAAGTGTAGGGGCATTTTGGTCATTTAGCAATATGGGTGGAAGTGTATATAGAGTAAAGGTGGGTGTGTAAAGTAATGCCATACTTGTAAATTTTAAAAGAGTGGGTTGGTGTGTGAGGGGCTAGTGTGAAAAGGGATGGGTTTAATGAACACCCGTAAATTTTTAGAAAGGCTAGGGCAAAACGGTCATTTGGCTTAAAGCTGTTGTGCGTACATACTAAAGTTGTGTGTGCATAAAGTAATGGCAAACTTGTAAATACTTGAAACTTGGGGGGTAATTTTGGAGGGGTATTAAAGTCATTTTAGCATGATCATGCTTATCCTAAAGAGGATTCTAGTATGAGATATTTTGTAGGAAATTTCTCTAAGTTTCTTTAACTCTCTTTTCATTTCTTTTTCTTTCATTACTTTCCCTTCCCTTCCTCTCTCATAGACCGAACTCCCCCCTCTCCCTTTTCAGTTCACAACATCCTCAAAACCCTAAATTCTATTTCCAAAAATTCAAGAAAAGCCCTAGCTCTTCAAGGAGAAAGAAGGGTGGACGGAGGAGAAAGAAAAGAGAGAAAGAAGGAGGCTTTCTTGAGGTAGGAAACTAATCTTGGTTTGGAGAATTTTTATTTAGGATTATGAGGATGCTATAATGTTATTTTGGTTGCCCATAGGCTTGAATTCATGGATTATATGTGCAATAGATTAAAAAATGACATTTTTCTTGATTTTTCTTAGCTAATTACCCTTCCATGAAATTCAGATTTTCTGTTGTGTGTTTCTTCGTCAATTCTGATCTCTGTGGTTTGATTTACTCTCTGAAAAAAAATTGTATGTGTAGATCTTAAAGTCCTACCCCAAATTCATATAAATTTTTCATATGTTGAGTTCCATAAGTAGGAGTAAAAATTCAGTGTTTGCAACATGTCTGGAAATCTGTCAAACTTGACACAGTTTAGAAGAATGAGGTTTATTACCTGCACACTCTATGAAATTTGCTGTGCTTGGTCTTGTTGTAAAGTTAACAAGTTTATCTATAATTTCATCAGAGTTCTTGTATTTCGAATTTCTGGCTGCAACATGCCTAAAATTGGATTTTAAGACAGACCCAGAATTCTGTCTGAAAAACAGTCTGAACATGTTACACCAAATAAATCACTATAAATCACGTAGACTATATTTATGCATGAAATTTTATGGGTGAACCCAAGACTATAATATCTTCAACTTTCATTCCGTGAGTTTTGTCAAATGCATAAGAGAAATTGATTAAATGTGCTGCCTTTGTAGCTGTTCCTGCAATTTCAGTAAGCTGAACTGTTTTGGGTGTAGTTGAAATTGTGATTATTGTTAAATTTTCTATTTTAACATGCATGAATGTTGTTGATATATTTAAGAAAGTTTAATTATGAGATTTGTTACTAAAATTGATGGTGTGACACTTTTCATTTACATGGCGACAGCTAAATGTTTGTTAAAATGCCCAAATGAATTTGAAATTGAAGAAACTTGAGAAATGGCCATTATGACGTGTATGCCATGTATTACCTTCGAGAAGTTGTGTATGTTCATTTAATATCATGACACATGATATGTCAACTGGGACGTCTCGATCTGCCCTAAGGCGAGTGAGCATCCTGGTATGTGGATGTGGGAAGTTTGGGTATAACTTAGCTATAAGGGGCTGGACTGATAAGTTGGGGAAAGAGATATGTGATATGTGATATCTATTTCCGCTCGCCTTTACCAGGAGTGAATGGGACATACAGAGGTTGTGTTATTATGTAGAGAGCCTCACTCTTGCCAGGAACGGGGGAGCTGAGAGGCCCGGCGTACAGTGCCCGTGTCTACTGCGTCGTGTGCTATGTTCACCCCAAATTTGGGGTGAGGTCCAGGCCCTTATCTTTGGGTGATACCCAGGCTTCCAAAGAGTCATTAACATCTGCTAACTAATAAACTTTATATGTGTTGTTGTTGCACATTTGTGTATTGTACTTTTCACCTTGGTTGCTTGTACTCCTATCATCTTTACACTCATAACCCCTAAATGATTTTCCCTATCCTAGTTAGTTTCCTACTGGGCACGTTTGACGTGCTCATTTTACTTTTCAGGTCTTGAGAAGGTGACACCAGAGCAGAATCTCCCTTAGGAGATTTCCCAGACATGAGTTTGACTTGGGGACACCACTCTTTTGGGGCTGTGTCTGTAGTGTGAGTTGGGTCAAGTGGTGAGCGAGTTGTCTTAAGTAGCTGTGGTATGTGTTGATGGCTTGTAGTACTTCTCATATGTACTTGAGTCAGCTTCACTTTGTACTTGATGCTGGTGTGTAGTATGCTCTTTGGTTATGTAGTCTGTGGGTATGTATTTTCTGTGATGGCAGTATGTGTTGCTTCTTTCTTTTATATATATGTGATGTATGATCCATCATTCACAGTGGCCTGCCTATCGTGTTTCTCTATTCACGCTTGGTGTAATAATGCGGCTTGTCAATCTCCATCCTTCCTTCCTATGATTTGTGTTGCCTTACAAAGTATTGTTGGAATTTCATAATTCCATATTTCTATTCCCATATGTTTTTGATATGACAAACACATTTAGTGCTACTAACTCTATGTATGCAGATACAAATCAATGCTGAGTTCCACACAATCAGATACCTTCATACGTATTTAAACAGATATATCATAGTTCATGAAGCTGGAAAGGCAAAGGCACCTACATCCACGACTTGGATATATAATCACTTGATAAGGATCCCCTGCAAAGAAGCTTCTCAGATTCCGTTGCTGATGCAGTCTTATCTACGGCTTTATGTAATCAATGTAAAATTTACTTTTAGAGTTACAAAGCCTTGTGATAATATGTCTTAGTCATCTAGGTTCCATTACTCAGAGATATACACTTCCCAATTTCAAAAATTCGCAACTTTGAAAATTGGCAACCAATAACCCCATTTTGGTCGACCAATTTTAAACCTTCGAATTTGACTATGGGATTACATATGCAAACTCCCATAACAGTGTAGATTCTGGAACTGTCTTCCAACGGTCAAAATTCCCTCTCTAAATTTTGGTCGACCAATGTGGTCATTTTGGTCGACCAATTTCAATACTAGCCGTTTGACCCCAAATTTTCAGGGACGGTTCATGAACGTTTTCCAACGTTACTTATATTTCCAACCGTCCCAAAACACTATAAATAAAGGGGTAGACCCTCTCTTTCAAGACACACAACTTTCCTCTTTCTCTCTTTTCTAGAATTGTTGATTCTAAGCAATCTTGCCTTAGTTGTTCTCATTCTCATTTGCAAGAAGAAATCCATAGATTTCTCTCTTCTTATGAGAACAGAAGAACTTCAAGATTCTTAATCATAGATCTTTTGAGAATTGAAGTTTTATTCCTTAAAGCAATTTTGCCTTTTTCAACATCATTTTGGGAAGTTGTTTGTGTTCATAATTGCAAGAAGAAATCGATAGATCTCTCTTCTTTTATGAACAAGAGAACTTCAAGTATTGCTCTTCATTACATATCTTATACATCTTGAAGTTCATCTTCTAAACACCATCCTTGAATTCATTCTCTGAAATTCATAACAAGGCTATATGTGTTTTTCTATTCGTTATTTAACAGGTTTGAATCTCTGTTTAGAGATTGTACAAAGTTTGGGACACGTGGAGTGTCGCCATTTTTGTAAGTTTGTGCTTGCGGGGCAAGTGATTATAGTGGATTAAAATCTCTACTGGGAGTAGAGGACTGGAGTAGGATCAAGAGGATCCGAACCAGGATAAATCTCTGTGTTTGCGATTGATCTATTTTCAGTACTTGTCATTTTATTTCTGTGCCATCTTTGCAAATATCAGTAACGTTTTATTTGCAGCATTTTTTATTATATACACTATTCACCCCCTAGTGTATTGATCCATACAGGCTAAAATTACATTTGGTATCAGTTTTCTAATCAACTATGTATGGATAATGTTGGAATTTCATAATTCCATATTTCTATTCCCATATGGTTTTGATATGACAAACACATTCGTTCTACTAACTCTAATCTATGCAGATACAAGTACATGCTGAGTTCCACACAATCAGATATCTTCATGTGTATTCAAACGGATATATCATTCATGAAGCTGGAAAGGCAAATGCACCTAATCCACGACTTGGATATATAATCACTTGATAAGGATCTCCTGCAAAGAAGCTTCTCAGATTCAGTTGCTGATGCAGTCTTATCTACGGCTTTATGTAATCAATGTAAAATTTACTTTATTAGAGTCACAAAGCCTTGTGATAATATGTCTTAGTCATCTAGGTTCCATTACTCAGAGATCTACACTTCCCAATTTCGAAAATTCGCAACTTTGAAAATTGGCAACCAATAACCCCATTTTGGTCGACCAATTTTAAACCTTCGAATTTGACTATGGGATTACATATGCAAACTCTCATAACCGTGTAGATTCTAGAACTGTCTTCCAATGGTCAAAATTCTCTCTCTAAATTTTGGTCGACCAATTTGTCCTTTTGGTCGACCAATTTCAGAACTAGCCGTTTTGACCCCAAATTTTTAGGGACGGTTCATGACCGCTTTTCAACGTTACTTGCACTTCCCAACCGTCCCAAAACACTATAAATAAAGGGGTAGACCCTCTCTTTCAAGACACACAACTTTCCTCTTTCTCTCTTTTCTAGAATTGTTGATTCTAAGTAATCTTGCCTTAGTTGTTCTCATTCTCATTTGCAAGAAGAAATCCATAGATTTCTCTCTTCTTATGAGAACGGAAGAACTTCAAGATTCTTAAACATAGATCTTTTGAGAATTGAAGTTTTCTTCCTTAAAGCAATTTTGCCTTTTGCAACATCATTTTGGAAAGTTGTTTGTGTTCATAATTACAAGAAGAAATCGATAGATCTCTCTCTTCTTTTATGAACCAGAGAACTTCAAGTATTGCTCTTCATTACATATCTTATACATCTTGAACTTTATCTTCTAAACACCATCCTTGAATTCTTTCTCTGAAAATTATACCAAGGCTATATGTGTTTTTCTATTTCATTATTTAACAGGCTTGAATCTCTGTTTTAGAGATTGTACAAAGTTTGGGACACGGGGAGTGTCGCCATTTTTGTAAGTTTGTGCTTGCGGGGCAAGTGACTATAGTGGATTAAAATCTTTACTGGGAGTAGAGGACTGGAGTAGGATCAAGAGGATCCGAACCAGGATAAATCTCTGTGTTTGCGATTGATCTATTTTCAGTACTTGTCATTTTATTTCTGTGCCATCTTTGCAAATATCAGTAACGTTTTATTTGCAACATTTTTTATTATATACACTATTTACCACCCTCCTAGTGTATTGATCCATACAGGCTAAAATTACATTTGGTATCAGAGCAAGGTTAAGATGGCATGAAGTTCTGCAGCATCAAACATGAACGTCGTTCCACACAACTACAACACAAATCAACATCCTGAAGGGCACTCTCAGGTTCGTCCTCCTCTATTTGATGGTTCTAACTACTCATATTGGAAAATACGAATGGAGATTCATCTCCAAAGTATGCATTATGAGATATGGGACATCGTAGAGACATGATACACTAAGCCAACAACTCCTGTTGCTGATTGGTCCGCCAATGACAAAGCTGCAAAGACAAACAACTCAAAGGCCATGAATGCTTTATTCTGTGCCATGGATAAACCTGAGTTTAATCGAGTATCTCAGGCCAAAAGTGCAAAGGAGATTTGGCACATACTCAAGGTAACTCATGAAGGAACCAATAAAGTAAAGGAAACTAAGATTACCTCTTTGGTTCATAAGTATGAGTTGTTCAAGATGCAAGACAAAGAGACGATTGGAGAAATGAACACCAGGTTCACTAACATTATTAATTCTCTTAATGCTCTTGGAAAAGTTTACTCTTCTCTTGATCAGGTACGCAAGATTCTTAAGGTACTCTCCCCAGAATGGCGTCCAAAGATCACTGCTATTGAGGAAGCCAATGATCTTTCCATGTTATCCATGGAAGATCTAATTGGTAACTTAATGGCACATGAAGTCACATTACAAGATGCAAAAGAGGAATCAGATCAAAAGAAGAAAGTACTCGCATTCAACACAACATCAGATAATGAAGATTCAGATGATGACATGGCATTCTTTGCCAAGAACTTCAGAAAGTTCTTTCAAAAAGGTAAGTATAATAATAAATCTAAAAATACCGATTCTTCTCTTTGTTTCAATTGTAATAGGCCAGGACATATGAAGAAAGATTGTCCACTTCTCAAAGCAAAGTTCAAAACTTCCAACAACAACGATCAATCCAGAAGAGAAAGGAAGTTTGACAAGATGAAGAAAGCTTTTGCAGCAACTTAGGATGAATCTTCAGATGATGAAGATGACCATGATGAAAGTGCTAATATGTGCTTTATGGCACAAGATAATGAAGATGAGGTAAGTGCTTTTAGTAATGAAGAATTATTAGATGCATTGAAAGATCTATATTCTCGTTTCAAAAATTTAAATAGTCAACATAAATCTTTGAAACAGAATAATGACGATCTCCTTATTAAATATCAAGAATTATCTTCTTCTAAGAATACTACGCCAAATTCTATACATATTGAGAATACATCTTCTCAAAATTTAGATCTTAGTAAAGTGAATGATATTCTCAAAACTAAGAATATAGAACTTCATACACAAATATCCGAAATGGATAAAAATATTTCATCACTAAAGATGAAATACGACGAGATGTCTTCCAATATTAATAAATTTAACAAAGGAAAGACAAATCTCGATGATTTGCTAAAAATTCAATATCCAGCAAATCATTGACAAGGACTGGGATATTCTCATAAGGATGCACCCAAGTCTTATAATACTTCTTCCTCTGGTGGCAAAACAATTTTTGTTAAGCCACAAAAGAAGAATCACGCATTCATTTACACGAAGAAAGTAAATGTTCTTACTTCTTCTTCACAAAGAAATGTTACTAACATTTCAAAATCATCTCCTATGAAACACACTACAGTTAGTATATGGGTTCCTAAGGATTCATGTTTAAAACATAGAAATGGTTATATCTCTCATTATATGCATTCTATTGTTTATTCTAGTGATTATCTTAGAAAGCCAAATTCCACTTGGGTTTGGCTTCCTAAAATCTAATCCCAAGGACCCTCAAATAAAGGGTACCGATGCTTAATGTTTTATCTTTCAGGTACCTAAAAAGGAAAAATGGATTTTGGATAGTGGATGTTCAAAACATATGACAGGAAACGTCAACTTGCTTTCAACTGTTAAATATAAAGATAGAGGCACAGTTTCCTTTGGTGACAACAACAAAGGAAAAATCATAGGCACCGGAACGGTTGGCAATACAAATCAGCCTATCATTGAGAATGCTCTCCTGGTTGATGTTTTGAAACATAATTTACTTTCCATTAGTCAGTTATGCGATAAAAATTACAAAATAGTTTTTGAACAAAATGATTGCATTATTTATGATTCTGATATGTCATCTGTTTTGTTTCGTGGTAAGCGTAAGAATAACATTTATATTTTATGCATGTCTGTTACCACTAATAATCATTGTTTAATGATTACATTAGATGATACTTTTTTATGGCATAAACGTTTTGGACACACTAATTTAAAAAACCTAGCATATATTTCAAAACACAAGTTAGTAAATGGAATGCCAAATATTTCTTTCAAACACAAACATTTTTGTTATGCTTGTCAACAAGGAAAAGACACAAATCTTCTTTTAAATCAAAGGACGTTATCTCAACAAAGAGACCATTAGAACTCTTACACTTGGATTTGTTTGGTCCTTCAAGAGTAGCTTCTTTGAATAGAAGTAGATATGCATTTGTCATTGTTGATGATTATTCAAGATACACTTGGGTTATATTCTTGCAAAACAAGAATGATACGTTTGAAGAATTTTCAATATTTTGTAAAAAGATACAAAAGATCAAATCCTCAACATTGTCACTATTCGTAGTGATCATGGGGGAGAATTTGAAAATGAATCTTTTACCAAATTTGGTAATGAAAATGGCATTACTCACAATTTTCTTTTCATCGTGCTCCTCCTCAGAATGGAGTAGTAGAAAGGAAAAATAAACTTTACAAGAATGTGCAAGAACAATGCTTTGTGATAGTAAATTACCGAAATATTTTTGGGCTGAAGCTGTCGCAATTGCTTGTTACATTATGAATAAAGTTCTTATAAGGCCATTGCTTAATAAAACTTGTTTTGAATTATTCTTTAATCGCATTCCACGTGTATCATATTTTAAAGTGTTTGGATGTAAATGTTTCATTCTTAATACTAAAGATGCACTTGATAAATTTGATTCGAAATCTGATGAAGGTATTTTTGTTGGATACTCAACACGTAGCAAAGCCTATAGAGTATATAACAAAAGAACTTCAACAGTTGAAGAATCACTGCATGTCACATTTGATGAGAACCCCTCATCTAATTCTCCCATCATTGATGATGAAGAGAATATATTACCTTTATCTAATTCTTTAGATAATATTAATCTTGATGAAATTGATGCTACTAAACCCTCTGTTGAGTCTATTTCAGATAATACAGATCTTCCCAAGGCATTTACACAAGTTCCAAACCATCCATCAGAATTAATCATTGGAGATATTACAGATGGAGTTAGAACTCGTCACCAAATAGAACAAATGGCACATTGTGCTTTCCTTTCAACCATTGAACCAAAGAACATCAAGGATGCATATGAAGACAGTTCATGGATTATCGCTATGAAGGAAGAACTGAATCAATTTCAACGAAATGATGTTTGGGAATTAGTTCCCAGACCAACAGATCATTCAATTATAGGTACCAAGTGGGTATTCAAAAATAAATTGGATGAATCTGGTCAGGTAATTAGAAACAAGGCACGATTGGTTGCACAAGGTTATAATCAAGAAGAAGGTATTGATTACGATGAAACCTATGCACCAGTTGCACGTCTTGAGTCTATTAGAATGTTATTATCATTTGCATGTTTTAAAGATTTTAAGTTATTTCAAATGGATGTCAAAAGTGCTTTTCTAAATGGTTTTCTTAAAGAAGAAGTTTATGTAGAACAACCTCCTGGTTTTCTTCATGAAAATTTTGAAAATCATGTTTTCAAATTGAAGAAAGCTTTATATGGTCTCAAACAAGCACCTCGTGCTTGGTATGAAAGACTTAAAAGCTATCTTTTAAATTCTGGTTATTCTATTGGTAAAATAGATTCCACTCTATTTATTAAGAACATTAAATCTGACATAATCATTATTCAAATATATGTTGATATTATTTTTGGTTCTACTAATGAATCTCTTTGTCAAGATTATTCTAAGCTTATGCAGAAAGAATTTGAGATGAGTCACATGGATGAACTCAATTACTTCCTCGGTCTTCAAATCAAACAATTGAAGGAAGGAATCTTCATTCACCAAAGCAAGTATTCTAAGGAACTCATCAAGCGTTTTGGTTTAGAAAGTTCTGCAGAAAAACATACTCCAATGAGTACATCTACTTCTCTTGACAAAGATTTAAATGGTAAAAGCGTTGATCAACGTCTTTACAGAGGTATGATTGGCTCTCTACTTTATTTAACTGCTAGTAGACCAGACATTATGTATTCAGTATGTTTATGTGCACGTTTTCAGGCAGATTCTACAATTTCACATCTAACTACCGTAAAAAGGATTATTAGATATATTAAGCACACTTCTGATTTTGGTTTATTTTATCCTAAGTCAAGCACATTTGATTTATTATCATATAGTGATGCAGATTTTACTGGTTACAAATCAAATCGTAAAAGTACCAGTGGTACATGCCACTTTTTAGGTCATGCTTTAGTTTCTTGGTTTAGCAAAAAGCAAAACTCTGTTTCATTATCTACAACCGAGGCAGAATATATTGCCGCCGGTTTAGCATGTGCTCAAATCTTATGGATAAAACAAACTATTTCAGACTATGGTATTGATTGCTCTATTTACCCTATTATGTGTGATAATACTAGTGCTATTAATCTTTCTAAAAATCATGTGCATCATTCTCGTACAAAACATATTGATGTACATCATCATTTTCTAGATGATCATGTTCAGAAAGGAGATATTGTTCTTAAATTTATAGCTACTGAACATCAGACTGCTGATATTTTGACTAAACTGTTGAAAGAAGAGACTTTTATTAAGCTTCGTAGGAATTTAGGGATTATTAGTGAATCAGACTTATGACACATTCTTATTTTTATTTTTTGAATTTTGCTCAATTTTTTTCAAAATTTTTTTGGATGTTTTTACAATTGGTCGACCAATTCACCATTATTGGTCGCCAATTGTCGATTTTTTTCATTTTTCGGTAACTGTTTCGTCTTCCCGCTTATTTTCAGTTAACAATTATTTCCAACTATTTTTTATTTCCAACGAAGCCCATCACTTCATTTTTAAATTTATATTATTTCAGTTTTTCAAACGGCTACTTTCAAACTACTACTGCTGATTGGAAATATTCCCGTTCTCAAAAACTTCCCCAACTTCCAATAACTGAATTATTCTCTGCCTTATTTAATTCCCTTAAAATTCACTAAGGCATCTCCTTTCTTCGTTTTCCAACGCACCATCCCCTCATTTTATTTCCCAAGGCCCTGTCCTTTCTTTCCCACATTGACAGACCCGCCGTCCTTTCTCACTCAATTATTTTTTTACGTTGGTGGTGTTTAGTTGATACTGGTCATTTGCTTTTAATGTTCTGTTCTCTGTTCATTGGTTTTTTGTTGTCTATTTGTTCTATGTATGGATAATGTTCTATGGACTTTGCCTTGGATTTCTAATCAACTAGTGTTTCTTGTCCCCTTCATAGCAGTATGGATAATGTACATGCTCTGCCGATTGACAACTTTCAGTTCCCAAAACTTCCCTTAACTGATTATTTTTCCCTATTTAATTCTTGCCTAGGGATCATCATTCATCAAAATATCTTCTCTAGGCTTCTTTTTTTCCGAAGCCTCTTTTCCCCCCAAATCCCGTCGGCCTCCTCCTTTCCCAAATCTCCACCGCCCTACCCTAAATCGTCGGCCTCCACCCAATAAACCCGTCGGTGCCTCTCTCCAACCACCAGCCTGTCGCGATCCTCCGCCTCCTCTCCTCAATCAACCCCCCGCCGCTCTCCTAGACCGCCGACCGCCGATTTCGACGGCTACGCCCCCCATTTTGCCGGTGCCTCCACAAATTCGACCACCCCCACCGACTCTCCCTTCTCCCTCCTCGATTGACCATCTGCCTTCCTCACAACTGATGGATCCTCGCTCCCTCGACTCCGTTGCGACGGCCTCTCCAGCTTATTTCCGTTCTCCGGCGACTACGCAGCACTTTCGCCTCCTGGAGAACCTCCCGTTCCATCCGGAACGCCATGTGGACTTCAACGATCACGGCTTCTCCTGGATCTTCGGCCCTCTCCGATCCGCCGGCCTCGTCTCTCTCTGGTCGACTGCCAACCGCACTCCTTACTTCCCTACTCTCGTCCGAGAATTCTATGCGAATTTGGATTCCTCCACGTAGGCTGGTATGCTTTCGATCACCACCATTGTCAATGGCTTTTACTTCCGGTTGACTGGCCCGATGCTTTCTCGGCTACTCAATCTACACCCGACCCATGTCCAATCTCTCCCCAAAAATCTCACTGACCCAGCCATTAAGCTTCTGTTGTCCACTGATTTCCACCCAAAGCATTCCGCAGCCACCCTTCATCCCCATGCCCGCATGATGGTTAAAATAATTCTCACCAACCTCACCCCAAAGATCGGTTCCCTAAATTACGTCAGTACAAAGACCGCTCATTGCCTTTATGCCTTGATGGGTGAACTTTCCGTATATTGGGGTTCTGTTCTTTTGGACACATTGGTCAAACCTGTACGCTCTCACATTTTCCTGCCTTCGCTTATCACTCGGATCCTAGAAGCGTTTCAGGTTCCTTTTTCCAATTCAGTCCTACTCCTTAATCCTATAGATTTCAACTCTGAGACACTTACACATATGCAGTTGGTTATTTCTGACACTTCTGATCCTGAGGAGGAAGACGATGCCGATGCCTCTGTCCATGACACATTTCCCATTCCATCCCGTCCTACCACTCGATCCATGTCTCGCTCTCCTCGACCCCGTACCACTCCTACCCCCCGTCCCACTCCCACCACCCATACCCCCGGCTCCTTTTCTCGCACCCGTGGTCGTGTTCCAGTTAGAAAGCGGTATTCCCATTTTGGTGCTTCTCCTAGCACTCCAGTTACACCATCCTCCTCCCATGGTGATGAATTGCTTGGTGAAGTCCGTGCTCTCCGCCATTCCATTACACGTGGTTTTTCCGATATTAGAAATGAGATGCATGATGGATTCCACAGTGTTCAGTCTCATCTGAGCTCCAGCGATCATACCATGCGCGAGCATAACAAGATGATGGAATCCCTCCAGATCGTCGTAGGCACGATTGCTACTCATTTTGAGGATTTGCATTTCCGTGTTCATCGCCCGTCGTCCGACGCACCGACCTCTCCTCCTGGGCCATCATCTCGGCCTTAGATCTTTCTTGCCCCTTTAGATATGTTTCCGATGTTGGTCGCTATTTTTCATAGGTTGCGTGGTGTTGTCTCCGATGTTGGTTTCAGTGGATTCAGATGGTTGTTGCTTGGTCGTCTTTTGGATATGCTTTACGCTTCTGTACTGGTCTTGTTTTGATGTTTTGATATGCCACTTTTGGGTTTTGTTATTTTGTTGTTTGGTGTTGTTCATAGGTTCAGACTTTGGATTGTATATATGTCCCCTGGTTACTTGGATAATTGTTATGTGATGTTATGTTCTCTATTAATTATTATTACTTCTCTCTTTCTCCTATGTTTGGATTATATTCTATACACTTTTCATGTCCTTCTCCTGTGTTTCACATTTGGTTCTATATATGGCTCAGTTGCCTAGTTTGATTTTCCCACTTTCTGCGTATTATGAAGGCAGGGCTTCCCTGTTCATTTTTAACAGCATTCCTCACATTGCAACAGGCCCTACATTCGCATGTATTTTAATGGCATGTCCATTCATTCTTTTTATGGCATGCTCACAATATTTTGGCCTATTTACTTTATTTGGCCTCCTACTCAATTTCCACTAATGACCAAATTTTTTTAAAGGCAATATACTCCATCTTTTATCACCATTTATATTTCCCTCATATTTTCTCGCTTATTTTTTAACTACCAATTATTTCCCTATTTTTGAGAATTCCAAAGGGGGAGAATATATTTCATCTACTCAAGGGGGAGTATTTACACATTCCACATATTAAGGGGGAGTATATCAGATATGTTCTATTTTAACGATATATATTTTTCATGTTTGTTATTATCAAAAAGGGGGAGGATGTTGGGATTTCATAATTCCATATTTCTATTCCCATATGGTTTTAATATGACAAACACATTCAGTGCTACTAACTCTATGTATGCAGATACAAATCAATGCTAAGTTCTACACAATCAGATATTTTCATGCGTATTTAAACAGATATATTGTAGTTCATGAAGCTGGAAAGGCAAAGGCACCTACATCCACGACTTGGATATATAATCACTTGATAAGGATCCCCTGCAAAGAAGCTTCTCAGATTCCGTTGCAGATGCAGTCTTATCTATGGCTTTTTGTAATCTATGTAAAATTTACTTTTTAGAGTTACAAAGCCTTGTGATAATATGTCTTAGTCATCTAGGTTCCATTACTCAGAGATCTACACTTCCCAATTTCGAAAATTCGCAACTTTGAAAATTGGCAACCAATAACCCCATTTTGGTCGACCAATTTTAAACCTTCGAATTTGACTATGGGATTACATATGCAAACTCCCATAACCGTGTAGATTCTGGAACTGTCTTCCAACAGTCAAAATTCCCTCTCTAATTTTGGTCGACCAATGTGGTCATTTTGGTCGACCAATTTCCAGGAACGGTTCATGACCGTTTTCCAACGTTACTTACACTTCCCAATCGTCCCAAAACACTATAAATAAAGGGGTAGACCCTCTCTTTCAAGACACACAACTTTCCTCGTTCTCTCTTTTCTAGAATTGTTGATTCTAAGCAATCTTGC
Organism: Scilla litardierei; assembly: GCA_030789695.1. Classification (NCBI taxonomy): domain Eukaryota; kingdom Viridiplantae; phylum Streptophyta; class Magnoliopsida; order Asparagales; family Asparagaceae; genus Scilla; species Scilla litardierei. The sequence goes on along the minus strand of CM061140.1, from coordinate 130,662,287 downwards.
CTTAGTTGTTCTCATTCTCATTTGCAAGAAGAAATCCATAGATTTCTCTCTTCTTATGAGAACAGAAGAACTTCAAGATTCTTAATCATAGATCTTTTGAGAATTGAAGTTTTCTTCCTTATAGCAATTTTGCCTTTTTCAACATCATTTTGGAAAGTTGTTTGTGTTCATAATTGCAAGAAGAAATCGATTGATCTCTCTCTGCTTTTATGAACAAGAGAACTTCTTATACATCTTGAAGTTCATCTTCTAAACACCATCCTTGAATTCATTCTCTGAAATTCATAACAAGGCTATTTTGCTGGGATTGTACATGTTTGAATCTCTGTTTGAAATCTCTGTTTGAATCTCTGTTATTTCACAGGTTTGAATCTCTGTTTAGAGATTGTACAAAGTTTGGGACACTGGGAGTGTCGCCATTTTTGTAAGTTTGTGCTTGCGGGGCAAGTGATTATAGTGGATTAAAATCTCTACTGGGAGTAGAGGACTGGAGTAGTATCAAGAGGATCCGAACCAGGATAAATCTTTGTGTTTGCGATTGATCTATTTTTAGTACTTGTCATTTTATTTCTGTGCCATCTTTACAAATATCAGTAACGTTTTATTTGCAACATTTTTTATTATATACACTATTCACCCCCCTCTAGTGTATTCATCCATACAGGCTAAAATTACAAGTATTTGTGGGAATGGGGCGTGACAAGTTTAGTGGTGGCCCACGCAGGTCAGTCACACTGCGATATGCAAAAGGATGATATATCCAACACACTTAAATGCCATCACATATGGTACTGATTTTTATTGTGTTGTCCTTTCTCTGCAGAATGGATAGTGGAAACATGATATCTTCGTCAGAGATGGAGCACGCTGAGCCCTCTTTGATGAAGAAGATTTTGCTGGGTTTCCAGGCGAGTCTGGGTCAGCAGGCTGAGATGTTCACCAAGATGCAGGGTCAAAAGACCCCAGGCTTCAAGCAGTTTAGGGCAATGAAGCCGAGGACTTTTTCTAGCAAAGAGACTGCATTGGAGGTCAATGAGTGGTTACGGCGCACAGAGGATGATCTCACAACTGTTGGATTTCCAGTGAGGGTTGGGTTGATGCAGCAAAAAGGCAATTGACTCATCAGGCCAGATATTGGTGGGATGCCCAGGAGTGGCATCTGACAGGTCCTATCTCTTGGAAGACTTTCAAGGAGTGTTTTGAGTCCAAGTTCTTTCCAGCGCAAGGGATGAGCTCAGGCAGCGTTTTGAGCAGTTAACTCAGGGCCGACGGACGTGGATGAGTATGATGCCGAGTTCTCCTTACTGACCAAGTTTGCCCTGGAGCTTGTTGCGACCGATGCCACCCGAGCTTGACGCTTTCGTATAGGACTGGATCCGGAGTATAGAGGGGCGATGTCTACACAGAAACTTGCCATATATAAGGATGTGCTCAAGGCGGCAAGATTATATGAGATTCATTTGCGGAGTATAGGAAAAATGCCTGTAGTCGACAGACGACCATCAGGATCACAGAAGGCATTACATTATATCACTTTCACAGAAGGCATTACATTATATCACAGAAGGCATTACATTACATTACATTTGCGGACTATTCATTTGCGGAGTATAGCTGGACCAGGCACACCAACCCCTAGAGGACCTTCCTTGCCTCCTCAGCGACATGCTTACAAGAAGAAAAAATCTGCTCCAAAATCCCAGGCTTTCACGAGGATAACAGTAGAGGCAGAAAACTCAGGCCAGGTTATCACTGGTATGGTTCTAGCCCTCTCCTTTATTTACATTATATCACTTGTTGCTTAGTTATGATGGACGTTGGTTTGATTCCCTTGTTGGCTTCTAGGTATGGTTAAAGTAGCATCTTTCCCTGCTTTGGCACTTTTTGATTCTGGGGCTTCACATTGTTTTCTGTCCCAACAATTTATGGGCAAAAATACAATACCAGTTGAATCCTTCACTGTTAGTTGGAATATTCACACATGAAATGGTGTGATCAGGAGTACTTCAGGACTCCGTTGTTGTCCAGTGGAAATTTGTGGTCGGGAGTTATATGTTGACTTCCTCGTGATTGAGATGCCCACCTTTGAAGCAGTGTTTGGGATGGACTGGTTAGCGATGTTCTGTGCCACTATTGATTGCAAATTAAGGAGGGCAGTCTTTCAGATTCCTGATCATCCAGAGTTTGAGTTCAGAAGTGGTAATTGCACATTAGAACCTGTAAGATTCAGAGCGACACCAGTGGAAGCAGAAGTGTTGGCAATGGCCATGGAGGCAGAGTCAGTCTTACCCAGGGTGGTGCGAGACTTTCCTGATGTCTTTCCTGATGACATTTATGGACTTCCTCCTGATCGATCATTGGAGTTCATCATTGACTTGATACCAGGCACACAACCCATTATGAAGGCTCCTTATCGGATGGCACCACCTGAGCTGGCTGAGCTTCGTAATCAGTTAAAGGACCTATCAGAGCGAGGGTTGATACAGCCAAGCGTGTCACCTTGGAGAGCACCAGTCCTTTTGGTAAATAAGAAATATGGATCCCGGAGGATGTGTATTGACTATAGAGAATTGAAAAAGGTGACAATAAAGGACAAGTACCCACTTCCTCGCATCGATGACCTCTTTGATCAGCTTGGTGGATCCCGAGTCTACTCAAAGTTGGACTTGCGGAGCGGTTATCATCAGATAAAGGTTCCGGGGTCTGATGTTCCGAAGACAGCTTTTTGAATTCGTTATGGACATTATGAGTTCCTAGTGATGCCCTTCGGTGTGACTAATGCTCTAGCTACCTTCATGAGGTTAATGAATCAGGTATTCTTTGACTATTTGGACAAGTTCGTGGTAGTCTTTATTGATGATATCCTGATATATTCCAAGGATGAGGAAGAGCATGCAGGGCATCTGAGGATTGTTCTAGAGACTTTGAGGCAGCATCAGTTATATGCCAAGTATAGTAAGTGCCAGTTTTGGCTGTCTAAAGTGGCTTTTCTGGGGCACATAGTTTCAGGAGAAGGCATATCAGTTGATCCAGAAAAGGTGGCTGCGGTGGAGAAATGGCATGTTCCCAGGTCAGTTTCAGAGATTCGAAGTTTCTTGGGATTGGCTGGCTATTACAGGAAGTTCATCAAGGATTTGTCCAAGATGGTGGCACCGCTTACTCACCTGACTAAGAAGGATGTTACTTATGTCTGGTCTAAAGAGTGTCAGCATGCATTTGAGGAATAGAAGAGAAGGCTGACAACTGCGCCAGTCCTGACGATTCCAGATCGTTCTGGAGGATTTGAGATTTTCTGTAATGCTTCTGGCAAAGGGCTGGGATGTGTCCTACATCAGCATGTACGTGTTGTAGCTATGCCTCTAGACTTCTGAAAGTGCATGAGCTGAATTACCCTACGCATGACTTAGAGCTGGCGGCCGTGATTTTTGCTTTAAAGCTGTGGAGAAACTTTTTGCTAGGGGAGCATGTCAAGGTGTACACCGAACATAAGAGTTTGAAGTATGTATTCACCCAGAAGGAGCTTAACATGAGACATCGTCAGTGGCTTGAATTGATGGCAGAATATGATCTTGATCTTAAGTATCACCCTGGAAAGGTGAACATGGTACCTGATGCACTCAGTAGATATCCAACTGTGATGATGTTGACCTCTCAGCCTGAGCTCCAGTGGGCCTTGCGACAGATAAAGATAGAGGTCGTTCTTCCGGGCATCAAAGTAGCCATGTTGAACTTGCAGGTCCAGTCCGATCTGGTAGACCAGATCAAGGCCGCATAGTCAGGAGATGAAAAGCTAAGGAGGATTCGAGAGCAGGTAGAGGCCGGACTTCGGACTGACTTTTGCATTCATGAAGATGGCTCTCTTAGATTAGAAACTCGGCTATGTGTGCCAGCTGGTGATATTTGAGAAGAATTGCTTAAAGAGGCCCATAGCTCCCTCTATTCAATTCATCCAGGATGGACAAAGATGTACCGCGACCTGTGACAACACTACTGGTGGCATGGGATGAAGCGTAGTATAGACAGAAGTGTGGCCTCGTGCTCGGTCTGTAAGCAGGTGAAGGCCGAACACCAAAGAGTTGTAGGTCTGTTGCAGCCTCTCCCCATACCTGAATGGAAATGGCAACATGTGACGATGGATTTTGTGACTGTGCTACCCCGCACACCCAAGGGAAATGACGCAATTTGGGTAGTCGTTGATTGCTTGACCAAATCTGCACATTTCATTCCCTTTCGAGTTGGACAGTCAACCGAGCATTTGGCTCGAAGATACTTGGAGGTAAAACTCATTCGTCGCCCTTACATTTTCCATACTTGTAGTGTGAGGTGTTTGATATAATCTTCCTTGTAGGAGATCGTGAGGCTTCATGGAGTTCCTGTTTGTATAATCTCTGATCGGGACACCAGATTCACCTCACATTTTTGGAGAAGTTTGCGGTCTAGTTTGGAGACTCATCTCAAGTTTAGTATCGCATATCATCCCCAGACGGATGGACAGTCTGAGAAAGTTATTCAGATCCTCGAGGACATGTTGAGAGCTTGCATGTTGGACTTTAAGGGATCTTGGGAAGATCATTTGCATTTGGTGGATTTTGCTTACAACAATAGTTATCAAGCAAGCATTGGAATGGCACCGTTTGCTGCTCTATATGGAAGGAGGTGCAAATCGCCTTTAAGCTGGGATGATGTTGGAGACCGTGAACTCTTAGGACCTGATTTGGTGATGGAAGCGATCAACGTGGTTCGGAAAGTTAAGGAGAATCTTTGTATCGCTCAGGACCGCTATAAGCATTGGGCAGATACAAAGAGGCGTCCAATGGAGTTTCAGCCAGGTGATTACGTGTTCTTGAAGATCTTCCCGACGCGTGGCATGATTCGATTTGGTAGACGAGGGAAGTTGAGCCCGAGGTTCATTGGTCCATTCGAGATCTTGGCTCGTGTTGGTAAGGTTGCCTATCGCCTTGCTTTGCCACCCTCACTTGAAGGCATCCATGAAGTGTTCCATGTATCCCAGCTTCAGAAATCTGTGGGAGATCCTAGTCACCTCGTGGACTTCTCAGAGATTGAAGTGTGCCCAGACCTGACTTATGAACATCAACCAGTAGCCATCCTGGATCGGAGACAGAAGATACTGAAGAAAAAGGCCATTAATTTAGTAAGGGTCATGTGGCAGCAAGAATCTCCTGGTGAATCCACCTGGGAGCGCGAGGAAGAGATGAGAGACAAATACCCTCACCTGTTTATGTAAGTATCTTATCCCTGTATCAATGTCTCTTTTGTTAATTTTGAGTGCAAAATTTTGTGCAAACAGTGGTGTAGGGTAATATATAGAGAGGCCCCTGGGAACAAGAAGTATTTTTCTTCTTAGACTAGAACCCTTGGACTTCGAAAGTTCGAGGACGAACTTTAGTTTAATGAGGGTAGGATGTCATGGCCTGTTTAGCCTTATACGGCGACTGATACGGTAGTCCCCTATACACGAGTAGAGGGAGTATGAGGAGTTGGTAAGAGGTGATATGGCGTGTATATGGCTAGTGGCAGACGTGTAATTCCATGAAAAGTGAAGGGGCATTTTGGTCATTTGGCAATATGGGTGGAAGTGTGTGTAGAGTAAATGTGGGTGTGTAAGTAATGCCATACTTGTAAATTTTGAAAGAGTGGGTTGGTGTGTGAGGGGCTAGTGTGAAAAGGGATGGGTTTAATGGCGCACCCGTAAATTTTTAGAAAGGCTAGGGGCAAAACGGCCATTTGCCCTAAAGCTGCTGTGCGTACATACTAAAGTTGTGTGTGCATAAAGTAATGACAAACTTGTAAATACTTGAAACTTGGAAGGTAATTTTGGAGGGGTATTAAATTCATTTTAGCATGATCATGCTTATCCTAAAGAGGATTCTAGTATGAGATATTTTGTAGGAAATTTCTCTAACTTTCTTTAACCCTCTTTTCATTACTTTCCCTTCCATTCCTCTCTCATAGGCCGAACTCCCCCCTCTCCCTTTTCAGTTCACAACACCCTCAAAAACCTATATTCTATTTCCAAAAATTCAAGAAAATCCTAACTCTTCAAGGAGAAAGAAGGGTGGAAGGAGGAGAAAGAAAAGGGAGAAAGAAGGAGGCTTTCTTGATGTAGGAAACTAATCTTGGTTTGGGGAATTTTTATTTAGGATTATGAGGATGCTATAATGTTATTTTGGTTTCCCATGGTCTTGAATTCATGGATTATATGTGCAATAGATTAAAAAGATGACATTTTTCTTGATTTTTCTTAGCTAATTACCCTTCCCTGAAATTCAGATTTTCTGTTGTCTGTTTCTTCGTCAATTCTGATTTCTGTGGTTTGATTTACTCTCTGAAAAAAATCCGTATGTGTAGATCTTGAAGTCATATCCCAAATTCATATAAAATTTGTCATATGTTGAGTTCAATAAGTAGGAGTAAAAATTCAGTGTTTGCAACATTTCTGGAAATCTGTCAAACTTGACACAGTTTAGAAGAATGAGGTTTATTACCTGCACACTCTATGGAATTTGCTATTCTTGGTCTTATTATAAAGTTAACAAGTTTATCTATAATTTTATCGTGTATTTCGAATTTCTAGCTGCAACATGTCCAAAATTGGATTTTAAGACAGACCCAGAATTCTGTCTGAAAAACAGTTTGAACATGTTACACCAAATAAATCACTATAAATCACTCAGACCACATTTATGCATGAAATTTTATGGGTGAACCCAGGACTATTATATCTTCAAGTTTCATTCAGTGATTATTGTCAAATTCATAAGAGAAATTGATTAAATGTGTTGCCTTTGTAGCTGTTCCTGCAATTTCAGTAAGCTGAACTATGTTAGGTGTAGTTGAAATTGTGATTGTTGTTAAATTTTCCATTTTAACATGCATGAATGTTGTTGATATATTTAAGAAAGTTTAATTATGATATTTGTTACTAAAATTGATGGTGTGACACTTTTCATTTACATGGCGACCGCTAAATGTTTGTTAAAATGCCCAAATGAATTTGAAATTGAAGATACTTGGGAAATGGCCATTATGATGTGTATGCCATGTATTACCTTTGAGAAGTTATGTATGTTCATTTAAGATCATGACACATGATATGTCAACTGGGACGTCTCGATCTGCCCTAAGGCGGGTGAGCATCATGGTATGGGGATGGGGGAAGTTTGGGTATAACTTAGCTATAAGGGACTGGACTGAGAAGTTGGAGAAAGAGATATGTGATATGTGATATCTATTCCCACTCGCCTTTACCGGGAGTGGAGGGGACATACGGAGGTTGTGTTATTATGTGGAGAACCTCACTCCTGTCAGGGAGGGGGGAGCTGAGAGGCCCGGCGTACATTGCCCGTGTCCACTGCGTAATGTGCTATATTCACCCCAAATTTGGGGTGAGGTCCTTGCCCTTATCTTTAGGTGATACCCAGGCTTCCAAAGAGTCATTAACATCTGCTAACTAATAAACTTTATATATGTTGTTGCACATTTGTGTGTTGTACTTTTCACCTTGGTTGCTTGTACTCCTATCGCCTTTACACTCATAACCCCTAAATGATTTTCCCTACCCTAGTTAGTTTCCTACTGGGCACGTTTGACGTGCTCATTTTACTTTTTAGGTCTTGAGCAGTTGACACCAGAGCAGAATCTCCCTCAGCAGATTTCCCAGACATGAGTTTGACTTAGGGACACCACTCTTTTGGGGCTGTGTCTGTAGTGTGAGTTGGGTCAAGTGGTGAGCGAGTTGTCTTTAGTAGCTGTTGTATGTGTTGGTGGCTTGTAGTACTTCTCATATGTACTTGAGTCAGTTTCACTTTGTACTTGATGCTGGTGTGTAGTACGCTCTTTGGTTATGTAGTCTGTGGGTATGTACTTTCTATGATGGCAGTATGTGTTGCTTCTTTCTTTTATATATACGTGATGTATAATCCCAGCATTCACAGTGGCCTGCTCATCGTGTTTCTTTATTCACGCTTGGTGTAATACCACGACTTGTCAAGCTCCATCCTCCCTTCCCATGGTTTGCGTTGCCTTACAAAGTATTTGTAGGAATGGGGCGTGAAAAAAGTCCACCTGGAAATGGGAAGATGAAATACGAGAGCGTTATCCATATTTGTTTCCTGCTCCTTAGTTGATAAGAATTCCGAGGGCAGAATTTTTCTCAAGGTGGGTAGAATGTAACGGCCTGTAATTTTAGACATGTTTAAAATCGTGCGTACCGATAGTTTATTTCATTCGTCCGAATAATTTTTCGTCTGTACGTTCTTTGCTAAGCGTCTACGCGAGCGCGTCACTGTTTTTAGTTTTTACCATATCATCACTAATTAACTATTAAGTTTAACAAATTACTTTAATTTAATTATCTTACTAATTATAATTTGCTAATCACTTTTAACTTTTACTAATTACCCTAATTAACCATCACCTATCAGCAGCCCCATGAGGATCATGCTCCCGCTACTGATTCATGCATCTATCTCCCCCAATTAATATTTTAATCATCTCACCTTCGTTTGAAATCCTGTCGACAGCATTTTCCCTACAAATTTTCAAGTGTGACAATATTTTTAGCCTTAGTCAACAAAACAATTAATTTCCGTCTGAATCAAAACCTAATGTATTGACTAATCCTAGACAGTGTCCCCTGTCATTTCTTCTTAAGGATAATCCCTCGTCTTCTGATCTGTTCATCATTTCCCAAAATCAACCCACGACTCAAATTCATTCATCCCCACGATCAATCTGACCAAATTAAAACCCAAATCCAAAATTGAATCTGAAATCATCATCTCCCCAAAACCAATTTCCCAAAACCTATTCACCAAATCAAACCCAAACTAAAAATGGAAATCAGAATTTAGAGGGGGGAGATTGAGAACCCAGATCTGAATCAAACTTCAGATTCAATCAAACCCTCAACATCCAAAATCCCATTCCTCTTCACGTGCATCTTCCCTCGCCTGAAGTGAGCAACCGTGTCCGCAGCCATCGCACCCTGCCTGCTGTCACGCGCGCCGCCATCGACCAGCCGCTTGCTCTGTCGCCTGCTGCCGCACCCCCACCGTACAACCCCTGTCGATGCCGCCCAGTGCCGCCGTGCCGCCCTGTCGACGCCGAGAGACGCCGACGGCCGCCCTCTCCCTCGCGTGCGTGAGTGTCTACTGCAAAAGAAAAAACAAAAGAAAGAGAGTTAAAGAGAATAGCAGGTAGAGAGGGTTAAATGAGAGAGGTATTATTATAGGTAGGTAGTAGTATTAATTATAGTATTAACTTTATATTAGCTTATAGTAAGGTTAGTATTAGTAGGTTGTTAGTATTAATTTTAAAAGATAACTTGTTAGTAGTAAGTTCAGAGCTTGTTAGTTAGACGTTAAATAATGTCAGGATAATAACATTAGAAATTAGATTAATAAGGCATATCATGTTAGTATAAGAATAATATAATATAATATAAACATCACCCTAGATAGAGAACTCAATAGAATCAGACGAACCTAATTCAGAGATTATCTTGATATTTTGATTATCTTGAGACGAACCTAATTCAGCGATGTGTTTAACCGAAACAGAGAATCAGACATACCATAACGTAGTACCCATCAAGACAAACCCAACGACACCAAAATCGTTGAAATCAGTCAAATATGCAATTTATAGTGAAATTTTGAAGTTAGATGCTCATTTAGTCTTTTGCATGTAAAGTTGTATAACTCAAAATCGACACGTGAAATGACGCATGAAATTACTACCATGATGTCCTGGACTGAAAATGTGACCCAACGACATATAACTTGATTTACCTTAGTTTTAAACAATGGCAAAGAAAGTTAGTTTCCGTGACATGTTCATTAATTCCATATGTTCAACACTTTTGTTAAATTATTGTAAATGTTGTTCAACACTCTCGTAATCATTGAAAATTTTGTATAAAAATAAATGATGATATTATTAAATTGTTGCATGTCTTAGAATATTTAACAAATGTGTGACATCGTGAAATCGTGTGCCTCAAAGGCGAAATCGTGACTTCGTGATGTCGTGTGAGTCGACTAGGCTGGCTCGTGTTCCAGCACAAATCTGGGGTGGGGTTAGGGTTGAGCAGCCACTAGGTGTATGATGGGGTCCTCTCTTTAAGAGTACCATCCGTATGTGGTGGGGTTAGCGTCAATCACGGTAAACCCCCGTGAGAAGAACGATTCACTCATCACGACCTAAAGGCGAGAACTTTATGATAGATGTGAAATATTGACATGGAACTTGAAATTGTTGTCTCAGTAAAATTAACATGCTAATGAATCAAAGAAAAACTTTAATTTACTTCTTAAACTGCTTAGAATTGCATGATAGGAGTATTTTACTTTATTTCATTTTATAATCGGTATGTTTAAACTTGTTGTTGATATCTCGTTAAATTTATTAATGTCTCTTAAATTCAGTATCATTTTGTATATCTTGCCTTGGGTTTTCTAACCTCTTCTTGTAGACCATTGCTGACATACATTCATGTTTTTGGATGTATGTCAGATCCGGAGACTGAGTACCAGGAGAATCCTTACGAGACACCTGACTTAGAGAGCCAGGAGTTCGCCGTAGACGCCGAGTCTCTCCCTGCGGAGGACTAGAGGACTATCCCGTTGATGTCTCCTTTAGTTTACATTCAGTTGTTGTTTAGAGTACGTTTTCTTTTATTGCTACTTTGGCCCAGGTGTGGCTTTTTGTCTATTTCGTGAACGGACATTTCTAATTCTGGTTGTGGCTTTAAATTATGAATAATTCTTATTGTTCTGAAATGCATGCAAGGACCTGTCATGTGTTTTTATCACAGACGTTCATTGAACTCGAGTCTCACCGCTCCAAATCATGCAGACCTCGTAACGTTTTCACTTCCGGTGTCTTTTGGAAAGCGACACATTACAAAATAAAAGGATAGAATGGAAGGATTAATGGATAATAGCAATCTAGTAAATCAGGTTGTAAATAGCATGAACTATAATGTGACATTATAGCATCAAGAAAACAATAGGTGATACTAATAAATACATACTATTAACATCACCATAGCTTCTGTATTAGTCCCGAAACTTGTATCGTCATAATAATTACCTTGACTTCTCAAGTAGCCAAAGTTAATATGAGCTAATGGCGTTACATGAAAATGATAACTATTATGACAACATTTGTTCGAACTTGGAACCTGAGGTGATAAGCTAGTAGCAAGCTAATCAATCACATCAAAAAGAAAGATCATAAAGTTTAAAGTTTCCACTCATGCTAATTGTGACAAATGGGGCATAGCTAAGGAAGTCATCAATAATATAGCATACAAAGACACAATGACTAATCCATATACGTTCGTGTTGTATACCTAACTAGCCAAGCACCAATGCCATCAATTTCCATAACACCCAACAAAAAGCCAACATCCAGGACAACAATAGAAAACAAATACAAGGCCAACTCTCAAGGACTATGCTTATCGATATCACTTCTTCCAGCAATTCCCATAATAGCCAACAACAAGCCAACACCAAAACCGTCTTCCAAATCCAAGCACAAGGCCGAATCCAACTTCAACACCTAAGGCCAACAACATGCCAATACTCATCCCCAATGATTCCCCTTGCCAACACCATTGGTTGACATCCACAGTTATTATCATTAACCCTAAACAAGTCAACGACCAAGAACACACAGTCCAACAAACACGAAGGAGTGGACCCAATAAGAAACCGAAGCTAGACACCTTGAGGGGCAAGACACATGATAAGGAGCTCGAAATAAACCCAAGAATAGCAACTTCCCAAGATCTCAACCACACGGCAATAGCAAGGGTGGCGGTGAGGGTCGTCGATAAGCCCAACAATCCTAAAACAGAACGTCGGAGGGCCATCGCCTGTTGTCGATTCATGTCGTGCGACGGCGGCAACTGCTCCGTGGTGACGATCGGCGTGGCAGGTGCTCCAAGTGAGATCAAAGGAGCTTGAAGCGAGATGGGTTGGTCTCGCTGGGAGGGCGGAGTGGGTGTCGACACGGGGAAGCCACGGGATGCGTGGATTAAATGGGACACCGAAGTCGTCGATAGGGTAGGGTTTGGTAGGCGGGATCGGGGCTCAAGGAGAGGATGCAGACAAAAGGGGAAGATGGTGGACAGAAAAAGATTCAACACATGAGGAATCGGGGATAAGATGGAAGCAGTGGATATAAGAAGAATATGAGACGAAGAAGAAGACGTTGCCTACTCTTGCACGTCGCGATTTAGATCGTCTCCAAGTCTCGAACATCATTCTCAAATGCTTGGCAAGCTTCTGAGCATCCTTCGATCACAATGTCATTTTTCAACTGGTACTATCCTCTTTTTGAGTCCAACTTTACTTAATCCTCCAAGTTGATTGCAATATAAACAGTATGTGTAATATGACGTTCGCTCTTCACAGTCTTCTCATTCAACGAACAATAGTCCATTCGTCCAAGAGCACTCCAATATTAGGCCGTATCCATTCATTTCACAACAAGTCATCCAACCGAGTCTAAAGCTCAAGTGGCGTTGTGCGTAAAGTGCCTTCGATACTGGTTGAGTGTTTGACACCAAATCAAATGAAAACTCGAGGACATGATCTAAAATAATCTTAGGAGATCATTCCAAAATACGTCCATGAGTTCTCAAATCACTTCAGGTTTCTCATGGCTCAACTTCCATTGCAGTTGTCACTGCCTTTGTAAGTCTGGCATGATCTTCACTGGTCCTTCTGATCTGATCCCATTGTCGGACTTGAACTTCAGATGATCGATAATTCGAATGCTACCCTCCTTACAAAAGAGTGTAACCAGGGTTTCCAATGCGAGTACTCTAAGGATAAGAAGGACGATCAAAAGGCCATCACAAACTAAAGAGAGGGTGATGGCGATGAAGTGAGCTATATAGTTCAACCTATCGAAGATCAACTGAGGGCATAAGAAGAAGATTCATTAAAAGAATGGAAAACAAGTTACCAGGTGAGGGTTTAAGAGTTTCAAAGAAAGAAATGACGCTCAAAGAAGATGGGTAATAAGGATGCTTCACCCGTATATCCAATACAGGTGAACACTCGAGACATCCCGTACTCGAGGTCAATTTGAGTATTTCATACTGTACATCCTGCTCATACTATATTGTTCACGAGGTAGTTAGCGCAGACCTGCGTGTGCCACCAAACTTGTAACGATCCGATCTCAGGGGGCCATTACTTATTTGATTACATTTGCAGGTCTGCAGATTACCAGTGAAATCAATATAGATACAATACATAGATGTACCAATACTCAAACTAGCGTACATTATTACAGTCCATAATTTAAAATACAACAGCACTCTCACACCGAATACATGAAAGGAAGTACAGAAAATACAAAAAGGAAATACAATACACACACCAACTCAATTATATCTAGAAATCAGCAGTCTCTGGATCAAACTCTGGCTCCTCAAACGCAGGTGCCTCTTCTTCGATCTGTATGTCGTCTGTCGGTGCCATAAAATGGAACCATTGGTAAGTCACAATAATTCAAAACATAGAAAAGAAGCAGTGCACAAGTATGACTAAAGCATGTGCCAAAAAGTAACTACGTACAAGCAAACCAGAGCAAAAAATAAAGTACTGAGCAAAAAATGTGACAAGGAGTACATAACAGAGTAGTAAAGGTAGAACTGAAAGAAGACAACAAACTGTATTATTGTAGTACAAGTGTAAAGCAAGCTAAGTAAGGAAACATGCTAACGTAGTAGCTATAAACAAGTGCTACAGGAAAAGTAAATGCAGTCATGCATACAAGTGCGACAAGTAAAGTACCGACGGCTGCACAGGTGTGGTAAGTAAAGTGCATACAACGCATAAAGTAAAGGTGACCATGCAAGCAATAACTATACTAGAACTACGTGACTCAAGTAGGAGAGTACAATATGCAACCATTGAGTTCATCTCTTTCCTGGGTGCGCTTACCCAAACGAATGGCGAAACACAGGCAACGATATATGTATTTGTCGAAACGCAGGCAGCGGGACGGGATGCCGAAACACAGGCAGTTGTACGGGAAGATGAACTCCAGTCACTCACACACTCTCAAACTATGAGTTACTCCAAACCCCAGTGAAATGTCAAGTGTCCATGTTTCATACGGGATGTTTCACAAGATGTTCCATACAATGTACCACATGATATTATTGGTTCCCTATTTACAATGATAGTTAAACCAGGACCACTGCTTGACTTTCTTATTGAAAACCAGAAAGTTAGGAACCCATTTCTTGTTGGATATTGGACTCCCCGGATTTGGTTTTGGATGATGAACAAACATAAATATATCGTGAACTAACAATTTGTGAGCGCAGTTATGGAGATCGTCGCCAAATTCATATGAACATCCAAAGCGACATCTCGAGACTTCTTAAAGCACGTGATCGTATGCCTAAAGCTTCGTTGAAGCTTATGGACCATTTTAGAAGTCATGAAGATTCGATTGAAGCTATTGAATACGGTATCGTCAAGTTTTATTTATAGTCTTTAAGCTTCTTTCGTAGAATGTTAAGCCTTGAGTAGGTCTTACGGTTTAAATCTTCATAACGCTCTTATCTTAGCTCTAGGATCTTAGTAGAAGTCCATACAAACTTTCCCGAAGCTTCGCGCTTCGATTCGCGACTTCTTGTGCATGTTAGTTGGTTCAAGAAGAAGAACTGACCGACTAGATGGTGATCTAGTCGGTCGGCAAAGCTTCTTGGACCGACTAGTTTTTGTCAGTCAATTCTAAGCTCTTTACTGTTTACAGTTAGTCGGTCTAAGTTGACTCACCGACCGACTAGTTTGTGAACTAGTCGGTCAGTGATGCTTCTGTGACCGACTAGTTGAGCTTTCCCTGTACATGCACATTTGAGCCTGAGCTACTGTTTATCATTAGTCGGTCTGTGTTCATTGATCGACCGACTAGTTGATGAACTAGTCGGTCAACTTTCCTTCTTGGACCGACTAGTTGAGCTTTACTGTACATGCCAATTTTCACCTAACTTACTGTTTATCGTTAGTCGGTCTATGCTCATTTGGCGACCGACTAGTTGATGAACTAGTCGGTCAACATTTGTTCTTGGACCGACTAAATCAATTTGTGCTCAGACTTCAGTTTTATCTCTTAGTCGGTCTCAGTTAAGTAACCGATCGACTAGTTATGAAACTAGTCGGTCAGCTACTCTTCTTGGACCGACTAGTTCCTTTTGTCTGTGCTTCGACCTTTTGGCTGTTCTTCCATTAGTCGGTCTACGTTAAATGACCGACCGACTAGTTGATGAACTAGTCGGTCGGTGGTTGTTCTTTGACCGACTAGTTGAGTTCAGAAAAGAGTTGTTGGAGCATTTAATGACTCGAATTTCTCTCTCTCTCTCCTCTATCCTATAAATACTTGTTGAGCTGCATTCATTGCACTCAAGGCTGATATTATTGCAAGTTTAGAGATCAAGAGAAATCATTCCAAGCTCATTCAAAGCTCTTTCATTCCATTCAATAATCTCTCCTCACTCTTACTTCCAAAGAGAGATTCATTGAGTGTGAAGCCTTCCAAGCCAAGTGCTTGACCTTAGGTCACCAACAACCCCATAGCTCTCCATCGCTGATCTACATCTTGGAGATAGGGTTTGGTGCCTTCTTCTTCCTCAAAATCATCCTTGCCCTAATTCGTAAGTATACTCAAGGCATAGGTATTTTGTGGTAAGTTATTCTATTTCATTTACTTTCATTTTGTAAGTGTTTATCTCTCGGTTGTGAGAGTTGTGTTTGTGATACCGGCTTGTGGGAGTCACAAATTACTTTGTGTATGATTTGACTTGGTGAAGGTTCTTCACAAGTATTTCATAGTGGAAATCTTGAGTTAGGGTTTCTAACTCAAGTATCTGGAGGGGATCCGGGTGTTTGGCACGTAGGATCACCGGGAACAAGTCGGGGAGACTTGTGTGGATCCGAACCCAGTAATATCGTTGTTTGCGATTGTTTCTTTGTTGTCTAACATTTACTTTTCCGCATTGTTTGGTAGAGTTTGCAAGTAATTAGGAATTAGCCTCTTAATTATTTTAAAGTACTATTCACCCCGCCCTCTAGTACTTGTGCAGTAGCTTAGCAGGGCATTACATTTCTAAGTAGACTGGGCCAAAGTAAAGTGGATGCTAAGAAGTTTGAGGATAAAGACAAGTCCAATAATTGTGATGTTGATCCATGCTTTGAGCATGTGGTATTTCGATTAGTACACAGTTTATCCAAGTAGATGGTTGATGTGCCCATATTTTACATCTTTTTCATAGCATCATGACATCGCATTACATACCATTTTCTCATTCAAATCCCGTATTTTCCTACGATATCGTACTTCTAACGTTATATTCGAGTTTCGTAGTGTTTTATGAATTTTCAAGGATTTTGGATCGATTTGGGACCCGATCTGGGTATGGACACATCTGACACGTCCGTGAGCTTGTTGGCGAAGCTCTACAGGAGTTCATCGAGTTTTGGGAGCCATGGGAGGATGGAGGAGAGAGCAAGAGGAGAGGAGAAGCTTCAAAAGCTTCAGAAACAATTTTCCCAGGTGACTCGACCGAGCAGAGCAGCTGCTCGGTCAAGCAGATGCAAAATGCTAAAGAAGAGGCTGATACGTGGATTGCTCGAACCGAGCACCTATATGCCCAGTCGAGTAGCACCAACCTTTCGAAGCTGAAGCAGCCTCCTACACGGCCCGAGCAGCTCCTTTGGCGACCGAGTCAGCTGTCTACTCGACCGAGCAGAGCTGACTCGGGCCTAGCAGACAGAGTGATGATTTTTGGAGGAGCGTGATTTACTGTCATGCTCGATCGAGCAGTACAGCTGCTCGGCCCGAGCAGCCGATCGAACAACTTATTGCTCGACCGAGTCACCGACTCGGTCGACGATACTGAAGGCCATTTTTAGAAAGTTTTCGAGCCGTCTGTTGCCTGCTGGAGTGAGTGAAGAGTGGATCTGCGACAGCATTTCGGGGAGTCGAATTCTTTTTGTTAGTTTTTGAATTAGAATTATTTTTTGGAGAGGAGATTAGAGAGAAAAATACTTGTTAGATCTAGACTAAATTCTTGAAGATTATTGGATAATCTTTGGGGAGTTCTATTGCTACTATTGCGTTTTGGAATATTGGTTTTTCTTTAGATCGATTGCTCGCTGTAAGTTTCTCAATCTTCATTCTATCAATTTGCTATGATGTTTTCTCCCCTAAAAATTGTATTTTTATTCGTCAATATCACTATGAGTGAGTAGTCTCTTCTAGGGTTGATGGGTTACCCCTAAGAACCTAGGGAGAGATGTAGATCTAGATTTCTAGGTTGAATGGGGAACAAAGGGGAGTATTTCGATCGATCCTATCGAATCCCTAGGATAACCTGTACTGAGATCATGCCCACGGTCTGTGGAATTAATGTGCTTAAGGTGTATCCTTAGGATTCGAATAGTGAAATCGGTGGATCCAACCAAGGCTCGTGACCATGCCTGGCTCGTGCCTTGAGGGAATCCATTGACGAACTATATCGCTACGTTGACGGCTATCGCCATTGCATCAACGAGAGCCACCGAAATAGCTCGAAATTCTAACCTACGAGAGTGGTACGAATTGAGAGATTAATCCCCTAACCCCAATACAACGTACGGATCCTATTCCAACATCGATCCCCGATGGTCCTAGCGGTGATCTCTAATACCCTAGTTCCATTTATTATTGAATCAACAACAATACCACAACCAATTGTCTCAACCCGATAGCTGTCTCACTTCGAGATATAGAAATACTCTGAGAACCCAAATACACTGTCACCGTCCCTGTGGGATCCGACA
Organism: Scilla litardierei; assembly: GCA_030789695.1. NCBI lineage: Eukaryota > Viridiplantae > Streptophyta > Magnoliopsida > Asparagales > Asparagaceae > Scilla > Scilla litardierei. The sequence continues at coordinate 130,644,411 of CM061140.1, read as the reverse complement.
TCCTTTATACTATAATTTGACACCGTTTCCTTGCGGAAAGAGCCTCCGATAGACACCTAGAAGTCATACTACGCCTGGCGACCATGACACCGCCAGGTGGAATTTAGGTGAAGGTTCTGGGTGCGCCAAGTTTTTGGCACCATTGCCGGGGACGGCAATAGTGTTTCTCAGTTTATCTTTATTTCGAGAAGTTTGCTAGCAAAATCTTTCCATCTCTTACCTTTCCACCCTTTTTATTCTCTTTTTAGTGCTACATCGCTACTAACATCTTCCTCCAGCTAGTGATCATTCTTGACTAATCAGACGTGATGGAGATGGTGATGCAAGTGCAGTGGATCAGTGAGTCTGACAGTGACTCGGATGAGTTTAGCTTTTCTCAGTGTCATCTACATGGTCTTCAGGATTCACATATGGACGATTCTATGGTTGAATGTGCAGCTAGGGAATTGATTGATGCAGTTCGGTTTATCGGATCAGGAACCTATGTTGAAGGTAACGTAAATCAGCAATTGGTCATGGATTATATAATGAACAAGGTTTCTAATGCAGGTACCATTGAGGGTGACATCTACATAAGCTTCGAAGAGGACGTGATGTTCCTCCAGACCATTGAAGCCTTACCTGTTGACGCAAAATGGAGAGAGACTCGTCAATTAGGGCCATTGAATGATTCTCAGTTATTGGATATAATGGAAAGTGTGGTGGATGATGTATGTGCCCATGGTCCAGTGGACTTCCCTACAGACGACCCGGTTATGCAAGAACTCTCAGTTTTTATTGCAAATGCTTTCCATAATGCGGATGCCTTGGATGATGTCCCCGTCGCTGATGGAGTCTATGTACGATATGAGGGAGACACACTACGCTTATACAATGATAGCATCCCACAGATCGCAACATGTGAAGGACACGCCTGTCAGGAGTGCACGGACCCCTCGCCATTACAAAACGACATTGACCAAGGAAGTTCTCCAAGCTCTATGTTTAATAGTGATTGCGTACCTAAATACCTTACCTTTGTTGACAGGTGTGCTATGGAAATGGAATTTACAGACGTTTGCCACGACGTACCATCGTCTCCCTGCTCTTCCTATGATTCCGCCAACGAAGAGTTTCCACCTTTTGAACCAGAAATTGAGGACGCATCCTTCTCACAGGTGAGAGATGACGGGGGTACAGTGCCCTCCTCAGGTAGAATTAAAACCTCTTCCTGCTAATTTGATATATTCTTTCTTGGGCGAGAACTCCACATACCCCGTTATTGTCAATGCAGCTCTCATCGAGCTCCAGCTAGAAAGCCTCCTAAAAATCCTTAGATCCCATAGAAAAGTAATAGGGTATAACATCGCTGACTTGAAGGGCATCAGCGAAACCATATGCACCCATAGGATTCATCTTGAAGATAAGAAGGCCACTTCCATTGAGCCTCAAAGGCGATTAACCCCAATATGAAGGAAGTAGTGAAGGAGGATGGCTTGAAGCTATTAGAGGCCGACATTATTTATCCCATTTCTGATAGTAAATGGGTTAGCCCTGTGCAGGTTGTCCCGAAGAAAGAGGACATGACAGTTGTTGGGAACGAAAAGATGAGCTAATATCCACTAGGACTGTCACCAGTTGGTGTATGTGTATCGACTATAGGAAACTCAATAAGGCCACCAGAAAGGACCATTATCCTCTACCCTTTATTGACCAAATGCTTGAGCGCTTAGCTAAACACAAATACTTTTGTTACCTAGACGGATACTCAGGATTCTTCCAAATTTCGTTGAATCGGGAAGACCAAGAAAAGACGACGTTCACATGCCCATATGGTACATTCACCTACTGAAGAATGCCGTTTGGGCTATGTAATGCATCTGCCACATTTCAAAGGTGCATGATGTCTATTTTCTCAGACTTCATCGAGGATATTATGGAAGTCTTCATGGACGATTTTTCTGTTTATGGCACTGAGTTCGATGATTACCTAGCCAATTTATCCAAGGTTTTAGAATGGTGTCATGACAATTATCTGACCCTGAATTGAGAAAAGTGTCATTTCATGGTGACAGAAGGGGTTGTGCTTGGCCATGTCATCACCTCCAAGGAAATTGAGGTTGATAAAGCCAAGGTCGAAGTTATTAAGAGTTTACAGTCTCCCACTAACCTTAAGGGCATCCATGGTTTTATAGGGCATGCAGGTTTTTATCGCCGCTTTATAAAGGATTTTTCTAATATTGCTCGCCCTCTCACAGAGCTCCTCGCCAAGGACGCTCCTTTTTTGTTTACTGACGCCTGTTTGCTAGCCTTTAACAGGTTAAAGGAAGCTCTTATCTCAGCCCCGATTATATAGTCGCCAGATAGAAATCTATCGTTTGAGCTGACGTGTGATGCTAGTGACCAAGCAGTGGGAGTTGTTCTTGGCCAAAGGAAAGAAGGAAAGATTCATGCTATATACTACGCTAGCAAGACCTTGGATGATGCTCAAAAGAACTACACCACTACGGAGAAGGAGCTGCTAGCCATGGTTTATTCTATCGAGAAGTTCAGTTCATACCTCTTGGGGTCCAAAGTGATTATCCACACGGACCACGTGGCGTTGAAATATCTACTGAGCAAGAAGGATGCTAAACCGCGTTTGATACGATGGATCCTCCTGCTCCAAGAATTTGATATTGAGATCAAAGACAAGAAAGAAGCGGAGAATGTAGTAGCAGACCACCTGTCACGGTTAATTCAAAAGCACGGGGATGACAGCTTGCCAATTGACGATTCTTTCACCGGCGAACAGTTATTTGCAATGAATTCCTCTGAAGCCCCCTGGTACGCAGATATAGTGAACTACCTAGTAAGCGGCATAGTCCCACACGGGTTGGCGACCTACTGGAGGATGAAGTTCCTACACGATGCCAAGAGCTACTTCTGGGACGACCCATACCTGTTCAAAACATGCGCTGATGCGATCATCAGATGATGTATCCCAAAGGAAGAGGCAACCTCCATCTTATCGCATTGTCACGATCAACCATACGGGGGACACGCAGCTGTCACCAAAACCATGTCGAAAATCCTCTAAAGGCGTTTCTATTGGCCCACTATATTAGAGATGCGAACGAATACATCAGGAAATGCGATAAATGCCAGAGGACGTGAAATATCACGAAGAAGAATGAAACATCCCTTCATGCATCTTGAAGATAGAACTATTTGACTGTTGGAGTGTTGACTTCATGGGACCTTTTCTATCGAGTAACGACGATAAGTACATCTTGGTCGCCGTTGATTACGTCTCGAAGTGGGTGGAGGCCATGGCCACCCCGATAAACAACGCAAGGGTAGTAGCCAAGTTCTTTAAGAATATCATCTTTCCTCGTTTTGGAGTCCCCCAGACAATCATAAGTGATGGGGGAGCCATTTCATCGAGAAGAAGTTCGAGACAATGCTAAGAAAATATAGAGTTCATCACAAGGTCACTCTTGCTTATAACCCTCAGACTAGTGGCCAAGTGGAGGTATCCAACATGAAAATCAAATGCATCCTGGAGAAGACAGTTAGCGCCTCGAGGAAGGATTGGTCACATAAGTTGGGCGACGTCCTTAGGGCATATCGTACCGCCTTCAAAACTCCCATCGGCACAACCCACTACAAACTAGTGTATGGAAAAGCCTGTCACCTTCTGGTAGAATTGGAACACAAAGCGTATTGGACAGTAAAGAAAATGAACTTTGACTACCAAAGTGCTGCCACGAGACGAGCCTTACACCGCAATGAGCTTGATGAAATTCAGTGACACGCTTATGAGAATTCAAGGATATATAAGGAGAGAACCAAGGCTTATCATGGCAGGAACATCACAGTGGTTCGCTATAATGTTGGTGACCAGGTACTTCTCTACAATTCAAGATTACGCCTCTTCATTGGGAAATTAAAGTCAAGGTGGTCTGGCCCTTACAAGATAGTAGGTTTGTAACAACTGCTTTTCATGTATCTGGATTTAATATAATATAATATTTGTTTTGGTGGATTTTCTCCTCATGCGTGGTTTTCGTCTCCGTAGCTTTCGTTTTCGATTGTTTCGTCGTGTTTTCTCGTTTCTTCTTAGGATCGTCGATTTTGAAGTACGTCATTCGTGACGGGCTTCATAACGGTCATATCTAACTATTAGATCAAGCCTAGGAGTCTTAGGAATCGATCCCGGGGCCCCGCGCTCCGTATCGGAACTTTTGGTGCTCATTAGCCGGTATAAGAAGGGGCACCGACCGACTAGATGACGATCCAGTCGGTCGGCAATCCTTCTTGGACCGACTAGTTTGCTTTCTAAATTTCTCAGGAGTTACTGTTTGCTCTTAGTCGGTCTAAGAACGTTCATCGACCGACTAGATGATAAACTAGTCGGTCAGTACTTGTTCATGGACCGACTAATTCTTAGTTCAGGTTTTCGACTGGAGCTACTGTTTACACTTAGTCGGTCTGCGTTTGTCAACCGACCGACTAGTTCTCAAACTAGTCGGTCAGCAGTTGTTCTTTGACCGACTAAGCAGTGCAGGAAACCCTAGTTTTGCCCTAGCCGCCAGCTCAACCTATAAATACCCAACCCAAACGTTTTCATCTTCTCCAACACGACCCTAAGCCCTAGTTTCTTCCCCTCTAAGCCCCCATCTTCCTCCAAGCTCCAATCCTTCATTCCAAGCCCTAAATCCATCATCCAATCCATCCATCTACTCTATCTACCTCTCATCTTCCCCAAACCTCCATCAAAACCCATCAAACCCCAAAATCCCCCAAAACCCTAGTTTCCCCAAACTTCTCCATTTGCTTCCAGATCTGATCCTAGGGTTCCCCGGAGTGTTTCTTCCGTCTCCTCTCGGTAAGAAATCGATCTACCGTTGTTTTTATAACTTATTTATAATTTTATGAAACCCTAATAATATTTCATGTTGTTTGATGACTGGTTCCCCGTAACAGCGATTTCCCCGTGGTTTGGCATCCGTGTGACGAAGTGGTCGTCATCCCCGGTGCTAGGCAAGTGAAACTTGCCACTTAGGATTTAGGCCATGTTTTAGGCCATTACTCTGCTTTAGCGTAAAAGAGACTAGACGGTGAAATGATAGCCGCCTAGACGCCTGCTCGATCTAGTTTGACAACGAAACTAGATCCGTCACCTCAAATGATCTAGCTTGACAACGAAGCTAGAATCCAACCCATTTAATTTGTTGTTCACACATATTAAACTGCCATGTTTAAATTCAATTAACGGTACGCGAATATGTTCATATCATTGCATTTTGCCTGTCACGTTTAAATTCAATTAACGGTACGCAATCATTTGTTCATGTCATTGCATAGTGATTAATCATTGTGATTGTGTAGCACACGCTACAATATTATAATCCTGGCTCGTGTTCCAGAAGCGAGCGTTGGAAACCCCAACGCTCGGATACCGGCTAGGCACCCACTTTTCGTGGGCACAACCCTATGCCAATTACACTTCCTGGCCCGTGATCCAGAAGCGAGCAAATGCTCGATACACGTAGGGGTGGGGTAAGAGATATGCGTCACCAGAGCACGAGATGGCCTGATCCGCCACTCCAGCCTGCAGGCGAAATCTCTAGAGTGTAAGTGAGTAAGAGATATGCGTCACCAGAGCACGAGATGGCCTGATCCGCCACTCCAGCCTGCAGGCGAAATCTCTAGTGTTTAAGTGATTAACAGTGATAAGTGATAAATGATAAGTGATTAGTGATTTGGTAGCTTTTGCTACATTGTGCATGCTTGTCTCCTTTAAACTGTTGCATCATACTTAACTGCCATGTCATTGCTTAATACTATAACTGCTAGGTTGCTAGTTTACCTTTCTTTCGGTTTCCTTGCCCAAGTCTCTTAGACTTGCTGACATGTGCCCCTTTCTCTTTTGGGTGACGCATGTTAGACCCTGAGCCTGAGTTGCTTGCTGAGGGTGAGGTGTTTGCGGACGCCGAGCTTGAGCCCGTGTTTGGCGGGGAGTGCGTGGGCACTGGGACCAGTCCTAGTGTCTCCGTTGTGTTTTACTTTTGTTAGACAGTTGTTTGTTATCGGTGCGTAGCACCTATACTTTGTCGTTGTTGCTTTTGTTGGCCTTGTTCTGGGCCTTGGACTCTTTTCTTTTAGCCTGGTGGCTTTTCTGGTTGTTGGACTTATTTTGATGCTGGACATGTATGAGATGTGAGTTTTTAATTCAAGTCTCTCCTTGTATTATTATTGTTGTTCCGTTGTGGTTACAGGGACCTGCTATTGTATTTTATTTACGCTAATCGGGTTTGGGGCTTCACAGCTCCACTCTCGTGCGGACCTTTTCACGTCTCGCCTCCATTTTAGGGAAGCGGGTCGTGACAAGGTTTATCTCCGGGGGTGCCGTTGAGCTCGAAGGAAAAAACAGAAATTTCAAAGTAAACGGCCAGTGGATTAAACCGTACAGAGTAAGAGAACCAATATGGAAAGAAGAGACATGCTTCCTCGAGGGATCCCCCACAGACTGTTGAAAAACTTGAGGGAGTCGAGCTCATGACTCAAAACGAGCGCGTATTAGGAGGCAACCCAATCTCTTATACCTTAGATTTTCTTTTTCAACTTCTTATTTTTACTCTGTCTATCTAAGAAAACCGAATAAAAGGGATATTCATTTCTCTTTAAAACACAAAACCATAAAAATTTGATCGGTTCTTCCTTTTTATAGGTTGAACATGAAGGGGCATGCAAATCGACGTATTAAACGGAAGAAAGCTGGAGGAGAGCAGCAACTTTGAAGAGCAGATCAAGAAAAGGAGTTAAAAAGAAGATACAGGTTGCTCGGTCGAGCAGCTACACTGCTCGGTCGAGCAGCACATGCACGAGGAGAAAGAGTAAAATCATCACTCTGTCTACACGGCCCGAGCAGCATTTGCTCGGTCCGAGCAGACATCGACTCGACCGAGCAGTCGACTACTCGGTCGAGCAGAACAGGCTCATCAAAACTTGGAGAAAATGATGTTCTACCTACACGGACCGAGCAGCATCAGCTCGGTCCGAGCAGTTTCCTGCTCGACCGAGTAACAGCCTGCTCGACCGAGCAAGCTGAAGGGAGTGTTTGAATTATATCTCAATTTATCTTGTAGCTAGCTCGATCGAGCAATCAGATTGCTCGGTCCGAGTCGGCTGTGGTTGATTTCGGTGCTTATTTTTTTAAGTCGGGTTCGAGCTATTTATTTACCCTAACCTGCCCTTTAACCCTTCCCTTAGTCGTCCTACCCTAATCACCCCCCAAGCTACCCCTTCCACTCGACCCGGTTAACAACTCATAGCCGCCTCTTCCTCCTCCAGAGTTACTCACGGCCATCGCCACCCCCAAATCTGGTTAACATCTCTCTCTCTCTCTCTCTCTCTCTCTCTCTCTCTCTCTCTCTCTCTCTCTCTCTCTCTCTCTCTCTCTCTCTCTCTCTCTCTCTCACTAAAGCAAAATTCAATCTTTTCCCCTCTCCCTGCTCCTCAATTTTTCCGCCCCCATCATCGCCACCTTCCCCAGTCGCCGCCCCCGACCCCTCCTAAGCCTCAACCGAGCAAGACTAACGCCCAGCAGATCTCTTCACATTAATTTTACTCGCCTGACATTACTTTCTATCATTTCAGGTACGCGGTGTCCACATAAAAGGGCGTTTCTAGGAGCAGCTTGGGGGACACTCCCGATCAGCAGCAGTCACGTGACCGATTGCAACGTCGTCTCATTCTTTTCGGTACTTTCTCCCCTATACACTTTACGCAATACCGCACGCTTTCATTACGCCAGCAAAATGCATCCACACCGTGCTAGACCCACCAACACCGGTACACCAAACCCTAGGCCTACTCGGCGTACCTGTCGTACACGCTCGCCGACACATAACCACATTGTTGGCGAATCATCCACCACTTCACCTCTACCATCCACCGCCCCACTCCCCCCTGAGCCTCTTCAGATTGGTGACGCATTATATGACGTAACCTTCCACGACGCTGACCAGGGCGATCAATTCATGGCCATGCTCCTACTCAAAGGTCAAGAAGGCGGCATTACTAGACAGTCCGTTGAACAGGACCTCCCATGCCTCCGCAACCTAGTTAGGCATTGGCAAACTGACCCACTTATCGAGCCACAGTCACCACCCATATCTCCTGATCCAGAGCAGAGGGACCCAACACCACCCCCAGAGGGTGGTGCCTCTGCTTGATGCTTTCCCATACACATCTTTGCCTGCCTCATATTTTATTATGTACATCTATCTGTTTGAGGCCCTGATCATAGATAGCTTGGGGGAGGACCCACACATGCATCATTTTTCTTCATCATTGCATCATGTCATGTTTTTACTTCTTTTTGCACAGTTTTTATTTTATATTCACCAACCCACCCACCCTATTTAGCATCATCTCCCGCCTACCAACGTTTTCTCTGCAGTGAGGACACTGCTGAGTTTAGCTTGGGGAATGAGCGCTATCGCTTTATTTTTATTTTACATTTTCCTTCTTTTTCAGCTTTTTAGTTTACTTTTCCACCCTTTTTTCACTTCTTTATCCTTTTTCTCATTCTACATCATGTTTTCTGCTTTTTGCCATGCATGCATCCCTCTTTTCATTTTCCTATTTTCTCCGCCCTTTTCTTTTTATGCTACGGATGTTCTGCATGATGATACTTCTCATAGCCTTACTAGTTATTCACGATGCTTACTATCTGATGACATGCTATTAGGGTAGTTTCAGTTTTACTCTCTATATGCATGCATATTCTTTTGCTGATCTATCTGATTTAATGCCTGAAATGAATTGAAAATCAAAGCATGAAATAATATCTAGTATGCGCTATGTTGGATAATGCACCTAGATTCACGCATCACTAGAGCACTTGGAGCATCTGCTTTATATCTTATCCACTTCTGTTTGCATGCTTGATGTCATTATGCATATTACTACATGCTTTTTTAGTGTTCATATAGATGAATGAAAATATCCATGCTAGTTATGAGTTTAGTTAGAGTATTATCTTATTAAACCGTTGTGCACCTCTTATGAGTGAACCGAGAGATTCATTATTTTCATTCTCTACATATCTTTATAGTTCTTTACATATCAGTTGGTTTCACCCCTACAGCTACCCTTACCGCATCTTATTTCCCAAGAATTCCAAAAAGAAAAAATATATAGCTTCTAAATGAAATGAAATGAAAAAAATGTGTATATATTTATATATGTGACAAAGTAAAGAAAAAGAAATAAAATAAAGGAATAAAATCGTTTTTTATCCTTTCATTAGAAGCTATCACATATACTGGGAAAAAGACAAAAAAATTCGATATTCTACTCCTAGATGCGATGCCTCAAGCTAAGCTTGGGGGGGGTGAACCAACTGATCATTTGAGTGAGTATGACATTAGAGTGGAGATGGTGCATAACAGGGAGATTTGATAATACTTAAACTTTACGAAACACTTTAGTTTTTGGAGATTTTTCGTGACTCGAAATGAATAAGTGAATAGCATGATTCTTTCCATTCTCTACTATATGCTGCGTGATTTCTATATGCTCCATGTGTATCTGTGATTGAAAAGTGCATTGCCAACTCCTTTTATACTAGACTCTATGGACTGCATGAGATTGCTATGAGTTGATGGCATTATCTTAGTTGATCCCTATCTTTTGCTATATTGCATGCTGAACATATGATCTTAAAACTTGAAAGTACCATTAGCATGTATTTTTTTACTATTCGGAGAATCATGATTTACTGCTCGGGCTCGAGATCTAATTGAACAACCTTAGCACCCTCCACCCATTTTCATTCTCTTTTGTTCTTATTTTTATTTCTTTTTGTTTTTCTCTCGGCGTAGCTAGTATTCGTCTTCCTCGAAGACGAGTAAGAGGCAAGCTTGGAGGATTTTGATGTGTCCATATTTTTCATCTTTTTCATAGCATCATGACATCGCATAACATGCCATTTTCTCATTTTTCCTATGATATCGCACTTCTAACGTTATATTCGAGTTTTGTAGTGTTTTATGAATTTTCAGGGATTTTGAAGCGATTTGGGACCCGATCTGGGTATGGACACATCTGACAGGCCCTTGAGCTCATTGGCGAAGCTCTACAGGAGTTTCCCGAGTTTTGGGAGCCATGGGAGGAGTGGAGGAGAGAGCAAGAGGAGAGGAGAAGCTTCAGAAGCTTCAGGAACAATTTTCCCAGGTGACTCGACTGAGTCGAGCAGATGCAAAATGAAGAAGAAGAAGCTGATACGCGGATTGCTCGGACCGAGCACCTATGTGCCCGGTGAGCAGCGCCAACCTTTCGAAGCTGAAGCAGCCTCCTACACGGCCCAAGCAGCTCCTTTGGTGACCGAGTCAGCTGTCTGCTTGACCGAGCAGACAGAGTGATGATTTTTGGGGGAGTGCGATTTATTGTTGTGCTCGGTCGAGCAGTACAGCTACCGGCCTGAGCAGCCGACCGAACAACTTATTGCTCGACCGAGTCACCGACTCGGTCGACGATGCTGAAGGCCGTTTTTGGAAAGTTTTCGAGCTGTCTGTTGCATGCTAGAGTGAGTGAAGAGTGGATCTGTGACAGCGTTTCGGGGAGTCGAATTCTTTTTGTTAGTTTTTGAATTAGAATTATTTTTTGGAGAGGAGATTAGAGAAAAAAATACTTGTTAGATCTAGATTAAATTCTTGAAGATTATTGGATAATTTTTGGGGAGTTCTATTACTACTATTGCGTTTTGGAATCTTGGTTTTTCTTTAGATCGATTGCTCGCTGTAAGTTTCTCAATCTTTATTCTATCAATTTGCTATGATGTTTTCTCCCCTAAAAATTGTATTTTTATTAGTCAATATCTCCATGAATGAGTAGTCTCTTCTAGGGTTGATGGGTTAGCCCTAAGACCCTAGGGGGAGATGTAGATCTGGATTTCTAGGTTGAATAGGGAACAAAGGGGAGTATTTCGGTCGATCATACCGAATCCCTAGGATAACCCGTACTGAGATCATGCCCACGGTCTGTGGAATTGATATGCTTAAGGTGTATCATTAGGATTCGAATAGGAAGATTGGTGGATCCAACCAAGGCTCGTGACCATGTTCGGCTCGTGCCTTGAGGGGATCCATCGACGAACTATCGCTACGTTGACGGCTACCGCCATTGCGTCAACGAGAGCCACCGAAATACCTCGAAATTCTAACCACGAGAGTGGTACGAATTGAGAGATTAATCCTCTAACCCCAATACAACGTAAGGATCCTATTCCAACATTGATCCTCGATAGTCCTAGCGGGGATCCCTAATACCCTAGTTCCCTTTATTACTGAATTAACAACAATACCACAACCAATTCTCTCAACCTGATAGCTATCTCACTTCGAGATATAGAAATAATCTGAGAACCCAATTACACTGTCACCATCCCTGTGGGATCCGAAATACTTTGTACTATAATTTGACATAGTCCGCTTGCGGAAAGAGCCTGAGATAGACACCTAGAAGCCATACTATGCCTGGCGACCGTGACATCGCCAAGTGGAATTTAGGTGTAGGTTTCGGGTACGCCAATGGTCGTGTGTTACAACCACCAAATTTGAAAGTTGGCAATGTCATATGCTTAATTAGATAGTCATTCTGCAGTTGATTAGTTTCCTATTAGATTAGGTCTCTGGTGTTTTGGTTCGAGTCAATAGTCGTTCCGAGGCTATACATGATGTCCTAAGTTCGTACGAGTACACTATCTAATTTTCTAAATTTAGAATTCATTGTGACTTACTGGTTTTCGAGGTTGTTGTAGCAAGCTGGGGCTAGAGCTAGAGCTTCCAAGGGTACTAGTGTACGAAAATCGGTACCTGAAATCACAAGAATTCATCGATTATAAGTCGTACCATTTTCCACCTATTTATCTCGATCGTTTTTATTTTATAATGTATTGAAACGGTGTCGAAAAACGTTCTAAAATTTTATACGGGCTAGATATAAGAAAATAATTGTATCTAAGAAGGAAATATTTTTCTGAAGCTTTTGGTATTTATTATAATTTTTAAAAGCTTAAAAACGATTTAAAAACTAATTTTAAATAGTCAAAGTAAACGTTCAATATTTTTTTAATAAACTACGTACCAGAATACATTAATTAAGCTGCCAAAATGATCGTCTCGTTATATACTACAACCTATAATTTTATCGTACGTCAGTTTACGTGAAAAATTTAAGATATGAATTATTAAGTGAAAATACCATAATTAGTTTTTAGCTTTAAAGATTACTGTGAAAAATCTACTCTCCTAATCGAGATGAAAGTAGCGCCAATGAGTTCGGAAGGTCACGCTGGATTTTCTGGGCATGGTCTTGTATTTTTCTGAGACCTAAAAGATTAATTACAAATTTTTCATAAGAAACCCATATTATATAAATAAGAAATACGTGCGAAAATACGTTATACGCGTATTTTTGTATAAAAATACGTTTGAAATCCTTACCCTTCTCTTCGTTCTCATATGAACTGGGCAGGGAGCTTCCTTGACGTCGACAATGCCGGCCAGAGGGGGGCAGATGTCGCGGGCAGCGACGACGGGGTCGGCTGACCCGGCGGCAACGACGGCGGTCGTAGGACGGCAGGGGCATAGTGGGAGGATGCAAGAGGCAGCTGGGGGGCTTGTAGTGGTGGCAAGGGTGTTTACAGGCTGTCGGGGCTTCGTCGGAAAGCAGAGGAGGCGTCGTAGGGGACGGCGAGCTCGAGAGGAGGGCGGCGATGGCGAACAGGGCGGTGTGGGCTGCGTGGAGTCGGAGGGGAGCAAAATGCAGGGGGAGAGAGAGCGAGAGAGAGCTGGGGGGGTTCGAGGCATTGGGGGCATCGCTGGGGTGCGTCGGCAGCGACAGGAGCAGAGGCGATGGCTACGTCGTGAAGCTGGGAGGTGTGCAGGGGTGGCATTGTGATGGCGGAGCGGCGATGGAAACAGATGTGAGGGGTACTGTCGACGGGGCTGGCGTTGGTGATGACGGCAGTGGCCTTCACTGGGGTGCAGCGGCGACGGCAGCAACGCGGTTGCTGCTCCGGCGAGGTGGCGAAGAGGGTGAGAGGGAGGGTGAAGTAATCGGAGCGGGGGTTTGGGTTTTAACAAGGGGTGGGGGCGAGAGAGAGAGAGAGAGAGAGAGAGAGAGAGAGAGAGAGAGAGAGAGAGATGGGAGAGAGCTGTGTTTGGATTTTTAATGGGTTTAATTGGATTTAAACGGTTTTAGAGAGGTATTTATAGCTTAATAGGTTCATGAACCTCCCGTTAGCCTTTAATAAGGTATTAATGATGTTATGGGGTGTCGTTGACTAAGATTAGAAACTTAAACGTGTCCCCCCAATGTTTTAGTCATGCTTAGGGTTATCTAATAGTTAATTAGGTTAAGGTAATTAGTAATTATGTTAATGTAATTTTGTAAAGTAATTAGTAACTAAATACTATATGATTACATTCAAATATCATTTTCCTTCATACAAACGACTTCGAAAAATTATGAAAAAAATAGTCACCGGTTCGTATCGTTACGAGGATCATGAATATAAAGTCAAATTTAAGGTTTGAGGGACAAAAAAATTAGAAAAAATTCATTTACTCATTTTGAACTTGTTTGATACTATCGTGAATACGGAAACTCGTATACGTTGCAACCAGACCGTTACAAAAGGAGTAACCCTCCTAAGTTGGAGTATCCCTCCAAATGGTGTAACCCACCAAATTGCTCTCACAACCCAAGAGCTAGGTTTCATAACAAAAGAAACAAAAATACAATCTTATTTATGCTATGAATAGATGTTACCTATTGTGAAGATGAAGGCATGGAAGATTGACAACACCAAGTGTTTGATGAAGATGAGCTTGAATGCACTTGAAAAATTCTCCTTAATGCTAGGGTTAAACAACCACTAGATCATGCATTGGATGAAGGAGAAGAAATAGGGAAACAAAAACTCTTTCGATGAATAACCCTTTTATTTGGCTCTCTCAAATGATTCCTATGAGTGTAGGAGATATACACAAACAGCCCCTCAAACTAGCTTAAATAGCCCCTCCAAAAAGCCCACTAACGGACAAGAATAACGGCTATAAACGGCTAGTTTAAAACCCCCCAACGGATAGATTTTGGTGTCGACCAGACGTCTGGACTACAAGGATCAAACGTTTGATGAAGAGTGGCCAGACGTCTGGTCTGGCGTTGCACAGTGTTTGGTCCGACAGACTCTTCACAGAAAAACACTTGTTCACCAAAACGTTCATAACTCCCTCGTATAAACTCCGATTGAGGCGATTCAAGATACATTGGAAAGATAAAAATATTTACATTCAAATGGGCTTGAAATGGATGAAAAATTCCAACCATAGAAAAATCGACAGCTGATTGAAGTCAGAAACTGATTGCAAAATTTCCAATAGATTCAACCGAGAAAACACTAGATCACCAAAATGGTCATAACTGACACAAATGAACTCCGATTGAGATGATCTAAGATGCGTTGGAAGGCTAACAATGAATGCAATCAAATGGGTATGGAATAGATGCAAAATTCCAAGCACAGAAAAAATTAACACATGTTTAAAATCAGAAACAGATTGCATAAGTTCCAACGCAGGGCAACCAGACGTCTGGAGTTCACCACTCAAGTGTCTGGGCCATTATGCAGGCGTCTGAGAATCCTTCTTCAGAAGGCTGATAACTATGGGTCCAAACATACAGAGAGCACAAGAAAGTTTGCTCACACTGTCCAGGCACTTGGAGTCCCTGACCCAGTCGACTGACCCACTGTTTAGACGCCTGGTCATAGACCATCAAGCGACTGACCCAAGGCTGTGTCAAGCAGAACAAAATGCTGACTTAACAGGCGTCTGGTGACACTTCACCAAGCGCCTGTCCAGCTCCAAAATACACATCAAAGAATGTATTGAGCAAATGACTAAATGGGATGGGTTCTACATGAATCTAAGGAACACTATGATGGAAATGATGCATATGTGAGTGTGTTGTACATCTATTCAAGGCTACAAATATTCTAAGTAAGAAAAAGTAAAATACATGAAGAAATACAAAATGTATTACATTAAATTTCAATATTCTTCATGCAAGCAATCTCCAAAGCCTTGAAGCCATCATCCATCATCATCCCATCACCTATTGTTTTGTCTCCTCATCAAGATAAGCAATTATTGATCTGAGATTAATACAAATGAGATGTTAGCACACAACATAATATTGATCATCATCAAAACAACATTAGTCATGAACCCATGCACCAATATTCTCCCCCTTTTTGATGATGACAAAACATTATGTAAAAATGTAACATAAACATTGACATACAATGTGCGTGCTAACAAAATCCCCCAATCAATATGCATATGTGCACAAAGTGAACAAATAAAGCACACAACATGTTGATGGGTGTATTTATGTGAAAACAATACCAACAAAAGAATGCATAAAAGCATATGGTATATATTTCTACATAACAACAATTTCTCCCCCTTGGTATATAAAAAAGATGGGAAAGTGCCAAATTGATAAAATCCAAGAGTTTGAAATAAACCTATTCATATGCATAAGCATAAAGAAAATAGCATGGCATATGAAAGGAAATAACATGCTAGCAAGCAAAAAATTCATACTCCCCCAAAATCATATGAAACATGCAAACATGGGAGATATGAATAATCTTACACTATAAGTGGGTACAAAAAGTAAGCATACATGCATGGTACCCAAGCAATGAATACAAGTGTGTGAGTGCTAGCAAGAGGAAAACTAAACAAATATAGAGTTTGGTTTTTGTATACAGTCGCATGAAAATATTACATTGCGAACATACGAATCTATATACAAGTTCCTATCATCCTGTGATACATTCTTAGAAGTCCACAAAGAAAGAGATTTGAGTTTCCTAAGGAGTGGTCGAGTAGAGGGATGAATAGGAGGTGTGTGTGCATGCTTGTGAGGTGGAACACTTTGGCGTGCTTCGTGTGTGAAACATGCGATTTAGCATTTAAAGCATTCACACAAGAAAACTTTCTACCATTCATAGGAGCAGTAATAGCATGCAAAGAATGAGTGGGTTTTAGCATGCATCGCAAATAAATCATTCATATGGGTAGAATCATCATGCATATGCAACGAAGAAGAAGTGTTCATAACAACTTGTTTTTGAACGGGCTTCTTATGCAATGAAGTGTACATAAATGCATGATTCCTTTTGGCATAATAATTGAAGTGGATTTTTGGCCAAAAGAGGGTTTGGATGTGACACCCCTCTTAAAAGAATCCACCATAAATTTGTTTTGGGTGCTTCTAGAGGAAGAGCTTGGTTTGATCATACTCAAATTTGAGGATCCCACAACCTTGTCTTTACTGAAAAGTTAAGAAGATAATAGCTCAAACTTCTTCAAAAGTGAAGAAATGTCGTCATCCCTAGTAGATAAACGCGAGCTAAGCTCGCGACGTTGAGATTTGATAGCCAATGTCTCATTTCTCAAAGCATCAATTTGAGAATCCCTTTAAAAAATGACGGATTCACAATCCGAAATGTGAGCACCGTCCAACCGACGATTGAGAGAAGAATTTTCTTCTCGCAACTCACGAATTAGATAAAGAAATCATTCTTTCTCGGCATGCAATGATTCAATCAATGAAATATGAGAAGTATGCAAAGTAGTGCAATCATGTGTGTTATCATGACGAGAATGTGCACTACACATATGAGCATCTAATAAATTTGAACTATCAATATCATGCTCATAAGAGGATTGAGTTTGAGATACCTCATTATCGCTTGACTCATCCTTAAAAACTTTGCCATCGATGTAATTGGCTTCAATATAGCTCTAAACCTCATGTGCCGTCTCCATCCATAAAATTTCATCGAACTCATGATCGGAGGTGGAGATGCACAAAATCTTCTTGGCTTGAGTGTTTATCATAAAATTTGAAGTTGCCGAAGACACCGCATTCCAAAGTTTATTGCTCTAGAGGTAATTAACCATTTTAGCCATCCATTGAGCATAGTTCTCCCCCATCAAAATAAGGTGGAGGTTTTTGAGACGAAGACGTCATGCTTGTAAAAGCCACCAAACCAAGGCTCTGATACCACTTGTTGGATACATGTGGCTACACAACATACACTATACCAAGCATAAATAGTGTAATGGCAGGCAATATGCGTAATTAAAAGTTACTAATAATTAAATGCAATACGCAACAGAAATGAAAAACAATTATCTCAACAATAACCATCACAATGAAAGATATGCCAAATGCAAGCTCAAACAAAGAGACGTATCCTGGTTCGAATCCCTACTCGACGATCCTACTCCAGTCCTACGTTGCAATCGCACTTCGTGGTTTCACTAACCCTTCCAGGGTCCAAATAACTAACACCACAACTCGGTGCGTAGTTGCGTTCTCCCACTACAAGAGTGCAAATACCAAAAGGAGTAACCCTCCTAGGCACACTCTAACGAGTACAATACGTAATAGGGATAAAATCTTTAACCGAGATACATTGCTCCATAATCGGGACACAATCCAAGGATGCAAAGGAGTAACCTTCCTAAGTTGGAGTATCCCTCCAAATGGTGTAACCCACCAAATTGCTCTCACAATCCGAGAGCTAGGTTTCATAACAAAAGAAACGAAAATACAATCTTACATATGCCTTGAATAGATGTTACCTATGTTGGAACCTGTCAAAATAGCGTTAGGATCGATAAATGAAGTTGAGACTTACGCTTGCGTATGCGGCACGGTAGTCTCGGAACTTCGCCTTCGGATTCGCCACGACGGATCGAGTCTTCTCACGAACGGAGTAAGGCTACTAAATCCACAATCTAAATCTCTACTTTTAGATTAAGAACTTGGATAAAGAGAGAGGAAGGATTTCAGCAGAGCTTCGCTAGAATGAAATGCAAGGCAAGAATACCATGCAAAAGTGTAAGTAAATGGCTAAGCCTTGGGTCTTATTTATAGCCCCCAAGGTAGTTATTTTAGGAGTAATTGTTCCTTTGGAACAATTTAACTAAAGTGTACCATCATACATGGCACATTATAAGCTTAAGTTGTACCATATGCATGGTACAACATAAGATATTCCCCCTTTATTAGCCATATGTCGCATGCACTTATGCACATATAATGCGACTTTCCCACTAATCTAGAGATCCTCTCCGCAAGGGAACAGATTCCCTTTGCACACGACTTCGTGTACGCGACGTTCGAGGTCCGTATTCCCTCGTACATCCCCTACAAGGGTGTACAAACGTCATCCATATCCAACATCTCCCACCCACACTTGAGGGGATTGTAAGAGAACGTCTTTCTCTTAGTTCTTTCATCTATCAAACTGAGAAATAGACCGTGCGACCGTCATGCGCGTAGAGTCTGTTGTTGTGCACTTGTTAGAGATACACAACAACCTCGAAGGTGCAAAGTTCAGTAGTTCAACGCATGCTTTACCCTAGATTATTTCTTCACATTTCTTATACTTTATATTCAACAATTGAATTCCATCTGGATCACAATTGGCTGGCCAGCTTTGAATCATTAAATTCCAAATGCGAATATGAAATCAATCTTCCTCTTCTTGCGAACCTTCTGATCTTGACTTGATTCGCTTTTCTAACGTGCCCCGCCGAGCCGAATTATCATAGCCCATTAGCAACATGCTAAGATAGCGATCATCTCGTCAAATCTAAAGGAACCAATTGGAGTCCTTGAGGGTAAGAGTTAAGACCCATATGGCCTTTGAGTCTCACATAATAGCAAACACTCTTGCTACTAACTCAGTGGTCGAAATGCATACGTGGTATGAACACGTATTACAACATCACTCCTTTCCCAGGGAGAGTATGTCTTAATGATGTTGTACGGATGAAAGATCAGACACCACAGTGCCTATCTTTTGAGTCCCCTTACTACCCATGAAATATTCCCAGACTCTCATCCTGCATAAGACAGATATGATTTAAAAAATCCTATGAGATCTCTTTTAAATATCCTTATGATACAGATCTCAGATCTTTTGTAAGCATCCATATGATGCAGATCTTTCATTCGACTATCTTGTTTAAGTCACGACTCTAAATCATTTGTCTAATGATTTTGACTTTAAACTAGTCTCATCTCTATCTTATCCATCTGATAAGATAAGGCGGTTGCTCATGTGAGAGAGCCAACCTTAATCTGTCCGACATACACACAATAAAATAGCTGAGACTTAAACACAAATGTATATAAAATCATTTGTAAGAAACTTGTATGCAATATATATATAAAAAACTTCTTCTTTTTATTAAACTTTGATCTTCTATAGACATGGGAAATATTACATGATACAGCTCAGCACCTACGCATTCCCATAGATGATAAGTGTTTGAAGAACACATCTCTGGGGTAAGGGGATCCGCTATCATCTTATGCGTGGATATGTATCCTATGTCTACATCCTTCCGTTTGTCATAGTCCTTCGCAAACTTGAATCGAATATCAATGTGTTTGGTCTTACAATGAAATTTAGGATCTTTGACATAGGCAATCGAAGCTTGACTATCACTGTATATAGGAACAGTGCTCGAGTCAGTGGCATCCATCAGCATGTCTAAGAATTTCCTAAGCCAAACAGCTTCTTGGACCATGCTGAATGCTACAAATTCGGCTTCCATGGTTGATAGGGCGATGCAGGTTTACTTCTTACTGCTCCAGGATATTGCACCATTCCCGAGTAAGAAAATAAAGCCTGAGGTAGATCTTCGCTCGTCGAGATCACCTGCCCAATCAGCATCGGTATAGCCTTCGAGTCTCAAGGTATTGCCTTGATAGCACAACGCATAGTCCGCAGTCCCTTTGAGGTACCTTAATATCCTCTTCACCGCTTTTCAGTGTGCCTGTCCTGGGTTGGATTGGTAACGGCTTACCATACCAACAGCATAGCAAATGTCCGGTCTGGTACACATCATGGCGTACATCAGACTCCCGACAGCACTGGAGTATGGAACCTTTTCCATAGCTTTCTTTTCTTTTGGATCTTTGGGACACATTTCCAAACATAGACCCTCGCCTTTGCTTATTGGAGTATTAATTGGCTTGCAGTCCTGCATATTAGACCGTTCTAAAACTTTCTTTATATATGTTTCTTGAGAGAGAGAAAGAAGTTTCTTGGAACGATTCCTTGAGATCTTAACCCCAAGGATATATGCAGCTTCACCCATGTCTTTCATCTCAAAGACGGATGAAAGCCAAGCTTTGATATCCATGATAAGACGCTTATCATTTCCGGCTATAAGTATGTCATCTACATAAAGAGACATAATTACATACTTGTTCTTAATCCTCTTAATGTATACGCAGTTGTCTTCGTCGAGCATGGAGAAACCATACGACAAAACGACTTCTTGGAAGCACATATACCACTGCCTTGAGGATTGTTTAAGACCATATATGGATTTATGAAGTTTACAAACCTTATGTTTGTTTTCTTCTTGTACGAACCCGTTTGGTTGCTCCATGTAGATCTCCTCATCTAGTTCTCCGTTAAGAAAAGCAGTCTTTACATCCATCTGATGTAACTCGAGGTCCAAACAAACCACCATTGCCAGAATTAAGCGAATGGAGGTAAAATGCACGACAGGAGAGAAAGTCTCTTCGTAGTCTATTCCTTCCTGTTGCGTGAAACCTTTCGCAACAAGGCGAGCTTATATTTCTCGATGGAGCCATCAGCCTTATGCTTGATTTTGAGAACCCACTTGTTCCCAATGGCTCTACGTCCCTTAGGTAAATCAACCAAGTCCCAGACTTGGTTTGTTTTCATGGATTGAAGTTCTTCTTCCATCGCCGCTATCCATTTATCTTTAGCAGGGCATGTGACGGCCTGTTTGAAATTTGCAGGTTCGTCATCATCTTGTAGTAATGTCATGAATGTTTGAGGAAATTCATCCTCAAATCTCAGAGGTGTTAGCCTCGTTCGATTACTACGTCTTGCTTGAGTTTGATCACTCCCACTTGGAATGACATCACTCCCACTTGGAATAACATCACTCCCACTCGGAATAGGATTGGTATCGTTCGTATCATCCATAGGTGAAGTATGAGGGTCATTTTCCTCTTCACCAAGAATTCTCCCACTCTAACGTTCCGATCCTTCTTGATCCCAAGTCTCAAACAAGGATAAGTCTTGACTTATCTCACCCTGTCTTGGAAACTCGTTTTCCAAGAAGACAACATTCCTCGATTTGAATTCTATTAGACCCCCATTGTCCTCTTGACCGACGAAAACATATCCTTTGGAGTTTTCAGCGTATCGGATGAAGATACACGTCCTCCCATGTGGCCCAAGTTTGCCATATTTGTGAGAAGATAAATGTGCGTAAGAGGCACAACCCCAAGGTTTTAGAATGCTTAAGTCTGGAGTTCTATTGTTCCACAACTCATAAGGAGTATAACTTACCGACTTCGAGGGTACACGGTTTAAGATGAATGCTGCCGTCAATAATGCATCACCCCAAAAGGTGATGGGCAAATTTGCCTGAGACATCATTGATCGGACCATTTCCATCAATGTCATATTTCTTCTTTTCGCAACACCGTTTTGTTGCGGAGTATAAGGCATAGTTATTTGATGAACTATGCCTTTTTCATCACAGAGTTCCTTAAAACTCGTTGATTGATATTCTCCACCCCGATCGATTCGCAAGACCTTTATCTTGCGATCTAGTTGATTTTCCACTAAACTCATATAGTTTTTGAAGCAAGATAAAGCTTCATGTTTGTGGGAAATCAAATAAATGTGACCGAAACGGGTGAAGTCATCAATGAAGGTGATGAAATAGGACTTCCCGCGTCTTGTCTTAACATTCATTGGACCGCAAATGTCCGAATGGATAAGCTGTAATGGAACTTCGGCCCTTGTGCCAGTTCCAAACGGCTTGCGACAAGTTTTCCCTACAAGACAATGTTCGCAAGTTGACATTTCAACTTTTGAAACATTAGATAGGAAGCCACTTTTGGCAAGTCTATCCATTCTAGTTGGTCCAATGTGACCAAGTCTTGCATGCCAAAAAATGATCTCAGATTCAGAATTAGAAGCATTTGTCAAATGGAAACTTTCATTAATAGAAGAAGAATCATCATACATAGTGTTTAAAACAATCAATCCATTACAAACATTACCCGACCCAACTAAAGAACTATTACAATCAAGGTCAACATTTTGTTCATAGAACCTCCATTCATAACCTAAAGACATTAACATGACCACGGATACGATATTCCTTCGAATATCTGGAGCAAAGAGGACGTCGTGCAATAATAGAGTCCGGCCGTTGTCGAGAACTAGCTTGCATGTTCCGACTCCCTTGACTTCAACACGATTGTTGTTGCCGACGTATATCCACTTTGTTCCTTGAGTTATCCTTCGATACTCTACGAAGAACCTTCTGTCCTTCGCTACGTGGTCAGTGGCCCCTGAATCAATCAACCAAAAATAGTTAGATTCAGCAAGAAACATGGAACTAGAAACACATATGTAATTAGCCCTACAAGTTACCTTATCACTTCCATCCGTACACGTACGGGCGAAGTGACCGTACTTGTTGCACTTAAAGCACTTGATCTTCTTCAAGTTTTTCTTCTTAGAGTGCACATTCTTTTGCCACCTTTTGTTCTTAGCCTTCTTTGAGGTTTCTAGTTCTTGCTTTCGTTCGTTCATAAACCTTAAGCGTTTATCCTTCCGCTTCTTTCCTCCATGTGAGGAACTAGCGGCCATGTGCACTTCGGCACTAGGTTTTGCGGCTTGAATCCGATCTTCCTCGAGTTCGAGGTGTTTGGATACATCGCTTAAAGTTTTAATGCACTCATTATGAGTGAGGTGCATTTTCATGTTATCCCAGCTATCTGGGAGTGAACGAATGACTGCTTGGATCTGCTGTTCGTCAGACAGCGTAAGACCCGCATCCTTCAATTCAGCTATGAGATTCGCCATGTGGCGGAGATGCTTTTTCATAGATTGATCTCGCCGCATTTTGTACGAATCAAATTGAATATTTAAGGAGCGGAGTTTGGTGACCGAAGTTCCACCAAACTTTATTTCTAGCCCAGACCATATGTCTTTGGCTAGGTCGAATTCCTGAAATAGACGCATTATGTCATTGTCCATTGCGGACAATAACGTAATACGTGCTATTTTGTTCTTTCGAGTCCAAGTCTCATAAGCTTCTCAGCCCCTCTTGTGTTGGGCCGTATTGCCCAACTCAGGTTCTTCCATTACGTTTTGGAGTGTTTCAAGCACATCTTGCTCCTCCAAAACATATTGGCTTTTTATTGACCAAAGTTTATAATTGTCGCCGTTGAGCTTCTCACCTTTGTTAAGCTCGGCGACAATGTTCTTAGAAGCGGTAGACATATTCGAATCAAAAAACTGCAAAGAAAATGAAAAACACGATCAAAATTCTATGCATAAAGTTTCGATTCTTTAAACACTTGATAAGTTCCTTGGATAAGCTGAAATGTTACTCTAGAATCGAGAAGTTAACTACGTTCCCAACTACCATCTAGAAGTAACTTTCAAAGTATCCCTCTTACTTATCTCATTTAAAAAGAAATCAGAAATGATACCCGTATGGTACTAGCAGAAGAAAAATACTTTTGAAAAACATATCTTTCAAAATGGAATAGGTGAGAGTTTGCGCAAAGAATTTTAGCGCAACAATTGCCAAGCCACGAGACCTGTTCTACACACCCATGGGTTAGATAACCATGGCCGGATCGTGGTAGGACTTGGAATTCTAAATTGCGCTATCCCGATTAAGGACGGGACATAACCTATTTGAAAACATCTTTTTCAAAAAATTTGAAATACATTGGCTAATCTCCGTAGAGTAGAGCACAATGTCATAAGTACATTGGCTAATCTCTGTAGAGTAGAGCACAATGACATGGCTAATCTCGCATGAAGTAGAGCACTACGGCTAATCTTCAAGGAGTAGAGCCCAAGAAAAAAAAACTTTATAAAATAAGAGCAGACGACTGTCGTTAGTCCCGTATGGGCTAGTCGGCACATTCGTGTTTGACCAAGGGCTTTTGACACCCCGTATGGGCTAGTCGGCAAGTTCGTGATCGACCAAGACCTTTTGCCGGATTGGTCGACCAAAACACCCAAATTGGTCTACATCACTCCCGGCTAGGGCCCCTGCCCTGGCCGAGGCTGGCCAAGGGCCGGCCAAGGGCCTCTGCCCTGGTCCGCCAGGGGCCCTGGCCCCTCGGCCAGGGCCTCTGCCTTGGCCGAGGCCGGCCAGAGCCGGCCAGAGGCCACTGGCCGCTCGGCCAGGGCCTCTGCCCTGGCTGAGACTGGCCAGGGCCTCTGCCCTGGCCGAGACTGGCCAGGGCCGGCCCTGGCTCCTGCCAGGGCCGGCCAGGCCGGCCCCTGGCCTTGGCCGAGGCCGGCCAGGGCCCCCTGGCCCTGGCCTGGCCTCGGCCAGGCCTGGCCTTGGCCACGGCCAGGGCCCCCTGGCCGTGGCCGAGGCCGGCCACTGTCGGCCTGGCCATTGCCGGCCATGGCCTGGCCATGGCCGGTCATGGCCAAGTCCATTTTGGCATTGGCCGGCCATGGCCCATATGGCCATGGCCGGCCACCCCCTTTGAATGGGGTTGCCGCACACCCCACCGGAGGGGTGGCCGTGGTGGTTATTCGCCGTAGCCAACCCCCTCCGCATGGGGAGGGGGTGCATGGCCTTCATAGCCCATTTGGCCATGGTGCACATGCACCAAAATTCATCTTCTCCGATGGAGATAACTACCATCATCTTCCTCGATGAAGCACCCGTTCGTCGATGAAGCACCCGTTCGTCGAGAAAGTAGTTATTTTCTAATGGTCGTGTGCCAAAAATGAAAAATAACATACTTTAAAGTTCGTAAACTACACGCTCCACATGAAGATAGTTCACATTCCCTATGAACGGAGACTCGGCATCCATAAAGAGTGCGAGCTTGACGACGTGAACGGTCGGTTCTTCCCGTCACGGAGAGTTCCTGCCATATCCGTAATGACAGAAGACCCTAACGTGAAAAGAACAACCGCTGCGTTCTCTCCGTCACGAAGCGTTCCTACCATATCTGTAATGGTAGGATACCCATTCGTGAAAAAGACAACGCCTCATTCATCGGTTCGACGGGGCGGCGGTTTGACCGGGGCGAACCTGTATGGCTCTGATACCAATGTTGGAACCTGTCAAAACAGCGTTAGGATCGATAAATGAAGTTGAGACTTACGCTTGCGTATGCGGCACGGTAGTCTCGGAACTTCGCCTTCGGATTCGCCACGACGGATCGAGTCTTCTCACGAACGGAGTAAGGCTACTAAATCCACAATCTAAATCTCTACTTTTAGATTAAGAACTTGGATAAAGAGAGAGAAAGGATTTCGACAGAGCTTCGCTAGAATGAAATGCAAGGCAAGAATACCATGCAAAAGTGTAAGTAAATGGCTAAGCCTTGGGTCTTATTTATAGCCCCCAAGGTAGTTATTTTAGGAGTAATTGTTCCTTTGGAACAATTTAACTAAAGTGTACCATCATACATGGCACATTATAAGCTTAAGTTGTACCATATGCATGGTACAACATAAGCTTAAGATATTCCCCCTTTATTAGCCATATGTCGCATGCACTTATGCACATATAATGCGACTTTCCCACTAATCTAGAGATCCTCTCCGCAAGGGAACAGATTCCATTTGCACACGACTTCGTGTACGCTACGTTCGAGGTCCGTATTCCCTCGTACATCCTCTACAAGGGTGTACAAACGTCATCCATATCCAACAACCTACTGTAAAGATGAAGGCAAGGAAGATTGATAACACCAAGTGCTTGATGAAGATGAGCTTAATTGCACTTGGAAACTTCTCCTTAATGCTAGGGTTAAACCACCACTTGATCATGCAATGGATGAAGGAGAAGAAAGATGGAAATAAAAACCCATTCAATGAATAACCCTCAAATTTGTCTCTCTCAAATGATTCCTATGAGTGTGGGAGAGATCCAAAAAATAGCCCCTCAAACTAGCTTAAATAGCCCCTCAAAACAGCCCACAAACGGACAAGAATAACTGCTATAAACGGCTAGTCAAAAACCCTAACAGATAGATGTTGGGGTCGACCAGACGTCTGGAGTACAAGGACCAGACATCTGATGAAGAGTGGCCAGACGTCTGGTCCGACGTCTTGCAGCGTCTGGTCCGACAAACTCTTCACAGAAAAACACTTGTTCACCAAAACGATCAAACTCCCTCATATGAACTCCGACTGAGGTGATTCAACATGTGTTGGAAAGCTAACAAGATTTGCAATCAAATGGGCTTGGAATGGATGAAAAATTCCAACCATAGGAAAACCGAAAGACGATTGAAGCCAGAAACAGATTGTAGAATTTCCAACAGATTCAACCGAGAAAACACTAGAGCACCAAAATGGTCATGACTGACACAAATGAACTCCGATTGAGGTGACCTAAGATGTGTTGGAAAGCTCACAAGGAATGCAATCAAATGGGCTTGGAATAGATGAAAAATTCCATCCACAGAAAAACTGACACATGTTTGAAATCAAAAACAGATTGCATAAGTTCCAATGCAGGGCAAATAGACGTCTGGAGTTCACTACTCAGGCGTCTAGGCCACTGTGCATGCATCTGAGAATACTTATTTAGACAGCTGACAACTTGGGTCCAAATAGACAGAGAGCACAAGTAAATTTGCTCACACTGTCCAGCACTTGGAGTCCATGACTCAGTCGACTGACCCACTGTTCAGATGCCTAGTCATAGACCATCCGACGACTGACCCAATACTGTTTCAAGCAGAACAAAACGATGACACACCTGGCATTTGGTAACCATTCACCAGGAGCCTGTTCTGCTCCAAAATACACATAAAAATGTACTGGGCAAAGGATCAAATGGGATGGGTTCTACATGAATCTAAGGAATCTTATGATGGAAATGATGCATATATGAGTGTGTTGTGCATCTATTCAAGGCTACAAATATTATAAGTAAGAAAGAGCAAAATACATGAAGAAATACAAAATGTATTACATTGAAGTTCAATATTCTTCATGCAAGTAATGCTCCAAATCCTTGAAGCCGTCATCAATCATCATCCCACCACCTATTGTTTTGTCTCCTCATCAAGATAAGCAATTGTTAATCTGAGTCTAAAAAATGAGATTATTAGTACATAACATAATGTTGATCATCATTAAGACAATATTGGTCATGAACCTATGAACCATCAGTAATCGCCCTCTGAGGGCTCCACCTCCAGCTCGAGACTCCGAGTGATCTCCTGGATAGGGTCATGCTCTGCCATCTCAGACTCTAATCCTAGGAAAATGGGAAGAATGCGTTAACGTGTGCCCAGTAAGAAACTAACAACCCTAGGTAGATATGCCAGACTCAAAATTGTCCTACCTAACTAAGGGTGAAGCTACACATGATATTAATGACAATGAACTTAATTGCGTAATTTAAATCGCACATTCACAGGCATGTTACTGACATGAAAGAAAACACGGCATGAATAATAATAATAATAAATGCATGGTACTGAGCATAACAGGAAATACTGCCAGAAATAATAAGAAATGCAAACAAACAGCGATTGAAATATTACAGATGATAATTTAGAGAAATTCAGTTATCATAATAATTTGGAAACTTGAGTAAAATGTATGACCTAATGCACTGGACCTCACACAAGATGGGTGAAAAAGTGGTACCCCGCCAGCGGCACGAGCACTGTAGCATCACGGGGCCTCTCGTAACCCCCCTACTGGGAGTGAGATGGGGTGCGATTTCTATTAACTCATGGTGCATCACGAGTACACCATGGGCCTCTCCAACTTTGCCCACTCCCACTGCAGACTGTCGGGAGTGTGAGTGAGAAACATATCTGGTCCAGTCCTTAGACATATATTTTACACTGCGTTTCCCCCAACCCAATGTCTGGAATACGCACCCACCTCAGGGCAGACTGTGATATTCCATGTTGTTATTACTCTAAATTCCTCACTCTTAACAAGTAACAATTTCCATCATTTTGAACAATTATGTGGTCTCATCTATCGCCATACACATCATTTCATTTCCATCATCATTTCGTCAATGTCGTGATTTAATAATGAGCGTCGTTTTACAAATTTCATAAGGAGAACATTACAACACAATATGTTTTCACATCTTGATCATAATTCACATAATAACATGGCATATTAACATATGGACAGCTACTAACAAATGACATGCTAAAAATGAGCTACTAATATATGACAAGCATATTGCATAGATTTGACATATGGCATAGATTTGACATATGGCAAGTTACTAACATAACTAGCATTGCACTAACATTACTAACATGGCATGCTAGTTTGCTACATATTAGCATACATGGCATAAATGGCATACTAGCATAAATGGCATAAATGACATACTAGCATAAATGGAAAAAAATGACATACGTGCATAAATGGCATAAATGGCATACTAGCATATCACACACTAGTATTGTTGAATCATTGGGCCGACATTAGAGAAAACTCGGTCGACAGATGACTAAGGCCTACCAGGCCCACCGGCCCACCAAAGAATCCCGACGTCGACTCAGTCAAAGCTCATATGGCTAGATGACCGTTAGGTCTGCCTCGCTCGAACGTGAGATTAAAGGCAGGCTTGGGAATCTTGGAAACGTGCACAAGATTTACCCCTATTAATGGGGAAAGATCGTGGCCCCATTATGGGTGGCTGTTATCCCCCCAACGTCTCAAAAGGGACCCCGAACGTCTATAAATATAGGAAATGGTACGAGGACTCTACTTTCTCAGCTTACATTTCTTATACTCGAGTTTGTGCCGCCAGTCTAGAGATGAACCTTCGTGGATCGATTTCAGCTGCACCAAGATCTCTCTCCCCATTAAGTCCCTACTAACTTAAGCATCGAAGGGGAGTTGGGTCGGAACCTAGATCTGACCCCCCCCTAACGAGTCCATGTGGTGCAGATCAACAATCGATATCCAACATCGAAGGTCGACGTCGAGCTCTCCAACCTCGAATGGTCGACACAACGGCCGTCCGAAGGTCGGTCGAAGGTCGTATCACCTCCAACTACCATCACTCGACCCTGGTTCCTCCAACCAAGGATCCCACTCCAGCTGCTGATGAGGCTCCAACTCAGCACTTCGAGTCTATGTCAGCTTGGCAACTATCTCGGTCAATTTTGGCCATAACAGTTTGGCGCTGTCTGTGGGAAAACGTTAACCAGCTTGACATCCCAAAGCAATCAAAAAGCTATGACAGCTGGACCCATCAATGCCGGACCGGTCGAATGTTCGAAGGAGAGGCCAAGAGCAAACCACATCTTGGTGAAGGACGTCGCGGACTCCACAACGCCACAACCTCGACCTGCGGAGGAAACAAAGGAGCCTGGGTTGACCGGAAAGGAGTTCACCCAGCTCACCGAGGAGACCGATAGGAGCCTAGGCGCTTTGGCGACCTTAATATGCAAGAACATGGGGAGCCCATCCCTAGTAAATGAGTCGCAGCCGCCTCCAAACTTGTACCTAACGCCAACGAGGGGGTTAGCATTCCGTCGAGATCTGGGGGACCCAAGAGCAAAGATTAACCTCCACGATTCGACCCCTACGGCCCACTAATACAATGGAGCGAGAGTCAACAATCGAGCTCGTTAACTCATACATCCGTCGAGAAATCATAATTCATACGTCCGCTCTTTAACTCCTAAAGTTTACCCGTGTTTCCCCCAAATCCACATCTAGAGCTTCACCCATTTTTGAGATTGAAGACTCCAGATTCTATCTCTCTGCCTCACTTTCAGTTTATGGAATATGCATCATTTATTCATTTCAGCGATCTCATTACCGCATTCATATCTTTTCATTTCTTTCATAATCTTCACCGATGTTGTATCTCAACAACAACCATCATATTTCCATTTCATACCAAGATTATCACCATACTCTATTCAATATAGTAATTTTATGAAACATAAACTTTAACCACCGTATAAAACAAGACATATCAACAGTCAGCATTGAATTTGCTTATTCATTAACATGAGGCTTTAAATGAAATAAGCATAAAATCACATGGGGTACATCATAATGGAAGCTTGATGACAGAATTTAAACACAACTTAAAACAACATCATCATACCATAATCATAACATGATATATGAATCTGTCTAAAACAATCACAGCAGAAAGATTGGTTTTTAGGCTATTTACAGTCAGAATTAGTATTCGGTCTCTCGTGAAAATTGTAGATATGTGTGTTTTCCTTTTACTGACCAATTTTCATAAGTTCAGTCGACATACATCTTTTATGGTGAATTTTCTCCTGACATGTATAATTTCAGCATACAGAACGAGAAACTGAGTCATATTCAGGTCCATTTTTCTACCAGTTACAGGCAGAATTAGAATTTCGGAAAATGACTTTGGAAAATTATAAGTTGAAGAGCTTGAAGTCAGCTTTCCAACGGCACCAAGAACATCTCATTTCATTAAATGTGCATGAAACTGTAACTATTTCACTAAGACGTGTACAGATTAGCTAAAATCAGACCAGGTTTAAAGACTGAATTTTTAACCCAACTTCCAGTTGGAATTAGGAAAAGTTGTGAATACGAAAGTTGTTAATGACATCAAGATACATAACATAAGTTTTTTTCAAGCAATTTCATGGAGCCAATTAAGAGCAGTTCATTACTCAAGTTTTAGTTAATCTGTACAAATTATCCTACATCAAAAATTCCTACTAATACCAATCCTAAAACTAAATCCTAACTAGATTGTTAGAAATTACTACCTCAAAAAGTCCTCCAAATGATCTTTGGCCCTTCTTAATCCTTGATGACCATCTGATTGCTTCTCTTCCATCTTCAATTGATAGTTCAAAGCTTTGGAAAACTAGGTTTTGAATAGTAGTTGGCTTTGGTTGAGAAAATGGTAGCAAGGTAAAGCTTTCTCATTTTCTTTTCGTTTTTTTTCATTTTCTATCTAATTTTTAGCTTCTATTCCCTACTAATGTCTTCATCATCCTCCCCTTCTCTTCTAATGTTGCCATGTGGTTAGGGAGTAGGTGGGGATTAAGGGAGAGATGCCACATGTTAATTGGGTAGGTGGGGTTTAAGGGCTTGATGACACCTCAAGCTATTATGTGTCATCATTAAGGATTCCAAAATTTCATTTGCTATTAAATAGAAATACATGATTAAATATCATATACTCTCACCATATTATGTATTCCATCCAATACTTTACCCATTAGTAATCAAATGATTCTAAAAAATAATAATTCTACCATTTTAATAACTAAATAAAAATCTTGAAAATACACAACAATACAATTCGCATTTAATGCGATCAAGAATACGTGTATAATACCCGTGATTACGGGTATTACATTTTACCCACCTTAAAAACAAATTCCGTCCTCGGACTTTCTAAAACTATGAGTCTAATCGGATGTTGCTTAGGTCTAAGGGTCTCCCCACCCACGAAATACTAACACCACTATATATGTACTACACACATACATTAATATCACATAGGTGCATCACACTTATATATATACTAGG
Organism: Scilla litardierei; assembly: GCA_030789695.1. Lineage (NCBI taxonomy): Eukaryota > Viridiplantae > Streptophyta > Magnoliopsida > Asparagales > Asparagaceae > Scilla > Scilla litardierei. Next base: position 130,612,739 of record CM061140.1, on the reverse strand, counting down.
ATATATTACTAACATACACATATACGATACATATATACTGCTCAAGTACAATATATCTCACTGATACCTATAACATAAAGAATTTCACAATAAGGCAATGCACATCAACTAAGAGACAATATTAATACTTATTCCCTTCTATATACGTATACATCTATATTAATCCAAGATCTAAACAACATAACTAACGCCCAATATACATACAACTATACATTACTTACAATAATGTATGACCATATATCAATATATATGTCGAATATTAAGACATTTCCATACATACCAAATATTAGGTCATAAATGTATTGTATATCAACATACCAACCAATACACACTCACTATATGTGCAAAGATACATACATATATACTCACGTCCAATATTTACATACGTAGTTCTATATTTATCCATTTATATACCTATGCAAATATACATACATATAAACAACCAACTATTCATATATCTCTCGTAGAATATATATTCAATGATATATATACACACATATATATTCATTACAATGTATTTACTATAGTACAAGAAATACACCAATACAATACACATACACACACACACACACGCGTATACACAAGACGTATCCATGTACATATAAATCTTATTCACACGGTACACATACATCCCCTATCTTCATATCATACTCATATCTTCACACAATGTATATATATACATATAAATGCACACCAATATTGTATAACTTGGCCTACCTACTTATGTATATCTATACACACCATTTAGTAAGCCAATATATTTCACACACTACTTATGATACACATCCAATTGTAGCTATACTCATATACACATATCTCACTATATAAATTTACACAACCACATTTATAGTATGCATACACATATCATTATTCTTATGTAATACACTATTATACATTCAAATATACTTCCACTTAGGCTCACCAACAAACATCCATATACTAACACATATATCATAAGTTTATTTACACATCAATACATATTCACACAGATACTCCGCATATATATATATACACACACTCATCCACTAGACACCCATATACAAATATATATTCTAACATTACTTTAATGCATCATACTCTAGTATCTATACTTACGGCTCTATATACATCCATATGGGCATACATATACACCCCCAAATATAATCTAAATATAGATTACCACATAGATAATATATAATACCCTATTGCACAGTTAATATGTCTTACACATAATTTCACTCATCAAATACTACATTCACATCAATCCATTTTAACAATATGCTTATACACATACCTATACTATGAATTATAAGAATACACATAAGTAGGCATACACGTATCTATAGAGTATCTTATTTGCAGCAATAGCTATAAACACATATCTACATAAATACATGCTAATACACATGCAATACTTTTACATCCATGCAAACACATACCCACCCATACATATATGTATATATACAAACAACTACCCATGCTTACTCTCAGGAAGCTCTATACATTGGGTTCCCTAATACTAGGGTTTAATTTTAGACTGATCACCTACCAACCTTAGGACACAACTACCCCTATGGAGCATTACCCGCATTATCCTTACGCACGCCGCAGTGCAGAGACCTGCATGGGCTGCCAACTGTAACGACCCGCTCTCCAGGATACCTGGGAACTACGAATCCGTCCCAAGTATTCCCAGATCAACGAGTGTCACGTAGAAAGAGAGAAGGAAGAGAGTAAAAGAACACTGCAGGTCACCACGCACGTGGTGGAAAGTACAAGTAAAGCTCCATCACAGATAAAACACTGAGAAATAAACAAAAGTACAATATTTCATTTTATTAATACAATGATACTTATTTTACATACACAAGCTAAACATGGGGGGTACAAAAGAGGGGTACAACAAAAAGAGAAACTCTAACCCAAAGTACAACAGGTACCCACATCTAGTACAACGCACACTCTAATCCACCCCTGGAGAGTCCAACTGGACGAAGTCACCCGCAGGATCTATCACAGAACTGGGAACAACCTCTGGTGTCGGGACCGCACAAGCTGCTCTGGTCCTACTCCTGAAAGCCATAAGGTGGGACACGTCAACGCGTGACCTAGTAGGAATTCCTAACACTTTAGTAGGACCCAGTTTTAGAATTGGTCTACCCATCTAGGGGTTGTGGTCTAACAAGTAAGGTTCATAGTGCATATAAAAGTATTCACGTTCCAACATGCAAACATAAGTATGAGGACTTATAAATATGCAAATGAAATCATTTCATTATATGCAGGTACTGAAAGGAAACATAAGAACGGGTTATCATAGGGTAGCATCATTAACATAACAAAGGTGCAGATTAGTATAGATAGCAACATTAAAGTAAACAGAGGAACAAAAGACATGAGATAACAACATTTATAATTAAAGACAATTACTTTAAGTTATTGATTCACGTGTTTGGAAACTCGTGTAAACCGTAGGACGTTAAGGAGTCGGACTTCACCTAGGGTAGGTGAAAAGTGGTACCGCAACCAGCGACACGAGCACTGGAGGGGCCTCTCGTAACTCCGTACCCGAACGGGGCAATGTACTAGAGCGAGACTCATCTCGGTTTTTCTGTCGAACAAACGGAGCAAACCATCATTTACCGTCATGGTGCGACACGAGCACACCATCGGCCTCTCTAGCCCTCTCCAACTCCCCTTCTGGGGGCAAGACATCGGGCGAGAAATCATAACTCATACATCCGCTCCTTAACTCCTAAAGTTCACCGTGTTTCCCCCAAACCCACATCTAGAGCTTCACCCATTTCTGAGATTGAAGACTCCAGATTCTATCTCTCTGCCTCACTTTCAGTTTATGGAATATTCATCATTTATTCATTTCAGCGGTCTCATTACCGCATTTATATCTTTTCATTTCTTTCATAATCTTCACCGATGTCGTATCTCAACAACGACCATTGCATTTCCATTTCATACCAAGATTATCACCATCCTCTATTCAATATAGTAATTTTATGAAATATAAACTTTAACCACCGGTATAGAACAAGACATATCAACAGTCAGCATTGAATTTGCTTATTCATTAACATGAAGCTTTAAATGAAATAAGCATAAAATCACATGGGGTACATCATAATGGAAGCTTGATGACAGAATTTAAACACAACTTAAACAACATCATCATAACATAATCATAACATGATATATAAATCTGTCTAAAGCTGTCACATCAGAAAGATTGGTATTTTTAAGCTATTTACAGTCAGAATTAGTCTTCGGTCCCTTCGTGAAAATTGTAGATATGTTTGTTTTCTTTTTACTGACCAATTTTCATAAGTTCAGTCGACATACATGTTTTATGGTGAATATTCTCCTGACATGTATAATTTCAGCATACAGAACCAGAAACTGAGTCATATTCAGGTCCATTTTTCTACCAGTTACAGGCAGAATTAGAATTTCGGAAAATGACTCTGGAAAATTACAAGTTGAAGAGCTTGAAGTCAGCTTTCCAACGGCACACGACACCAAGAACATCTCATTTCATTAAATGTGCAGGAAACTGTAACTATTTCACTAAGACGTGTACAGATTAGCTAAAATCAGACCAGTTTTAAAGACTGAATTTTTAACCCAACTTCCAGTTGGAATTAGGAAACGTTGTGAACACGAAAGTTGTTAATGACATCAAGATACATAACATAATTTATTTTCAAGCAATTTCATGGAGCCAATTAAGATCAGTTCATTACTCAAGTTTTAGTTAATATATACAAATTATCCTACATCAAAAATTCCTACTAATACCAATCCTAAAACTAAATCCTAACTAGATTGTTGGAAATTACTACCTCAAAAAGTCCTCCAAATGATCTTTGGCCCTTCTTAATCCTTGATGACCATCTGATTGCTTCTCTTCCTTCTTCAATTGATAGTTCAAAGCTTTGGGAAACTAAGTTTTGAATAGTAGTTGGTTTTGGTTGAGAAAATGGTAGCAAGGTGAAGCTTTCTCATTTTCTTTTCTTTTTTTTCATTTTCTATCTAATTTTTAGCTTTTAATACCTACTAATGTCCTCATCATCCTCCCCTTCTCTTCTAATGTTGCCATGTGGTTAGGGAGTAGGTGAGGATTAAGGGAGAGATGCCACATGTTAATGGGGTAGGTGGGGTTTAAGGGCTTGATGACACCCAAGCTATTAGGTGTCATCATTAAGGATTTCCAAATTTTCATTTTCTATTAAATAGAAATACATGATTAAATACCATATACTCTCACCATATTATGTATTCCATCCAATACTTTACCCATTAGTAATCAAATGATTCTAAAAAATAATAATTCTACCATTTTAATAACTAAAGAAAAATCTTGAAAATACACATCAATACAATTCGCATTTAATGCAATCAAGAATACGTATATAATATCCGTATATGTGATTATGGGGTATTACATGTAGACTTCACCACCATTGTGTAAGTGTGACAATATAAACATTGTAGTACAAAGGAAGATTCAATTTAGAACATCAACCAAATCAATCCACATTTTCCATTAAACATGAATATCACTAGGATTGATTTTTTCCACCGCATTAAAAATGAGTTCAAGTTACCAAACCCCCGAAACATAGCCTATACGGACTCTTAGATGTGGGGTTGGTATTGCTTGACGAGTAATATACACCAACACTAAACATTACCTATAAAGCATATGTTGGATACTCGTGGGTAGCGTACTTGCCATGAATTGTATCCATTTTACATACGGAGCAATTTTCATATAACTTTTTTCATTTCTTTTTGTGCTCAATTTTTATTCATGGCAACACATGCGCTTTCCAATATTAATCCTACATTCACTTTCCAATATTCATCAAAAGAATCTCCAAAAGCACTAAAAGTTTAGAATTCGTGGAAGTACGTATGTAGGTGTAGAAATCAAATTAATCATTTCATGAAGCTTGTCATGGCTTTAAAAATTGATTCTAACATGCGCATGTAACTATAACAATAATACAATGATCTCTACAAGGATATGAATGAACATTCACAAAATACCACTTATAATGAATCATAAAGAGGTATTCATTAAGCACATTTTTTTTATTTTCGGGTTTTCAATATTTTTTTAATAAAGAACTAAAACAACCCTAAAAAGCAAACAACCAAGAACACAAACAAAAAACTAAATCAAGCACGCACAAAATCTATGAAGTTATGCAATGAAGTGCAAAGAGGGAAAAGATATACCTTCGCGTCATCATTTGACTAAGGAGCTAAAGAATGAAACTATCAATTCATTGCTCCTTGCCAAATCTCCACCTCACCTATATAAAAGGTGTTAAGTGTGACCATGGAATCCAATAAGGTCCACTAGTGTTAGCCATTAAAGTTTTAGGAACCCACACTTGTTTGAACTTTATGTTTGTGTTCCTAAACGTACAATAATAGGATGTGTGACCAACACTATGTAGGAGGATATATGCCCATAAGGCGATTTATCCTAAGTGTACGTCTTGTTAAAAGAATATATGGTGGTGTCCATTATCTTAAGTATGAATTCGGATGAATGCTATACTTAGATAATGTACATAGACTTACAGTTAGGTCCTTACTATCCAGATAAGATCTCGATTATGAGTAGTAAGCGACCGTACAGAAACTTAAGTCTTAAACGGTTCATGGTCATAGATGTGTCGAGAACTGGATATCGGCACATCGGACAGACCACCGTGTCTTTGTCTTACCTTAGGATAATGATGATCTCATAGTCATTCGACTTGGTAAAGTCGGAGACGAGACACAGGTGCTCATTGGAGAATGAGTTCACTGAACGACCAACATAGAGTTATTATATGGTTAAACTTTAACTAAACTGTCTATAATAACTCTAGGGTGATGATAGGTGAGCCGCTCCTTAAGACCTGAAGTCATTTGTACAAACCTGTGAGTAAACGGTGTCGCTTAGACCTATGATCTAGCTTCGAGGCTAGGCCTGCTGAAAGATCCTAGGTTGGGTTACACCTGAAGCTCTCGAGGTGAGTAGATGACTAAGATGGGATTCGTCTCTTCCGTTAAAGGGAAGTTAGTGTCACGGCCTCAGTACGGTCTTTGTGTTAATCCTCGACCGGGGTACGTTGTAAGATTTACAACGTGAATACATCAAAGACCGCCGTATACTGACCAATGTTGTTGAATGGGGTTGACAGTAAACCATTCCATAGGCCAACAGAGACACAGTCTTGACGAAGGGACTATAGCTAACGGTATTCAGCACTGACACAGCCAAAGTGAACCTAACGATACTTTGTCATTGGGTCGATGACGTTATGATGATTCTGAAACAGGGACGACAACTATTGCTCGTGGTGATCGTCGTCTAAGGGTTTCGAGCCCCAACTTGTAGTAAGGTCAGGCTGTAGGGTCTCACACCGAGTTGCGTTCGTGTCTTAGTAATAGGAAGATTAATAAGAGAAATTCATTCGATGAAATGGAATAGTTAATGTTCACAAGCCAGTTGTGAGACTAAGTCGTAGATGCAATAGGGACATTGTTGTATTTGATGCAAAAAAGATTAAACACATCGTAAATTGGTTACGACAATATTTGTACGAACAAAATCTTTGAAAAGGGTTACCTGGTTAACGGGATCGTCCCAGGCTAAACTCAGGTTCAAACCGCGTCCAAATCGGAGCTCAAACGAGCCCAGAAACACAAAAACAGTCCAAGGCAAAGTGGGTTAGACCCACTGGGCTAACGGGCCCATCTGCAAGGGGTAAATGGGTGCACGGCCCGCTGCGACAGCGGGCGCGGCCTGCTAGTTGCAGCGGGTGTGGCTCGCTAGTTGCAGCGGCGAGCAACCGCTGCACAGCGGGCGCGACCCGATTCCGCAGCGGGCGCGGCCCGTTGCTCAGCGGGCACGGCCCATTGGCAACAACGGGGGCGCACGCTGCCCAGCAGGCCGGCTGCCCGCCCTCCTTGCCTTGGGCGGGCGCGCCCGCTAAGCCTAACGGGCGCGCCTGCAACTTAAACTAATAGGGTTTTTTGAAACCCCTTTTGACTGCTACGAAAATTGATTTTTTGGCCATCTTTGGGCAATTGTTTGAGGGGTCAAACAAAGTCGAAATTCGTCGCCGTTTGTTCCTACGCGTTCACCATTCGAAGCCCTTCGAATTGATAACTTGTTTGGAGTCTAAAGTTTGATGGATAAAGAGAATTAATTCGTTGATGGTGGTTCTTATGAAAGGCTTACTAAAACTTCAATTAAGCTAAATTAGCTTAATTAATTTCTCTTCAAGTTGTCTTTTGTCCCACAGTGCTCGCAACGAAAGGAGAGGTGTCGACTCCCTATAAAAATAGGGGTGCACTCTCTTCGTTGAAAGATGCACCAAGTACTCGATCGAGTAGCTCGGGAATTTAGAGCAAGCTCGATCTACGACAAAACTATTCTCTCTCTCTTCTTCCTATTCTCACGACTAGTCCTAGCAAGACTATGAAGGGAGTTTGGATTCGGATCCAGGTGTCTAAGACGCCGGTCTACTCAAGTGAAACCTTTTACCATGTGTGATCGGCTTGGAGGCGGGAGTCGGCTCGGGCAGATCGGTTCGAAGGTGCGAGGCGGCTCGGGTGGATCGAGTCAAGGCGGTTCGGCTACGAGGAGCATCAGAAGACGGTGCGGTACATCTTGTCCGCCCCAGGGTCGAGATTCCGGGTATGTTCTCTAAGTAATTTTAGTATAGTTTAATTTCGTCGCAGAAGAATAAATCCCTCTTGGGGTGGTCAGATCCATCCAAAGTTGGCATAGATCGGGCTAGGTTCTGGCTCTCTCAGGGCCTAGCTAAATTGTTAGCTAGATAGTTTTAATTTTTCGCTGTGCTTCATGCCTCTGTGGTCTGTCCGACTTAGGACGGACACAGATTTGAGCTCTGAGGGTCTGCCAAAACCCTTCCGTGGTATCAGATCCAGGTTATGCTTCTGGATCTATTTTAGCGACGATTTTAAATTCTTTAAATTGCTTGTTTTGAACATACCGACATTCTAACTTTATGTTAAAATTTATTTAATATTTTTTGTGTTTTAAAATTGTTTTGTAACATAAAAAAAATTTGGGGACGTTTTGAATTTTATGTGATAAATTTAATAGGTCTACTATGTTTAAATGCCTTTTAAAATTTTATTTTATAAGATAAAATAATTTTAGCAAGCATTTAAAAGTTTTTAAAGTTTATGTAACATTAAAGAAAAATTTTATTGCATGTGATGATATTGAAAATTATTTCTTTTAGTTACATAACGGTTGAAAAAGTTTTTAATCTTTATCTGAAAGTTTTAAAATTAATTTCAAATGATTTTAAAAATGTTTTAAAATGGTTTTAAAGTATCTGTAATATAAAGAAAAATTTTATTCCCATGAGATGGAATTATAAATTTATTTCTTTTTATTTACATATAGGATTCAAGATTATTTTATGCGATATTTTAATCTTAAAAATGTATCGTTAAATTTTAAAGCTTAGGTTTGAATTATTTGATAATTTTAAGAAACCTAATTTTATGTTATAAAAGTGCTTCAAGCTTTAAATTTTTAGATCTTTAAATTTAAATGTTAAATTTTAGATTTGCAAGTTATTTAATTATGTTGTAGATGATTTTAACTTGCATGCTTTCATTGTATGTCACGTTAATTGAACCTTTAATTTATGTGATTAAATTAGTTGGTTTATGTTTTGATGGACATGATGAATAAAGTATTCATGAACCCTTTAGGTTAGCCATTAATTGATTAAAAGTTTATAAGATAAATTTTTAATGACTAGTGACATGCTACCTTTTAAATAAACAAATACGATATCAAAACCTAATATCAGATTAGGGTAGTCCCTTTGATTGACAATCATTATCATAAATTGTTTAAATGATGATTATCATTAAATTGAATTTTAAAAAATGTTGTAATTGGTTTATTAAAATCCTAATAAGATTGGGGTAGCACGATGAACATAAGAACATTATAGTTGATAAGGATCTAATAAAAGCTGCTCAACAAATCCATAAAAAATTTCGAATTTTTAGGATCCACTAGTTGATAAGGAATAACTAGTATTAATTAAAAGCCATTTAGTTGATGGATGAATATAGAATTGATGAAATCCTTCAATGGATCATGATGTCGGTCAATATGCTTGGCTAAGTTTGTTGGACCACCCTAGCTAGTCTAGGGGCCAAGTGGTCCTGGCTTAGTCAATTCCCTGGCCGCGTCCGCTGGACCGCAAGGAGTCGAATCATGACTATGTAAGTCCATTGACTATACCTAAGTCAAATAAGATAATAATCTTGTTCAAGATAAATCGTTGCCCTCCTTGTTTTAGGAGTTAGCAACTGTAAGACCCGCGTTACGATTGTTGAGCTACACTCAAGCTGTGACATGGTATACTTATAGAAACCGATTTCTTGATAACATCTTGACTTGACCCAAACCGTCGTCTCGTGCATACAACGAGCACCGGTGTAAGTCTAACCAAAGATGTAGTCTAAGACCTGACCCAAACCGACGGGTCGTGCATACACCGAGTGCCGAGGCAAGTCAGGCTAGACATGAAAACAAGGGACCGACTAGGATAGCGATTGTGATTTGGATGAGCACACTCATGATCATAAATGACTATGGGTAAAAATCGATAAGGAATCATATTTAATATGATTGACGATGAGTTCGTCTACCGACTGCAGAGTCGGACAACTTGTTGAGATACACTCAAGGTTGTCAGACTCAGGGTAGTCGGATCCCGCTCTCACAAATGTTATTGTATAATAAACTGTTTATTATTATGGCTTTAATAAATTTAGTGGGAGAATATAGTTTTATTAAAAACCATTGAAACTATACAACGAACATATACTGACTAAAGTATCTACTAAATTGCAGAATGGATTCGGGTCTTAAGTATATGATAGAGAAGAATGTGCTTGATGGAACAAACTATAAGGATTGGCTTAGAAACATTAAGTTATCCTTTCTCTAGTCGGGATTGGATACGTGCTGTTCAAGGACCCTCTGGAAAAGCCGGACGAAGATGCGACTCCCGAGGAAAAGGAAGACTACAAGCTGTACAAGAGGGATGCAGAGAAGGCCAGGTGCCTTACTCTGGCTTCTATGACCAACGATCTGCAATGGAAGCATGAACATATGGATGTTCAGAGCATGCTTCTGAATGCAGATGAGTTGATGGCAAGCGGTGCAGAGCTGCCAAATTTGAAGCCACGAGCAACCTCTGGGGCACAAAGATGGAGACATGGCTTGTACAAGATCATGTCATTAAGATGATCGGGTACGTGGAAGACGCCGCCCAGTTGGGTTTTGTCCTGGACAATGAGATGTCCGTGGACATTATCCTTAAGTATTTAACCCCAACCTTCAAGCCTTTCATTACTGGTTTCATTATGAACAGTATTGAAACGGATCTTCCCGGTCTCCTCAACATGCTTAGGCAGTTTGAGGAAATCGAGAAGAAACCGACTGTGTTGGTTGTTGGTTCTGCTTCTTCAGACCAGCCAAAAGGCAAGGGTAAGAAGAGACAGGTCCCACAACCTGCCAAGGCGAAGAAGGGGAAGAAGAAGATGAAAGGGACCTCGTCAAAATCTGAGTGCTTCCACTACCATAAGATGGGCCATTGGAAGAGGAAATGCAAGGTTTACCTTGCAGAAAAGAAGAAGGGGCATACTGATGCCTCTACCTTAGGTACAACAAATTAAATTCAATAAAGCATAATTATTTCCATAAATGCTTTATCACATAGTATGAGATACTAAGACGTCTGTGAAATGTATACAGGTGGCTGATATGAAGCAGCGGTTGGAAGAAGTTCCGACGACGGACGGCATCTGAGCAATCGTTGCTGCTAGGGCCGTGCGAGGACTTCAAGGGACATGACGAAGAAGGAGCTGATACTTATTTCTTTGAATAAAATGTATAGTTCCTTAAAGTTAAAACAATGATTGAGTGTTTAACACTCAAAGTTTATTTGATAAACAAATTATGATTCATTTTTATGAATCCGTTGTTTGAATAAATGTCGTGGAAAATGTGATTTCTTTTGAAATTGTGATTTGTTGAGAATGGCTTAAATTTCAGTGAATGTGGCTATCCGAGTTGGTTGCATAAATTCTCGAACTATGATGCAGAGCTTTAGAAAATTTTGATTGTCTAGAAGCTGACTTAATGTTATAGTCAGTCGATGGTTAAGTATAAGTTCCAGGAGCGTATAAATTGTGTGATCACAATTATATGCACATTAAGATTAATTCTTAACAGACTATATTTGATTCTTAAAAGGTTATTATTAAATGTAGTTAAAGGAAAGGTACAGTGTAGGACGTTTGACTGAGTAAGTCAATGTCAAGATTCCTTAAACCGATCTTAATTTGACTCATTCGTCAAACCCAACCTGACACTAGTATGTTCCATCTAAGCACATGTCAAATGGTTATGCTCTTCATATATATAGTCTAAATATGATTTAGATATATAATTGAAGTACTTAACCAGATAATTCTTAAAGTCAGTGGGAGCTAGCTCATATACTTAGTTCCGGTTTCTCGGACTAAGTAAAAAGGTTTCTAAACTTATTTGAGTCATCTATATAAAACATTGAATCAGAATAGTTTTGATTCAATCGAATATATAGAGACTTAGGGTGTCATGTATGTACTTGACATATTGACACAAGAAGATTGGAATGAGCTGAGACTAACTTATAGAAATGTTAGACCCTACATTTAGGTTGTATGAGCTAATTGTTAGCTATATAAAGAAAGGAAAATTGATCCAAATCATTTTTCAAGGATCAACCTTGTGTGATCAAGAGATGTATAAATAATAATCCATTAAAATGCATTATAGATACTCGTTAGTAAATCCACTCTTAGGTTTGTCATATGAATGTCCAATGTGACTGATATGTTATAACGGTATGAGATACCGAGATAAATAGCCTAAGTGCAAGTGGGAGATGTCGGAGGATTGACCACTCCATATTTTACACCTGTTTTGCATGTTTTCTTGACGTTTTGATCGCCCATATTGCGTTTTTCACGATTATTCGACGATATTGCGATGCTTTTCACTATTTCTTATTTTTGTCGTATTTCAGGAAATATGGAGCGATTTGGAGCGAAAATGAGATCAAAGGAGTTTCACGCACTTCGAAGTGTCCCCCGTGGCTTATTTGAGGACTTATCAGCGATGGAGGATGAGCGGAAGAAGAAAGAATTTGATAGGAGCGATGAGGAGGCGAAAAGGAGAAGAAATGAGCTCAAGAGCACATCACTCGGCCGAGCAAGACCGCTCATTCGGCTGAGCTAAGGATCACCCTCGCCCGAGTAGAACGGATATGCACCGAGGATTTTATACGTTCACTCAACCGAGCAATGATTTCCATACGGCCGAGTAAGAAAGTTCACTCGCCCGATTCAGTCAGGGAAATCAGACAGAAAAGAGCCGAAGTTATTGAAAAATATGAGAAAGCTCACTCAGTCGAACGAAGATTGCTACTCAGCCGAACAAAGAAGACTGCTCGGTCGAGTCACCCCGAGAGACGGACCCCTGAAAACCCCAAAGTTACTGTTATTTTACAGGGTTTGTCACTCGGGCGAGTGACAAGGGTCACTCGACCGAGTGACCCTCTCCGACTGCTACTAGGAATGCGAATTCTGGGCTGCGCAGAGGCAGTTTTGTCACAATTTTTTGGACGATTTTGGCTTGTATTTAAGCCATGTTTTTACCCTAGTTTTAGGAGAGACTTAAATTATTTTTTAGAGAGTTCTTTTAAGTTTTAGACAGCTATTTTTTGGAGAAATCTCAGCTGGAGATCATTGGCTACGTCATTGGTTTGTTCTTTCTTATTAAAAATCTCATTTTTTATGAATTGTTTCTTATTTGTAATGAATCATGCCATGATTATTATTATTATTTCTGAGATTTTCATGATGATTAGTGAGTAGTTCCGTCATTCTAGGGCGTAGGGATGAACCCTATGGACCCGATCTTTTGAATTGTGATGAATTTGTAGATTTTTTTGCTAGAATTGATAATGGTTAGGTTGTGATTGATATATTACGAGTAGCTAGGAATTCATATCGATTGGGATTTGCAAGAAATTGGATCCCAATTGATAGGAAGGCCAAGATATTCGATTTAGATTGATAATTGGAATTCTCTAGATTTGGTTCGCAAGAGATTAGACCAAAGCTAGGATTTTTAATTATAAATCTATACTAATATTCGTTTGCAAGAGATTGGACGAATACGAATTATTATAACCTAGATCGTAGCTCAAGTTTGCACGAGAGTGGGCTCGAGATGCGATTGGACAATGATGTCGTTCTTCACGCTAGCGGCTTAGGCTAGGGTTTGCACGAGAGTGGGCCCTAACTTAGGTTTGCTATAGACCGGCAATAGCGCGAGAGCGTGAGCTTGGTTCTACATTAAGTTGCGACTAGTTCACCTATATTCAAGCTTAGCAACAATGAAATCTATGATTCACAAGGATGAGAGACGGTCCGTAGTGGGGATTTCCTATCCCTTGACGCTTTATTATATTGATATTTCTTGCTATTTGAACGATTGTGACAATTACACCAAATTACTCTTATTCTCTTGATAGCTAGGTAATTAAAGTGAGATATTGTCATTTATTCTCCTTGTGTTCGATACCCGCTCGTCGCTACATCGTGCGCTTACGGTAAGACTACAAGTCGTTTTCGGGTGTATATCCGGACGCGATCAAGTTTTTGGCGCCGTTGCCAGGGAGGCGACGGTATTTTATTTTCTTACTTAGTTATTTCTTTTTCTTTTTTATTTTTATCCTCTTATTCCTATATCGTGCTAGCAATTCCATCAAATCTCTATTTTCATGTGCATGTACACGAGATCGACGGAGCATCAAGGAGATCTATTATTTGATCCGGAGATCGAGCGTACCGAAAGGAGGCTTAGAGCCGAGAGAATACTTGTTATAGAGGACAATTGCATGAACCGACGGGAGACACCGGAAGAATTAGTGGCACGCATGGCTAGGATAATATCTATCAGAGATAGGCTTCGGCCTAAGACTACTACTACTACTTCATCCATTGCGATGCCGGAGTTGGCAGCGGATAAGAATTTCGAGCTCAAGACGGGACTTGTGGTTCTAATGCAACAAGACCCATTCCATGGGAACTCCCATGAGAATCCACACTACCACCTTCAGTCATTCTTCTCCAAGTGTGCCACCTTTCAGATGCACGGTGTACCGATCAATGTAATCCAATTGTGCCTCTTCCCATTCACTCTCAGAGACAAAGCTCTATATTGGTTGAGGATGCAAGCGGAGGGGATCTTTACATGGGATGAGTTGGCGAGTGCCTTTGTTGTTAAATTCTACCCACCATCCAAGACAGTGAAGATAAGGAGCGCACTCATGTCCTTCAAGCAAGGACCACAGGCGACTCTATAAGAGGCATGGGAGCGCTTTAAATATCTTCAACATCAATGCCCCCATTATAGCATTGAAGCAAGGGAGCTAGTACACAGCTTTTATAATGGACTCCAACCGGGCACCAAGCAAATCATAGATGCAACCACCAATGGAGCCATTCTATCCAAGACACCGGATGAAGCTACGGCCCTACTAGAGGAGATGGCCTCTAATAACCAACAATGGGGCGACGAGCGAGGACATTCTACATCCTCCTTGAAGCCGACAAGCATATACGAGGCCAAGGCCGTAGCGGAGCTTTCTACGAAGTTTGACTCTCTCCACAAGGTCGTGGAGAGATTGGAGAAGTTGATTACTGATTCACATGGAACTCCCATCACATCTACACTGGGAGGTAATATGAGTGATTGGCAAGACCAATCTCAAGCTATATTCGTTGGAGGAGAGCACAGAGAGGGTGCTATAGAGCAAATCCAATACGTTGCCGGGAACACCGGTTATTGGGCCAACCCGGCCATGAGGAATCATCCGGGCTTCTCATATGCTAATAATGACAGAGCTTTAAACCCATCGCTGCCGCAACAACCTCAAGCTCGGCTCCCACCTCCACAATCTCAATACCAACCGAGAGGGCCACCACAACAAAGTTACCCGCCTAGGCAACAAGCGAGACCATATAGGCCGCCGGGTTATAATCAAGGGTGGAGAGCTCCAAACCCACCACAAGCACAACCGAGATCGGATCATGAGGCTAGGGTGGAAGAATTCATGGTGGAGCAAAAGGAGATAAACGCTAGATTGATTGCTCAATAAGACTCTCTCAATACCGTCGTGTGTCAACTAGCGGAGCAAATTACGTTGCTCAATAAAAATACTCAACAATTGCCCGTCCAACCGGAGCCTAATCCACGGAGCAATATCGGCCACATCAATGCGATAGTGGCAGTTACTACTAGGGGCAGGAAGGACACTACTCCCGCCATGGTCCAAACCAAGGAGCCCATGGAAGAAGTTTTGAATGACGAAGAGCCGGTTATTGAGGCAGAGAGCCAAAAAGAGCCACAAGGAGGCGGAAATTCTGAAATTAAGAAGCCAAATGAGGAGCGCACCTATATGCCACCGGTGCCCTTTTCGCAACGGTTGGCAAGAGCTAAGATTGAGAAGCGGCTTGCCAAATTCCTTGAGTACTTGCAAGGAGTAAGCCTCAATATACCTTTCTTGGATGCTATCGTAGAGATCCCGTCATATGCCAAGTTCTTAAAGGACTTAATTTCGGGGAAGAAAAGAAAGGAGAAGATAATGCTTGCCGAGCAAGGAACTTGGTTCACCCAGAGGGAGAAGGAGCCGACAAAATTCAAAGATCGCGGAAGCTTCCGCATCCCATGCACACTTGGAGGAGTGCCACTACAAAAGGCTTTGATAGATTTGGGAGCAAGTGTGAGCCTAATGCCCCTAAGCATGTTTAAGAAATCGAATACGGGGACCGACTTGAAGCCGACAGATATGAGAATACAACTAGCGGATGGTCAGGTTACTAGGAAGGTAGGAATTGCAGAGAACATACCACTCCAAATACCGGGAGGAATATGCTTGCCCTGTAACTTCGTCATTATGAACATCAAGGAGGAGGGCAAAACATCACTAATACTTGGACGCCCCTTCTTAGCCACCGCTGGCGTGATCGTCGACATGAGAGAATGTACTTTATCTTTGAATGTCGGAAACATCGAGGTTGAGCTCCACATCCCTAAAGCGATGAAGCATATGCCCTACAAAGAGGATGTTGACTACGTGGACCTCCTTGATGAGGTGATTGATGAAGCTATACCACATTCCATTGGTGCCCTACACGATGACGGCCTTGAAGAAGGCCAATCTTCTCTTGGTGAAGGAAAGTTGGAGGATCCGCCGGACTATCCCTTGGTTGATGACAAAGACGACACCAATGTTGTGAGAATAAAGGAGCTATGCAAGCTCTCCACAACCAACAATTTGAAGAAAGCTCCGTCGGATAAGAGATCGGCATCACCGGTGAAGAAAAAGAATGGTACAAGCTCTAGCTGGGGGGACTTATCCCCCAATACTACCCATGATGAGGGGAAAGCCGAGGAAATCCTACGAGCATCAACAACTAAATCCAAGTGGCCTTCCTGGCAAATTTGACGGGCGCATCTCACATGCGCCAAATATCAAGCACTAAATGAATATCTTAAGGAGTCGAGCTCAAGACTTTAAATGAGCGCTTATCGGAAGGCAACCCGACGGTTTTACATCATTTTTAGTTAAATTCTAATTTTGTTTTAGATTTTTCTTAGTGTTTAGAGGCTAGAGTCATTAAAAATCGGGACAACGGGCTCTATTTTTCATGATAGGAATGGAGAACAAGAAATCATTCATATGGAGGATGACCATAACAAGGGAGAGCGCTCCAGGAACATGCTCAGGCCTTAGAAAGAGGAAGAAACTGACGGGGACAAGAAAAACAGAGAATGGCATAAAAACAGAGAGCCGTGGCTGAAAACAGCTGCCACTCGGCCGAGTATACATATCACTCGGCCGAATGAAGACTCTACTCGGCCGAGTAGAGTACCGATCAGGAAAGATCCCACAGACCCACTCTCTGTTATTTTCTGTGATTTACAGTATTTATTGTCACTCGGCCAAATTACTATGTCACTCAGCCGAGTGAATCTGATACCCTACACGCTTCAAAATCGTTGAGTGGCCTTGCCACTCGGCCGAGTGGAACTTGTACATTCGACCGAATGGGAAGAGCTACTCGGCCGAGTCGTAACATATGGGGAGATTTCGAAAAAAAATTAAAACGTAGTTCCATTTGGCCAAGTGAGAGCGTCACTCGACCGAGTCGCACATCTTAATAAAGCCGAACGAGCGTTGCACAAATCCCGAAACCCCCCAAAATTTCCAACTATCATCCGCAGCGCCCGAGCCATTTCGCATTCCCTCGTCCGAATCCACGTCTTCCTTGCCCGAACGTCGCTCCTTCGTCGACGACCACCGCCCATGCCATTCGTCGACGCCACCCGGCCGCCCACATCACCGGCGCTGCCCTTTCCACTGTCGCACTTCCCCCATTTCGCCTAGAATTCTCATTTCTTGCCCATTTCTCCAATCCGTATGCCCATTGCGCCCCAAATTCAAATTAAATCCTATTTATATCTATTACCCCTATCTTCCCCATGTATTTTGATTATCATTCATTGATTTGATTGTTTGTGTTTCATGTTAGCTTGGGGGAGCTTGGGGGAGCTTGGGGGAGATTCTGGACGCTTGGAGTTTCGCGGAGGAGGCGATTCTTCGCACTCTTCACTTTTTGCTCTCGCGATGTGCTCAGGTATACTCGTTCCATTATTTTAGCGCATCACATTTTCATTTGGGTGGGCACGTCTCACTGGCTATATGTCCCCACGACTTAGGCCACGCACTCGGGAGCCTGCTTCCAAGCGGAAGAGGTCAGGCGATCCTGGATCCTCTTCTGCTAGGGCGGACTCCCCTCCACCTAGCCCAACACCACCTACACAGCCGCCTCCTACTGCATCCATTCCACCACCAGCATAGCCCGCCCCCGCGTTCGATGCGATGGGATCACGTTCAGAGATGACACCTAGCGCGCCAGATTTGAGCGTATCTCCCATCGATCGATCGTACCCACTAGGTTTGCACACCTTGCTAACCTTGAGCGCCTAGGGGTACTAGAGGGGCTACTCTAGTTGTATGACAATGTGAGGTGGCGTGATTTCTTGTCGATGTCAGTGGACACTTGCATTCGACCGACACTAGAGGTCCTTAGCTCTATTGACCGGACCCTTGGAGGATGCTCCTTCTGCCTGATGGATCGAGAGTGCGAGGTCACTCTCGACATGCTCCGAGCATTCTTCCAGTGGCCCGCTTTCCCTGACCCAGACCGTGCTTATAGCCCGACGCACATCCCACCCCCGTCATTCGACACCCACGCTTTTTGGACACGGATCACTGGATCACTACTCGCCTTTGACCCTAGCCGGGCCAAGGCCTCTGCCATCCTCCACCTATGTCTCCGCATTGCACAGCGCCTTATGGCGACCACTTTTCTTGCGAGGTACGAGCCCGGGACGTTGTTGATGCCAGAGCTCTACATGCTCTACGCGATGACATGTTCTAGGGTCTTTAATGGTGGAGACGTTTTGGTCCCCGCCATAAAGATTGATATCGTCAGTTGGTACATCGACCGCATCATTATTTCTGTCGGTGCTCAGACGCCTATCTGTTGCGGCGGTCTGATTACCCTCTTGGTTCTTTTGTGCGGAGTTGACCTCCCAGCTGGCTTGCTGAGACCACCGGGTCCCACCTCACTCTCCATAGATGTCATGGCCCGGATGAGGATGCTTCGTCCTCATGGTCAGCGCCACTGGATGTGGCTGCATGGTCCCCACAGTGCCGATTACCTGATTCTACCGAGCCCTGCTCGGACGCATATTGGACCTGCAGGTGGGGAGTGGATTCCAGCGATGGATATCCTCATCCCCGCCGCATACGTGCTAGAGCCTGAGGGTGCTCAGCAGGAGCCCCTCCTTCCACCCCTGGACCCTGTGATCCCCCAGCCTGCACCTGCTTCGTCCGTACCTCCTGAGACCTCTGTCCACACGTCTGTTAGTGTCGGGAGCACTATAGCTGAGTCTACCCACACCACCACCACTGTGCCCATGTCAATAGATCACATTTCTGCGGCTAGCCCCGAGTGTCCCCCCACCATAGTTAAGTGTGGCGAGCCTTCTTTTGCCTCCGCAGTGGAGACCATTTCCTCATTTTTGTTCTCGACTCCTGGGGAGTCATTTTCTGCACCCTTCACAACCTCCCCAGTCGTCGAGCTTACTGTCTCCACCGCCGTTGTATACTCTGAGAGTGTCGTGACTTCTGTCCCCATGTCTGTGTCACTGACCTCTTTGCCCACCTCGTCTCTTGCCACCACTATCGTTTCTGCTGCTGCTCCATCATCTTCGACCATCCCACGTCTCAGCCCCCAACAGAGGTTGAGCGACACTTAGTGAGCACGGCACCACCGCACCACCCCACTGTCGCACCCATCCTTTACAGTAGCCATGCGAGATAGCCCCGCTCTTCACCTGTTCGTCCTGCTCGACCCTCTGCTCCACCTTCCCCCGACACCCTAGTACAGCACCTCCGTGCTCTAGAGGTGACGGTGAGTGTACTTAGAGCAGATTTTCGGGCTCTCTCCGCTACTGTTAGTGCTGTTCAAACCCGCGTCGCATTGCTTCCTGGTATTCAGGCTTGCCTGAACCAGACTCTAGAGCGTCTGCCTCAGCCACTCACACCACCAGCGTCCTCCACGACCACCACCTCCGCCGCAGGACGGTGCTGGTGCACCCCCACCCTCCTAGGCACACACCGGATGCCTTCGATATTTTTGTTGCTGTTACGCTGGATTTTTTTTAGCCTGCTGATTTTGCACCCCTCCTCCACACATGTTTTGGTCACTTTTTGGTCGTACCTGTCTATATCTTTTTGGAAGTGAGGGAGTACTTTTGGGGACACCTATCTGGTACTATTTTGATCTCTGCATGCATCACCCGCATATCTGCATTCATCACTTGTATTCCCATCACATATTTTTATTTTCCTTTTTATTTCTATTTATCATGCATGAATCCTCACCCACCCCACCCACATTTTTTGTCTCTCGGTGTGCCACACTTTGCACATTGAGGACACTGTGCACTTTAGCTTGGGGGAGTGAGTTCTCACGCATTTTTTATTTTTGTCGCTTTTTATTTTCATTTTCCCACTTTTCTTTGTTTTTACGCTTATTTTCACCCACTTTTTCATTTTTTTCCATGCATCACGTTTTCTTACCTTTTTGAGTGTGCTGCATTGTACATTAGTTTTTATTCTCTTTTATCCTTATTTCTTTTACCCTTTTTGCTAGAGATGAATTTTCTGTAATGATGATGACGTGGTATTAGCTTATCTTTATATGCATATTATCTTGTCATGCCATAGTTTTTATTTCAAATATCATATGCTATGTCTTGATATGCATTTGAGATAGTAACCAGCACTTTCATGTATGAATATGGATGAAATTCTTTTATTAGCCGAGTCTGATGATTTTTACTGTATACTCTTCATAGAAAACACACCAAGTTTCACGCATTGATTGCTTATATCTGGAGTACTGCTTTCTTTCCTTATATCACTTCTTATTACATGAAAATTGTACGCTTCACTTTCAGGTTGATTGAATGTATGCTAGGCTAATATAACTGGATCAGTTTACTTTCTGAGATTCAACTGAGTAGATTACAGTACTCTGCTGAAAGTTGTCGTGCACATTCTATAGAGTGAACCGAGTGTTACATATATTTCTTTCTCCACATATCTTGAGCATTATTTCTATACTTATAATCATTGGTGAATCTCCCTTTGGCGAATCCTATATTGGCATTTTCCCCTGCTACAAAAATCTATACTCCAATACCCCCAAAAATCAAAAAGAAAAAAAAATATTCTTGTATATCTTTCTATCTTTTGATTTAAGATCACAGTTGTATATATATATAAATAAATATATATATATATAAAGAAAAAAAGAAAAAAAGAAAAGAGAAAAGAAGTTCATATATGATCCCATCTCATACACTTTCTCTCTTTCTCCCCTCTTTTATTTTTATTTTTTGGAGCTTCAAAAATGGGGAATAAGCTTATTGATTTATCTTTTGCCACCACGCTTATAGATAAGCTTGGGGGAGAGGATCCAATGATGTGAGAGAGTGTGACTACTTAATTGTGCATGACAACCTAAGCTAGGTAATTTTCTATACTCGGTGAGATTACTAAAAGTTTTACGAAATCCAGGAATTGACACTTAGCATACATTTCATGAAAGCCATACCTTTCTATTCTTATTAATCCATATTGTGTGATATCTCTTATACTCCAAATAGAAAGCATTCAATTGAAAAGTGTGTAGTCTATGATTATGTATACCGCTTTAGATGCCTCAGACGATGTTAATTCTAGAATGATTCCATATTTCATACTATTTTGATATTCTTGGGTTTCTATTTGAATGCATCCTTATATCATGATATCGAGATAAAAATCTTTGGCATGTACTTTATATTCACCGTATGCTATGTGAGTAAGCAAAACCCACATCCTGAGAAAATGATCTAGCGCCTCCCTCTTTGTTTTCCTTCCTATCTTCTATCTCTTTCATTTTTCCTTTTCTTTATTTTTTCCGCCGGGTTCGCCTTTTGCTTGTCTTCCTCGAGGACGAGTAAGAGATAAGCTTGGGAGATTTTGATCACTCCATATTTTACACCTTTTTTCTGCATATTTTCATGACGTTTTGATCTCCCATATTGCGTTTTTCACGATTATTCGACGATATTGCGATGCTTTTCACTATTTCTTGTTTTTGTCGTGTTTTAGGAAATATGGAGCGATTTGGAGCGAAAATGAGATCAAATAAGTTTCACGCACGTCGGAGTGTCGTCCACGGATTATTTGAGGACTTATCAGCGATGGAGGATGAGCGGAAGAAGAAGGAATTCGATAGGAGCGAGAGGAGGCGAAAAGGAGAAGAAATGAGCTCCGGAGCACATCACTCGGCCGAGCAAGACCGCTCATTCGGCCGAGTAGAACGGATACGCATCGAGGATTTCAGACATTCACTGCCGAGCAAGGATTTTTATTCGGCTGAGTAAGAAAGTTCACTCACCTGAGTCAGTCAGAGAAATCAGACAGAAAAGAGCCGAAGTTACTGGAAAATCTGAGAAAGCTTACTCAGCCAAACGAAGAATGCTAATCGGCCGAACGAAGAAGACTGCTCGGCCGAGTCACCCCGAGAGACGGACCCCTGAAAACCCCGAAGTTACTGTTATTTTACAGGGTTTGTCATTCGGGCGAATGACAAGGGTCACTCGGTCGAGTGACCCTCTCCGACTGCTGCTAGGAATGCGAATTCTAGGCTGCGCAGGGGCAGTTTTGTCACGATTCTTTGGACGATTTTGGCTTGTATTTAAGCCTTGTTTTTACCCTAGTTTTAGGAGAGACTTGAATTATTTTTTAGAGAGTTCTTTTAGGTTTTAGACGGCTATTCTTTGGAGAAATCTCAGCTGGAGATCATTGGCTACGTCATTGGTTTGTTCTTTCTTATTAAAAATCTCATTTTTATGAATTGTTTCTTATTTGCAATGAATCGTGCCATGATTATTATTGTTATTTCTGATATTTTCATGATGATTAATGAGTAGTTCCGTCATTCTAGGGCGTAGGGATGAACCCTATGGTCCCGATCTTTTGAATTGTGATGAATTTGTAGATTTTTTGCTAGAATTGATAATGGTTTGGTTGTGATTGATATATTACGAGTAGCTAGGAATTCATATCGATTGGGATTTGTAAGAGATTAGATCCCAATTGATAGGAAGGCCTAGATATTCGATTTAGATTGATAATTTGAATTCTCTAGATTTGGTTTGCAAGAGATTGGACCAAAGCTAGGATTATTAATTATAAATCTATACTAATATTCGTTTGCAAGAGATTGGACGAATACGAATTATTATAACCTAGATCGTAGCTCATGTTTGCACGAGAGTGGGCTCGAGATGCGATTAGACAGTGATGTCGTTCTTCACGCTAGCGGCTTAGGCTAGGGTTTGCACGAGAGTGGACCCTAACTTTGGTTTGCTATAGACCGGTAATAGCACGAGAGCGTGAGCTTGGTTCTACACTTAGTTGCGACTAGTTCACCTATATTCAAGCTTAACAACAATGAAATCTATGATTCACAAGGATGAGAGACGGTCCGTAGTGTGGATTTCCTATCCCTAGACGCTTTATTATATTGATATTTCTTGCTATTTGAACGATAGTGATGATTACACCAAAATTACTCTTATTCTCTTGATAGCTAGGTAATTAAAGTGAGATAATGTCATTTGTCCTCCCTGCATTCGATACCCGCTCGTCGCTACACAGTGCGCTTGCGGTAAGACTACAAGTCGTTTTTCGGGTGTATATCCGGATGCGATCAAGGATATATGCCGATAAGGCGATTTATCCTAAGTGTACTTCTTGTTAAAAGAATATATGGTGTACATTATCTTAAGTTTGAATTCGGATGAATAATATACTTAGATAATGTCCATAGACTTATAGCTAGGTCCTTACTATCTAGATAAGATCTCGATTATGAGTAGTAAGCGATCATATAGAAACTTAAGTCTTAAACGGCTCGTGGTCATAGATGTGTCGAGAACTAGATATCAGTACATCGGACAGACCACCGTGTATTTGTCTTACCTTAGGGTAATGATGATCTCATAGTCATTCAACTTGGTAAAGTCGAAGATGAGACACATGTGATCATTGGAGAATGAGTTCACTGAACGACCAACATAGAGTTATTATATGGTTAAACTTTAACTAAACTGTCTATAATAACTCTAGGGTGATGATAGGTAAGCCGCTCCTTAAGACCTGAAGTCATGTGTACAAACCTGTGAGTAAACGGTGTCGCTTAGACCTATGATCTAGCTTCGAGGCTAGGCCTGCTAAAAGATCCTAGGTTGGGTTACACCTGAAGCTCTCGAGGCGAGTAGATGACTGAGATGGGATTCGTCTCTTCCGTTAAAGGGAAGTTAGTGCCACGGGCTCAGTACGGTCTTTGTGTTAATCCTCGGCCGGGGTACGTTGTAAGATGTACAACGTGAATACATCAAAGACCGCCAGGTACGTTGTAAGATGTACAACGTGAATACATCAAAGACCGCCGTATACTAACCAATGTCGTCGAATGGGGTTGACAGTAAACCATACCCTAGGCCAACAGAGACATAGTCTTGACGAAGGGACTATAGCTAACGGTATTCATCACTGACACAACCAAAGTGAACCCAATGATACTTTGTCAATGGGTCGATCACGTTATGATGATTCTGAAATAGGGACGACAACTACTACTCGTGGTGATCATCGTCTAGGGGTTTCGAGCCCCAACCTGTAGTAAGGTCAGACTGTAAGGTCTCACA
This sequence comes from Scilla litardierei, assembly GCA_030789695.1. Classification (NCBI taxonomy): domain Eukaryota; kingdom Viridiplantae; phylum Streptophyta; class Magnoliopsida; order Asparagales; family Asparagaceae; genus Scilla; species Scilla litardierei. The sequence goes on along the minus strand of CM061140.1, from coordinate 130,588,219 downwards.
CCGAGTAGCATCGTGTCTTAGTAATAGGAAGATTAATAAGAGAAATTCATTCGATGAAATGGAATAGTTAATGTTCACAAGCCAGTTATGAGACTAAGTCGTAGATGCAATAGGGACATTGTTGCATTTGATGCAAACAAAAATTAAATGCGTCGTAAATTGGTTACGACAATATTTGTATGAACAAAAGCTTTGGAAAGGGTTACCTGGTTAACGGGATCGTCCCGGGCTAAACACAGGTTCAAACCGCGTCCAAATCGGAGCTTAAACGAGCCCAGAAAAACACAAAAATAGTCCAAGACAAAGTGGTTTAGACCCACTGGGCTAACGGGCCCATCCGCGAGGGGTAAACGGTAGGGGTGTGCACGGGTACAGTGTACCCAGATACCCGATCGTAACTGGTAGGTTCTGGGTAGATAATTATCGGTTCCGGGTAGGAAAATTTGGAACCGACGGGTATCGGGTCCGGTTCCGGTTCCCGTCGATAGAAAATGGGTACCCGGAACCGGAACCGATATTATACATATATAAATTTTTTTATATGTTATAATATTAAGGATCAAAATATATAAGAGTGATCCATCCTCGCTGTATCTAATTTGAACTTATAATATTAGGGAGTACAACTTGCATCCTGAAGTTCTGAGCAACGTGTAAGTTCACTAAACAATGCATTTGAATCAAAGATCATATTTTCACTAAATGGATGCACGGCCCTCTGCGACAGCGGGTGCACGCCCGCTACACAGCGGGCTCGGCCCGCTGCCGCAGCGGGCGCAGCCTGCTGGTTGCAGCGGGTGAACGCCCGCTGCACAGCGAGCTCGGCCCGCTGATGCAGCGGGCACGGCCCGTTGGCAACAGCGGGCGCGCCCGCTGCCCAGAGGGCCGGCCGCCCTCCCTCCTTGCCTTGGGCGGGCGCGCTCACTAAGCCTAGCGGGCGCGCCCGCAACTTAAACTAATAGGGGTTTTTGAAACCCCTTTTGACGGCTACGAAAATTGATTTTTTGCCCATCTTTGGGCAATTGTTTGAGGGGTCAAACAAAGTCGAAATTCGTCACCGTTCGTTCCTATGCGTTCACCATTCGAAGCCCTTCGAATTGATAGCTTTTGGTTGTTAGTTCTTGAGTTCAAGACTAACGTTGTTTTGATGATGATCAATACATTATGTTAGTATGCTAATCAATCTTATGTTTTAGTCTCAGTTTATCTTAATGATTATATGTTAATGAGACAAAGCATAAGGCTTGGAGGATATACAAGGGATATCTTAAAGACCTCCAAGAGTGATGGTGTGCTCAAGCTTGGATGAAGTCATGAAGATCATCTAATGAAGCCAAAGCTTGGAGCATGATGATGGATGGACATCTAGAGAAGCATTGTCAAAGCTTGGAGCTTGATGAAGGGAAGCTCATCAAGGTGTGCCAAAGCTTGGAGATGATGGAGAGCATCAAGGTATAGTGAGCTTGAAGACTTAGACTCTAGGAGATGCAATTTGTAATCCATGTAATTTCATTTACTTGCATTTCTCTTTTTGAGTTTAGGATTATTGTAATGCCTTGATAGATGGTCATATTCTCATGCATATGCTTTTAACCATCTTAGTGAGCCTTAGGATTATCATAGAATCCAACCCAACAGGTTCATCTAGCCCAAAGACTCAATTGGAGTCTTTGGCTCTCCTGCAGTCGCCTGCTGAAGGTTTAACAGTCGACTGGGTGATTTTCAGTCGCCTGTCGAGCCTTCTACAGTCGACTGTGATGCACAGCTCAAGTCAAATTTTCTATTGACTCATCTTGAGCTTTTCGCATCAGTCGACTGATGTTCAATTTACAGTCGCATGTACTCTTACAGTCGCCTGTGAATTGGTCGACAGTCGCCTGTGCGCTTCTTGCATTTTCTGGGCTTTTTCCCATGTTGCTAGACAGTCGTCTGTTGTTGTTTTTATATTCGCCTGTATATTTACAGTCGCCGGTGAAATGGCCTTCAGTCGTCTTAAAGGCGTAAGTGCAAAATATGCATCTCTCTCTGTCTTTTTTCCATCTTATACAGCAGTCGACTGATAAAGGCATTACAGTCGCCTGACTATAAGACAGTCGACTGTATTATTGACATCAGTCGCATGTATGCTTATCTAGTGAAAGAGTGCAGCTCTCTGTTTCTTGTCCATCCCTGCTGTAGTCGCCTGATGAAGGATATTCAGTCGACTGTCTACTTTTCAGTCGCCTGTGTAGTCTTCTACAGTCGACTGTCCTGGCTCAGATTATAGCTGTTGGGATATTTTCTAGCTGTTGATCAGTCGACTGTCTAATGATCATCAGTCAATTGTTCTTGCCATAAATTGCCAAAATCTAGCCGTTGCAGATTTCTTTCCTTTGGGTTTTTGGCTGTGTTTATAGGCTCTTCTTGGCTTCCTATATATAGATATTGGCTTAGTTCATTTAGAACTACTTGAAAGGGTTAGGAATTCATAGAAGATCATTTAATCTCTTCTCTAAGACACTCCTCCCCCATTCCCTAATTAGAGCTTCATTCTTATGCTATAGCATCTAAGTTCTAGGGAATTTCTCCAAGGGATTTCAATCTCATTCCTTTCTTGGAGATCATCTTTCTTCTCTTCATTTTTATACACTCAAGTGAGTAGTGTTAGGATTCATTCCTAGAAGAGAGAAAGATCAACAAGTGTAATCAAAGCTAATCTCAAGCACTTGGCCATTCACTTGCATGCCTTCTTCTTCACATTGGTAAGATCATATCAAGGCATAGGTAAGTGTTATTTCGTTTCACCTTTGTGATACCCCTAATTCTCTTTGTGGGAATTAGTTTATCTTATTTCGTTTCACCTTTGTGATACCCCTAATTCTCTTTGTGGGAATTAGTTTATCTCTTTGTGAGATTAGGATATTCTCTTTGTGGGAATAACCATCTTTGTGGGAGTAACTCTCTTAGTGGGAGTTTAGTGTCCTAGTGTAGGGCTAACCCTAATTCTCTGAGTGGAAGTTAGTGATTCTCTGTGTGGGAGTCTTGATCCTCGTATAGGATTGGTTGGGTCCTTGTGTAGGGCATAAATCCTCTTTGTGGGGTATCTCTTTGTGGGATTTGTATTCACTTCTCTTTGTGGGATTATAGTGAATATTGGTGTGGCTGGATGTACCCAAGTTTTGGGGAACCAGGGTAAATTCTCTGTGTTTGCGATTGTTGTTGTTGAGCACTCTGTTTAATTTCTGCTTCTTATTGTGCTTTAATTTTAGTAACTTTTAATTAAGCCCTTTGCCCTTTGCTTGCTATTACACTATTCACCCCCCCCCCCCCCCCCCCCCCCCCCCGCCTTGTGTATGTGTAGCCCTGCAGGGTCCCTCACATTGGTGTCTAAAGTTTAATGGATAAAGAGAATTAATTCGTTGAAGTTGGCTTTTATGAAGGCTTAATAAAACTTCAATTAAGCTAAAGTAGCTTAATTAATTTCTCTTCAATTTGTCTTTTATCCCACAGTGCTCGCAACGAAAGGAGAGGTGATGACTCCCTATATAAATAGGGGTGCACTCTCTTCGTTGAAAGATGCACCAAGTCCTCGATCGAGTAGCTCCGGAATTTAGAGCAAGCTCGATCTACGACTAAAGTATTCTCTCTCTCTCTTCTTCCTATTCTCCCGACTAGTCCTAGCAAGACTATGAAGGGGGTTTGGATCCAGACGTCTAAGACGCGGGTATACTCAAGTGAAACCTTCTACCGTGTGTGATCGGCTTGGAGGCGGGAGTCAGCTCGGGCAGATCGTTTCGAAGGTGCGAGGTGGCTCGGGTGGATCGAGTCAAGGCGGTTCGGCTACGAGGAGCGTCAGAAGATGGTGCGGTACATCTTGCACACCCCAGTGTCGAGATTCCGGGTATGTTCTCTAAGTAATTTTAGTGTAGTTTAATTTCGTCACAGTATAATAGATCCCTCTTGGGGTGGTCAGATCCACCCCAAGTTGGCATAGATTGGGCTAGGTTCTGGCTCTCTCAGGGCCAAGATAAATTGTTTAGCTAGATAGTTTTAATTTTTTGCTGCTTTATGCCTCTGTGGTCCGTCCGACTTAGGACGGACACAGATCTGAGCTCTGAGGGTCCGCCAAAACCCGTCACACTATCACAAGTAAAGCAATTTGCATGCATATTTTTCACAATAGAAAGCACATTGTGGAATTTCTTTAAAATAGGCTTTTTATCATTTTTAGAACCAAATCCAAGTCCTCGTCTATTATTGCCATATAATTGATTTTCAAGTATGGTATCCAACGAATGTTTACCAATTGAAAATTTTCTTAATGACAATTCTAGATTAGAAACTTTGGATTTTAATAATTTATTTTCATCCACAAGCAAAGTACATTTACTTATAAAAGCTCTCTTGTTTTCCTTCTCCTTCTTTTCAAATTCAACCATTTTCCTTTTAAGATCGTTATTTAACATGCACATTTTATCATTAAGCTCTCTAATCATATAATCCTTTTCAGTTTCGAGCTTAATTAAATCTTGCTTAAGCATGGTAATATTATTCAATAAGGAAGGACAAGAAATACAAGCAGCTTCTTCATTAAAGCATAATTTTTCTTTTTTCATCATAGCAATGGTAGAATCCCGTGCAGCAAGTTTTTCTTTAAGAATGTCAACTTCTTCAGAAATGTCACAGTTTTCTTTTTGTAATTAAAGCTGGCAGTCCTATAATCATTTAACGTGAGTTCTAGCTCATTAATCTCATTTTGCATTCCTTTACAAACATTTAACAATTCAGCTTTAGTAAAGAAATTTTACTTCATCGCTTTTTGCCATTAAGCAGAGGGAAGTGAAAGCTACAACCTCCTCAGGCTCATCCTCTGCTTCGTTGTCCATGTCCCACATTATTATTTTTGCTTTTTCTTTATCTTTAGCAACCTGAGCAGTCTCTTGTCTGCACTGCTTCGCGAAGTGTCCCTTTTTCCTGCATTTAAAACATTCAACTCTATCAGCAGAATCTTGTTCAGAATAATTTTTATTAGAATTAAAAGTGTTAGAGCGAATGAACCTTTTATGCTTTTCTGATCTTCCTTAAGGAGTCCTAACGTACTTTCTGAAATTTCTAACCATTAGTGCTATCTCCTCATCATCTTCTTCATCTTCACTAGCTTTCAGCGCAAGTAGCTTTGTAGCTTTTTCCTTCTTCTCAGGTTTCTCTCTTTCTTCAATATTTTGCAATTCAAGCTCATGGGACATTAAATTAACTACCAAGTCCTCCACCCTTATTTGTGATAGATCTTTTGCTTCTTGGATGGCGATGACTTTAGGCCTGAAAGAGCTTGGCAGCGCTCTTAATATCTTCCTCACCTGTTCAAGGCTAGAATATGGCTTACCGAGCGAGCTAGACTTGTAGACGATGTTGGTGAACCTCGCAAACATCTTTGATATGGTCTCTGATGGTAGCATGCAAAATCTCTCGTACTCTGTGCTCAGAAGTGCAAGTTTAGACTCCTTCATCTGTGACGTTCCCTTGTGCGTCACCTCTAATGTATGCCATATTTCTTGCGCAGTTAGACAATGTGAGATACGATTGAATTCAGATTTATCTAATGAACAAATGAGAGCATTCATAGCTTTAGCATTAAGAGAATAAAGTCTCCAATCATTGTCATCCCATTTTTATCATCAGGTTTATTCATCTCAACATCTCCAATTTTAATGACAGGTGGTTTATAGCCATTTTCTACAATTTGCCAAGCTCTATAATCAATAGAAATTAAGTAGATTCTCATTCGATTTTTTCAATAAGCATAATTTACTCCATTAAACCTAGGGGACGTGATACGGACTGACCCTCAGCAAAAGCACAATCAATGATATTCATGGTCAAACCTAGGCTAGATCCTAAAACCTGCTCCAATACCACTTGTTGGATCTGGATCCTAGCCTAGAGGTGAGTGAATAGGCTTATAAAAATATTCTCGCGCAAACCACGAGAAATATGTAACGCCCCGCTCCCCAAAATACGACGGAAGCGAGAGCGTTACTGGGTTCCACTTGAACCGGAGCGGTGAAGCTCGGGTTCATTAAGCGTCTGTAGTAAAACACAATGGCAGGTCCCTTGCACGCATTTCAAAACAACAGGAATAATTCATACATTACAAGCCACATCCAAAATAATAAACGTCCGTACACGAAAGAAAAACAACAAGCCTCAGCTGGGCCGAAATACAACAAAGATAACATACACCAACAACAACAGGAAGCAACTACGGCAAGCAGCAACGGAATAGCCCACTAGTTCTCCGCAGGGAGAGACTCGGCATCTACAGCGAACTCATGACTCTCCAAGTCAGGTGTCTCGTAAGGAACCTCCTGGTACTCAGGCTCGGGATCTGACATACATCCAAAAACATGAATGTATGTCAGCAAGGGTCTGCAAAAAGATGTTAGATACCAAGGCAAGATATACAAATTTATACTAAATTTTATGAGGCAATTATAAATTAAACGAGATAGCAATAAAAGTTTAAACATGCTGATTTTAAAGTAAATACATCCTATCATGCAGTTCTAAACAATCTGATGAGTAAAGTAAAGCATGTCAATATTACCGAGATAACAATTTCACTTTGCATGTTTCAAGTTAGTGTCACACGTCTATAATAGGGTTCTCGCCTTTAGGACGTGATGAGTGGGTCGTTCTTCTCACGGGGGCTTACCGTGATTGGCGCTAACCCACCGCTTACGGGTGGTGCCCTTGAAGAGAGTACCCCGTCATACGCCTAGTAGCCGCTCAATCCTAACCCCACCCCAAGAATTGTGCTGGAACACGAGCCAGCCTAGTCAACTCACATGACATCACGACAGTCACGATTTCACCTTTGAGGAGCATGATTTCACGATGTCACACTATTGTTAGTCTTTTTAAGGCATTCAGCAATTAAATAACATGAGCATTTATCTTTACACAACAATTTACATGGTTACAAGAGTGTCGAGCAATATTTACAACAATTTAACAAAAATACTGAGTATGTGAATTTAACGAATACGACATGAAAATTGATTTTTCTTCGCTAATGTTCTAAAGCAAGATATATCAAATTATATACGGTGGATCACATTTTTAACCACGGATGTCGTGGTAGTGTTTTCACGCGTCATTTCACGTGCAGGTTTTGAGTTATGTAACTTTACATGCAAAAGGCTAAATAGGCATCTACCTTCAAAAATACATTATAAATTGCACACTTGCCTGTTTTCGGTGATTTTGGTGCCGTTGGGTTCGTCTTGACGGGTACTTCGTTACGGTGACAGTGGTTCTCTGTTTTAGTTAAACAAATCACTGAATTAGAAATTTTGTGAAATACGCGCAATATTAAAATAACACCCGAATTGGGTTCGCCTAATTTGTTGGGGTCTCTGGCTAGGGTAACGTTTATTTGGCGTTGCACTAACATGGTACACATAATTTATTCAAGTTTTATTACCCTAACACCATTTCTAACATGCTGAAATCAACTAACAATTAAATAACACCAACTAAGATTAACAACTAACCAATATTAATAATTAACTAATTAACTAGGCTAACCACAAGTTTAAACATGATATTAAATATTCCACCCACTAACATGACTAAGGGACAAAAGTTAACATGCTATAACAATTGTTTAATATACCCTATAAACTAACTCTCCCTCTCTCTTCTTTAAACCCCTCTGACTTTATCTTTTACTAGGGGTATCCCTATTCTCTCGTACCCCCTTAAAGCCTAGCACACCTGCTCTTTGACTCACCCCCCTTTCTCCTTCATACTGTCTTCGTTTCTTTCTTCACTTCTTTTTTTTTCAAAAACTTGCAGGCGACAGAGAGCTCACGCAAAAGGGCAAGGGGAGGGCTTACGCACGCGCGACAGTGAGAGGGGGCGACGGACGGTGACGCAGGGGCTTCTCCGGCGGCGGGCTGGGCGATTCCGGCAGACGGCGGCGGCCTCACGGTAGTTGCACGCGCAGCTGGAGGAGGGCGGCGTCGGTGGTCCTCATGTGAGAGAGAGAGGGTAGAGGAAGAAGAAGAATGGAAGAAGTTGATGGGTTAGGAGTTTTGAAGATGAAACTTGTTTTGATTTTGTTCTGGGTTTTCTTGAAAGAATCTGAAATTTATTTTCAGATTTGAGTTTTTCCTCCCCTCTTGATTCTGATTTAAGTTTTGGGTTGATTTGGTGGTGGATTGTTGGGGATTTGTAGTAGATGGGGTTTGATTTGATGAATCTGGCTTGGAGAATTTTGCAGGGGAAGAGGAAGATTGCAGGTGGGTTATTTGCCATGTCGTTGTTGTTGTTAAAACAATGGAGGTGGGAAACAAATTGATGGAAGGGGCTGGCAGTGGGGGGAGAACTTCAATTTCATGTTGGATCTCACCAACAAAAGAGGTGGGATTCAATATGGGTTAATTAGCTAGTGTTAAAAAATTGCATCCGATGGTAGAAGTTTAATTAGTAATTCTTCATTTTTAGTTAAGGTAGATAAGTAATTTAGTAGAGTGTGATTGTTAAAATAATGACGTAATTAGTGAAAGTTAAGTGTGATTAGCAATTTTGTAATTAGGGGGATAATTAAGTTAAGATAATTTGTTAAAATTAATAGTCAATTAATAGTGATACTGTAAAAGAAAAAACGGATACGCTCTCGCGTTGACGCACAAACATAGAACTCGCGTACGAAAACATCCGGATGGTCAAAACGAAAATACGGGCATACACACAATGATACGTCTAGCAGATACCGGCCGTTACATCCTACCCACCTTAAGAAAATTCCGTCCTCGGAATTCTTATCAACTAGAGAGCATGGAACAAATGTGGATAACGCTCCCGTATCTCATCTTCCCGCTCCCAGATAGACTCTCCTGGCAAGTCGCGACGCCACATCACTCTGACTAGATCAACAGTCATGTTCCTGAAGACTTTCTGACGTCGATCTAGGATCTCCACTGGTTGCTGTTCATATGTCAGATTCGGTCAAACCGTAATCTCAGAGTAGTCCACAACATGAGAAGGGTCGCTGATATAACGACGCAACTGGGATACATGGAAGACGTCATGAACTCCCTCTAAGGACGGTGGCAAAGCTAAGCGATATGCTACTTCTCTAACTCGCTCTAGCACATCGAAGGGTCCAATATATCTCGGACTAAGCTTGCCTATCTTCCCAAATCGAATCACTCCTCGATTCGGGGAGATCTTCAGGAACACATGATCTCCTGGCTGAAACTCCAAAGGACGCCGTTTAGCATCTGCCCAATGCTTATAATGGTCCTGAGCGATTCGAAGCTTGTCCCTGATATCACGCACAACATCAACTTCTTCCACTATCATCTCTGGCCCCAAGAGCTCTCTATCATCGATGTCATCCCAACTCAGTGGCGATCGACATTTCCTCCCGTAGAGAGCAGCAAATGGCGCCATGCCAATGCTCGCCTGATAGCTGTTGTTGTAGGAGAACTCCACCAGGTGCAGATGGTCCTCCCATGAACCCTTGAGATCCAACATGCAGGCTCTCAACATATCCTCCAAGATCTGAATAGTGTGCTCCGACTGGCCGTCCGTCTGCGGGTGATACGCAGTACTGAATTTCAAACTGGTAACCAGATTGGTCTACAGACTTTTTCAAAACTGAGATGTGAACCTCGTATCACGGTCTGATACAATGCTCACGGGGACTCCAAAACTGAGATGTGAACCTCGTATCACGGTCTGAAACAATGCTCACGGGGACTCCATGTAAGCGCACGATCTCCTACACGACATAATTCACATCACGACTAGTACTAGAAGGAAATTATTAAGGTATGAGTTAGGTCATTACCTCCATATATGTCCTTGCTAATATCTTTGTGGATTGTCCAACTCGGAAAGGTATGAAGTGCGTAGACTTGGTCAATCGATCAACGATGATCCAGATCGTGTCGTTCTGCCTGGTGCTCCGAGGCAAGCCAGTCACGAAGTCCATCGTGATGTGCTGCCACTTCCACTCTGGTGATGTGCTGCCACTTCCACGCTGGAATCGGCAGAGGTTGTAACAGTCCAACAGTGCGATGATGTTCAGCTTTCACTTGCTGACACACAAGACACTTGGAAATGCTCCGTGCCACACTTCTCTTCATCCCATGCCACCAGAAATTCTGACGAAGATCCGTGTACATCTTAGTACCTCCAGGATGAATAGAATAAGGCGAACTGTGAGCCCCATTCATCAACTCCTCTCTGATATCTCCTGCAGGCACGCAGACCCTACTACCATATCTCAAAGATCCATCCTCATGAATCAGAAAATCTGTCCGAAGTCCTGCTTCAACTTGTTCTCTGATCTTCTTCAACTTAGCATCTCCATCTTGAGAAGTCTTGATCCGATCCACAATCGTCGATTGAATCTGCATGCTCATCAATGACGATGTGACTCCAAATAGTACAGCCTCAACATCCATCTCTCGCAGATCCTGCTGCAATCTCCACTGGGCTGTGAGAATCATCACTTCGGGCAGTCGACTCAAAGCATCCGGTACGACATTCACCATTTCTGGATGATACTGAAGGTCGATGTCGTAGTCTGCCATCAATTCCAACCATCTACGATGTCTCATATTCAGCTCCTTCTGGGTGAATATATATTTCAAACTTTTGTGATCAGTGAAAATTTTCACTTTCTCACTCAGTAAGAAATGCCTCCAAATCTTCAAAGCAAAGACTACTTGACCGTGCCTCCGCTCCCACCAGTGACGGGCATTATCTGTCAGCTGTTTCTTGGCGAGTTCCACCCACTCGTTCGGATTGACTCGGGCAAGACCCAAGTTATCCGCAGTGTTGCGAAGCCATTCCTCGGCCGTTAGTGGGCCCTCTCGTCCAGAGAAGCTCGTCGGATGCATTTCTCGGAACTGCTTGGCTCCAGGCTCGTAGCGAGGTGGTGGAGCAGCTGGTGCAGCCTGACGTCCCACTTGGACCAAATGGTGCTGAACCTCCAGCATTTCTCTCATAACACCAAGCATCTGGCGGATGTTGTCCTCTCCGCCTCCAGCAGCTCTGGGTCTATTTCGGGCGTTTCGTCTCCCAGCCATTCTGAGATAAGAAAAGCCCGAGTTAAACTCGCGTATGTGATCTTTCTAGATGTTTGGCCGATGAAAATATTCTCATTGTTCTGAATTTTGCAAATGCAAAGAGACGGACCTGCGTGGGCCACCACCAAAACATGTAATGCCCCGCTCCAAAAATACGACAGGAGCGAGAGCGTTACTGGGGTCCGCTTGAACCGGAGCGGTGAAGCTCGGGTTCATTAAGCATCTGTGGTAAAACGCAAGGGCAGGTCCCTTGCACGCATTTCAGAACAACAGGAATAATTCATACATTACAAGCCACATCCAGAATAATAAACGTCCGTACACGAAATAAAAACAACAAGCCTCAGCTGGGCCGAAATACAACAAATATAACACACACCAACAATAACAGGAAGCAACTACGGCAAGCAGCAACGAAATAGCCCACTAGTTCTCCGCAGGGAGAGACTCGGCGTCTACAGCGAACTCCTGACTCTCCAAGTCAGGTGTCTCGTAAGGAACCTCCTGGTACTCAGGCTCGGGATCTGACATACATCCAAAAACATGAATGTATGTCAGCAAGGGTCTGCAAAAAGATGTTAGAACCCAAGGCAAGATATACAAATTTATACTAAATTTTATGAGGCAATTATAAATTAAACGAGATAGCAATAAAAGTTTAAACATGCTGATTTTAAAGTAAATACATCCTATCATGCAGTTCTAAACAATCTGATGAGTAAAGTAAAGCATGTCAATATTACCGAGATAACAATTTCACTTTGCATGTTTCAAGTTAGTGTCACACGTCTATAATAGGGTTCTCGCCTTTAGGACGTGATGAGTGGGTCGTTCTTCTCACGGGGGCTTACCGTGATTGGCGCTAACCCACCGCTTACGGGTGGTGCCCTTGAAGAGAGTACCCCGGCATACGCCTAGTAGCCGCTCAACCCTAACCCCACCCCAAGAATTGTGCTGGAACACGAGCCCGCCTAGTCAACTCACATGACATCACGAAAGTCACGATTTCGCCTTTGAGGCGCACGATTTCACGATGTCACACTCTTGTTAGTCTTTTTAAGGCATTTAGCAATTAAATAACATGATCATTTATCTTTACACAACAATTTACATGGTTACAAGAGTGTCGAGCAATATTTACAACAATTTAACAAAAATACTGAGTATGTGAATTTAACGAATACGATAAGAAAATTGATTTTTCTTCGCTAATGTTCTAAAGCAAGATATATCAAATTATATGCCGTTGGATCACATTTTTAACCACGAATGTCGTGGTAGTGTTTTCATGCGTCATTTCACGTACAGGTTTTGAGTTATGTAACTTTACATGCAAAAGGCTAAATAGGCATCTACCTTCAAAAATACATTATAAATTGCACACTTGCCTGTTTTCGGTGATTTTGGTGCCGTTGGGTTCGTCTTGACGGGTACTTCGTTACGGTGACAGTGGTTCTCTGTTTTAGTTAAACAAATCACTGAATTAGAAATTTTGTGAAATACGCGCAATATTAAAATAACACCCGAATTGGGTTCGCCTAATTTGTTGGGGTCTCTGGCTAGGGTAACGTTTATTTGGCGTTGCACTAACATGGTACACATAATTTATTCAAGTTTTATTACCCTAACACCATTTCTAACATGCTGAAATCAACTAACAATTAAATAACACCAACTAAGATTAACAACTAACCAATATTAATAATTAACTAATTAACTAGGCTAACCACAAGTTTAAACATGATATTAAATATTCCACCCACTAACATGACTAAGGGACAAAAGTTAACATGCTATAATAATTGTTTAATATACCCTATAAACTAACTCTCCCTCTCTCTTCTTTAAACCCCTCTGACTTTATCTTTTACTAGGGGTATCCCTATTCTCTCATACCCCCTTAAAGCCTAGCACACCTGCTCTTTGACTCACCCCCCTTTCTCCTTCATAATGTCATCGTTTCTTTCTTCACTTCTTTTTTTTTTCAAAAACTTGCAGGCGACAGAGAGCACATGCAAAAGGGCAATGGGAGGGCTTACGCACGCGCGACAGTGAGAGGGGGCGACGGACGGCGATGCAGGGACTTCTCCGGCGGCGGGCTGGGTGAATCCGGCAGACGGCGATGGCCTCACGGCGGTTGCGCGCGCAGCTGGAGGAGGGCGGCGTCTGTGGTCCTCAGGTGAGGGAGAGAGGGTAGAGGAAGAAGAAGAATGGAAGAAGTTGATGGGTTAGGAGTTTTGAAGATGAAACTTGTTTTGATTTTGTTTTTAGGGTTTTCTTGAAAGAATCAGAAATTTATTTTCAGATTTGAGTTTTTCCTCCCTTCTTGATTCTGATTTGAGTTTTGGGTTGATTTGGTGGTGGATTGTTGGGGATTTGCAGTAGATGGGGTTTGATTTGATGAATCTGGCTTGGAGAATTTTGCAGAGGAAGCGTAAGATTGCAGGTTGGTTTTTTGCCATGTCATTGTTGTTGTTAAAACAATGGAGGTGGGAAACAAATTGATGGAAGGGAGCTGGCAGTGGGGGAAGAACTTCAATTTCATGTTGGATCTCACCAACAAAAGAGGTGGGATTCAATAGGGGTTAATTAGCTAGGGTTAAAAAAATTGCATCCGATGGTAGAAGTTTAATTAGTAATTCTTCATTTTTAGTTAAGGTAGATAAGTAATTTAGTAGAGTGTGATTGTTAAAATAATGACGTAATTAGTGAAAGTTAAGTGTGATTAGCAATTTTGTAATTAGGGGGATAATTAAGTTAAGATAATTTGTTAAAATTAATTGTCAATTATTAATGATACGGTAAACGAAAAAACGGATACGCTCTCGCGTTGACGCACAAACATATAATTCGTGTACGAAAACATCCGGATGGTCAAAACGAAAATACGGGCATACACACAATGATACGTCTAGCAGATACCGGCCGTTACAAAATAACACACAGTTAAAATCACAAGCAGAGTAAAAAGAGGCAATCACAGAGTACGCACAGATATACCCTGGTTCGGTCGTATCAACGACCTACATCCAGCCCCCAAGCAAATACTAGCATTAATATGTTCCTTCTGTACATCTATAATGGGTCCTAGCTCCAAATCCCCACCTAGACTGTACCATACTCAATAAAGTGCAGAACCCTATCAATCTTTTAAATGTGTATCTTGACTGCGACAACACGTCAAGACCTTCTTGTCTAGCCCCAACCAGACAAGTCCCAAAAGAACACAATAACGGTAAAGTTTCCCCTACAGAGCTTTACACGCAATCACAAATATAATGATAAAGTAAAGGGTTCAGAAATGCTCAGATTGTGATGGTGTGTCATCTCTGTTGTTCAGCACGACGTCAGTTTCAGTCTGGCACAAACGGTGTCTCGATCTGACTCATGGATCTCAAGTTGTAGCTCAAATAGCACTCTGGTCTGTGTGTAAAGAAATCTAGTTCAAACTCAATTATAACTCGGTCTGTGCACACAGAAACCCCACTTAAAAAATTACTCCACGTCAGCACTCCTGTTTCTTTTCATTTTCATGCAAGGCTCCTCCCTTCTACGATGACTCGATATAAGAACTTCAACGGCAATCCCTTCAGCGGCGAATAGACTCCACTACGTGCGGAACTCCGATGGATAGTAGACATGGCAACGGTGATGATGAACTCCACGGTGACTAGCGACGGAGGCGAGCAGGTCTTCTCGACGGCAAGAACTCGTCGCGGTATGACGTCGGAAGGTGAAGGCCCACGACAGCAAGCAGTATGGGTAGCGTTCTTATTGGCAGCTAGATGATTGGAGCCTTGAATATGATGGGGGTGACAGCAGCTCTGAAGTCCACGGCAGGATGGTGACCGGTGGCGAGAAGCGACGCGGTCTTCGCAGCTTCGACTCCAGATGCGGCGGCGGGATCTCCTCACGACGTGTGGCTCTCCGGCGGTGACAATGAACAGCGCCTCAAGCTTGCAATGGCAACAAGTATGACGGCGACTAGGCAACTCGTAGATGGCGAGATATATTGGCCTTGGGATGATAATGTGTATGGTAGCCTATGAAAGCTAGGGTTTATGCATTAGATGTAGGCCTCCTTGGGAATATTTTGTGTATGCCGCAAGCTTTGCATGTTGCAAATTTGTTTGGTGTGGCCGCGGCTTGCTAGGGCTTTAGATGATGGTATATATAGGTTAGCCCTTTGGGATTTGCGGCATGGATTAGATTGGATAGCTAGGATGGTTGCAAGGCATTTTGATGAATGGTGGGATTAAGAGATTGAGTTGGTCTAAACGGGGTTTGAATAGGAAAATGAATGGGGATTGGATATTGACAAATCAATCTAAAAGGTTTGTTCTCATCCTAATAGATATCAATCCAATCTCCTTGGCCAATTTGACTTGATCCAAGTCCAAATTGAGTTCCTCCTCTCTTTTTCATAACTTGACCAAGTCCACTTTTCTTTGTGCACAACCATTCTTCTCTTCCCAAATTTCTATATGATTAGCAAATACTCCATCTCTTGAATTTGTCAATATTCTCAAGAATTACGTTCTTGTCACTCCTAAAACACACTTAGCACACACGTTACATAACAACGCATGTTTGTCATCATCAAACTAGAGATCCTAGATCGTCGCTTCCAACAGTAGGCTTCTCAAATGGCAACTCCGTGATGTCCCATAGGTCTTGACCCTCCATGTAGATCATCATTCTGATCTTTCAACTTGGGTAGTTGGTTCCATTGAAGAGCGGGGGTCGAACGGTAGAGTGACCTTCTTCATGAGATGCAAAAGTAGCGTTGAATGTCATCGTGGTAGTATGCTATAACCTTGCTCCGATACCAATTGTAAGGATCCCCTTACCCTTGCAATACTAACAACACACTAGAGGGGGGTGAATAGTGTAATGGCAATAAATTGTGCAATTAAAATTAAACTTGTAAATGCGGAATAATAAATGCAAGAGGAATTAATCAACATAATCAAGACAAACGCAAATACCGGATTTTACCCTGGTTTCGCAAAACTTGGATACATCTAGCCACACCAATATTCACTTATAATTCTCACAAAGAGAAGTGAATACAAATCTCTCAAAGAGATACCTCACCTAGAGGATTTTGTCCTACACAGGAACCAAACCACCCCTACACAAGTGTCAAACTCCCACACAGAGAATTACTAACTCCCACTCAGAGAATTAGGGTTAGCCCTATACTAGGACACCAAACTCCCACAAAGAGAGTTACTCCCACAAAGAGAGTTATTCCCACTAAGAGAATATCTAATTCCCACTAAGCAAATTACTAACTCCTATAAAGAGAGTGTCTAATTTCCACTAAGAGAATTACTAACTCCCATAAAGAGAGTGTCTAATTCCAACAAAGAGAATTAGGGTTTCTATGAAACACAAAGTAAAACAAATACTCTTACCTATGCCTCAAGATGAACTTACTCATAAATGAATGCAAGGCATGGAAGAGGATCTCCAAGTGATGAGATTTGCTTGAAAGCACTTGGATGATTTCCCTTAAGCTTGACTTCAATGCATGAAGGAGATTTAGAGCTCTAAAAGGGAAACGAGAGAGTTTGAGAGTGGCTTAATTAATCTCTACAGATTTTCAATAGAATCAAGAAGCTCTAATAAACTCACCCCTCTCATATATATATATATATATATATATATATATATATATATATATATATATATATATATATATATATATATATATATAGGAAAATTTTCAAATGAGAACATTTCGCACCGTGCGAAAATGTTTTTATCTTTTTTTTGAAATTTTTTTTTTCAAAAATTCTTTTTTCCACCCTCATTATATGTTGTTATACCCCCCTCAAAAAATAATGGTTGAGAAATAATGTCATTTGGCCTTCGATCAAGCCATTTCATCAAATTCGCACGTTTTGAGACCGTTAAATTTGTAACGGGTGGATGGGTGCTCTAATGCCCAACGGGTTCACCCATTATTTTCCCTGGGGTATATATTTGTATGGATTAAACATCAAAAAAAGAATTTTTGAAAAAAAAAATTTCAAAAAAATAAAAAAAAGTTTTCGCACGGGCTTTCGCACGGGATTTTTCGCAACCGAAGATCACTACTATATATATATATATATATATATATATATATATATATATAATAAAAGAGGGATATTATCAAGAGAAATTGAATAAGAGATATTGGACAATAGAAATTGGATAAGGGTGATGTTATCAAGAGAAATTGGATAAGAGATATCTATATTGATATTGAACAAGATAAATTGGATAAGAGATATCTATATTATAAAAGAGGGATATTATCAAGAGAAATTGAATAAGAGATATTGGACAATAGAAATTGGATAAGGGTGATGTTATCAAGAGAAATTGGATAAGAGATATCTATATTACAAACGAGAGATGTTATCAAGAGAAATTGGATAAGAGATATTGGACAAGTGAAATTGGATAAGGGATATCTATTATATAAAAGACGGATGTTATCAAGAGAAATTAATAAGAGAATTTGGACATGAGAAATTGGATAAGAGAATTTGGATATCTATTATATAAAACAGGGAAATTGAATAAGAGAAAATATAAGAGATGAGATTTTGAGGGATAAAAGAGGAGGTGAGGAATTTTGCACATACAACCCTGGTTTTTGTATTTTTGCCTATGTACCCTCTCCACACACACCCACACGTTTTATTCTCACCCCTTCCGGCCATTTTTTTCCAGTTCTATGAAGATTTTGAATCTTATCCTACTAGGACAAAGCTTTGTCCTACGTGGCAAGTTTGTCCTTGGTGGTAATGGCAATTTTGGGGGGACTTAAATTTTGGGGGAAAACTTAAATTTGGGGAGAAACTTGAAATTTTGTAGGAAAACTTGAAATTTGGGGGAACTTGAAATTTGTGGGGGAGAAAAACTCAGCCATTAAATAAACCGTGCCCTATGGGCACGGGTAATGACTAGTATATATATATATGAAACGGGAAATAGGGTATCACAGGAGAGAATCTCTCCTGGGTCGGTCAAAAAAACTCCAATCTCCACATGTTTTTTGGAAGATCCGAGCCGTTCATCTCGATCTCCACCCTCTAAAACACCTACCCACCAATTTTCAGCCCGATCCGTGGTGTTTTGCCCGTTCATCCGCACTTTGCAAAAAGTTATGTTCACGTGAAACAGTTAAATTTGGGTCGGGTGGATGAACGGGCAAAACACCACGGATCGGGCTGAAAATTGGTGGGTAGGTGTTTTAGAGGGTGGAGATCGAGATGAACGGCTCGGATCTTCCAAAAACCATGTAGAGATTGGAGTTTTTTTGACCGACCCAGGAGAGATTCTCTCCTGTGACACCCTATTTCCCGTTTCGTCATATATATATATATATATATATATATATATATATATATATATATATATATATATATATATATATATATATATATATATTGACAACCCAGAAAAATCCCCAACCCCCTCCCCCTGCCTTTGGCTTTTTTTAGGAGGGTAAGGCGAGAGCTCGGCTGAGACTATGCAAACTGGGGGGAAACCGACGTGCCCCCAACGATATATATATATATATATATATATATATATATATATATATATATATATTTGACAGGCAAAGGTAAGATTTTATTAATAATAATTGTACAACATCCCTAACAAGTGAATCGTAGATAATTAAAATGAAGAGGGGATTGGACACAAGCGCCGTCACCCTCCACCATTAAAATATCCACAATCACTTATTAGAAAGGAGTACACAATATACATATTACATTACATATATGCAAACTTAGGGGAATGCAAAACCCCAATTAGCAAAGGGGACATTGTCAGATACATCCTCTAGATCTAATTTGCATAAAGCAATTTTGACATCCGATGCGATTTCCTCAAATAATGAAGTTTTACTGCAGAACTTTTCTTTAAATATCCGATTATTGCGCTCCCTCCAAATGTGCCAGACAAGGGATGACACAATCATTTTAACTAGGATGCTCATCGGGTCCTTCTTCCTGTATTTGTTTAGGATCATGTCACATACTCCGGGAAGGGATGTTGGCCTCATAGAAGTTATATTAAGCTTGAGAAGACTCCTCACTAGAAGGTACTTGGAATAATCACAGTCAAAGAAAAGATGGCCAATGCTCTCATCCACATGCCCAGTACAAAGAACACAGAATTGATCAGATACCCTTCCCCACGAGTGAAGCCGGTCTTTAGTTAATAGCTTACCACGAAGCGCACGGAGTAAAGCAATAGAGTACTTGGGAACATGAAGTTTGAACCACACAGCAGCCGCATAGGGGTAGGTCACTGAATGAGGCCGGGTTGCCTCCCAGATTTCCCGAAGGGAAGATTTGTGACCGGAAGCCCAACACCAGCCATCTATACCCTCGCAAATTGTAATACCGGACATTGGATCAACAATGCCATTGATGGCCGGGACATTGTGCCAAGAAGTTCCAGACCAGAAATCCCCAACGCAAGCAACTTCAGTACCAGGGACGGGATCTTGCAAGAGATATAGAGGCCCCTTAGGATGCCAGTTATCATACCAGAACGAGGTAGATTTGCCATCCTTAATAGTGCGTTTAATCAGTCGTTGCGATAGATGGCGACTCTTAAGAACAAATTTCCAGGAACCAGACTGAGTAGGGGCAGATTTAGCAATATAAAAGCCACTTCCAATAGCCGCATAGTGTCCTCTCATATAACTCGCCCAAATACCCTTGTTAGACAACACTCTCCAAGTCAAGCGTACTCCCGACGCAGCATTCAAGTCAGAGAGATGCCGAATTCCCAATCCCCCCTCCTTTTTTGTAGTACAAACCTCCCTCCAAGCCCATATATTATTCTTTCCCCAAATAAAAGTTCTGCAAATTGAATTAATGATTCTAATAATAGAGGAAGGAAACCGATACGCCTGCATCCAGAAGGCAACCATACCATAGATTACAGACCGTACCAACTCAATTTTCCCCGCAATAGAAAGGGTGGAGGAGGACCAACCAAGTAATCTTTTCCTGCATTTATCAACACGCCGAGTAAACATAGAAGCTCTGGGGTAATGAGTTGATAGGGGCAGTCCCAAGTAGGTAGTGAAAGAGGAGACCAACTTAATTCCCAATAGCTCAGACAAGTCCCTTGCATTCCGCACTCCCTTACTGAAAATTGCAGAACTCTTGTCCAAATTGACTTGAAGCCCCGATAGATGTTTAAATTGAGTCAATAACTCCTTAAGCCCATAAAGGGAATGGGAATTAGCACGACAGAAGACCAAGAGATCATCAGCAAATAGTAAGTGAGATATCGATCCTGTTCTTCGCAAAGGATGGATAGCACCAGATGATTCAGCCACTGACATGAGAAGGGAAAATGCTTCCATCACAAGGACAAATAAATACGGAGAAAGCGGGTCCCCTTGCCGCAATCCTCGGCTGGAGTCAAAGTACCCTTCAGGAGACCCATCAACTAAGACAGAGAACATAGGAGTTGATATACATTGAGAAATCCAGTTAATAAAGGTTGATTTGAATCCCATCTGATGTAGGAGAAAGAGAACGAACTCCCTATTAACACTGTCAAAGGCCTTCCGGAGGTCTAGCTTGATACAGGTTCTGGATCCCATAGGATTGCTAAAATCCCTAATCTGTTCGTGGGCGAGCAATGAACAATCCGCCAGAAGCCGATCTTTTAAGAAAGCTGCCTGATTGGGAGAGATAAGCTCTGCGATAACATGCCGTAGTCTATTACATAACAATTTGCTGATGATTTTATAAACCACATTGCAGCAGGCAATCAGCCTATAGTCACTCAGATTTGAGGCATTTGCATTCTTAGGGACCAGGGTCAAGAATGCATGATTGATACTAGGATTCATTATACCAGATATGAAGAAAGCAGAGACACCTGCAACAACATCAGACCCAATGATACTCCAATTGTCTTGAAAGAAATGGGCATTAAACCCGTCAGGACCCGGTGCTTTGTCTTTACCAATTTGGAAAACAGCAGATTTGATTTCAGCAGGGGTCACAGGCAATTCCATCCAAGTTGCCGCCTCCTCAGTGATCTTCCGTTTGGGGATGATATTAGGAAACACGTTCCAATAATCATCATGATGGTAGATATTATGATAATATAATACAGCCTCCTTTCGCAAATTTTCAAGATTCGAGCTCCTCTTACCTTCAGGGCTAATAAGATGATGCAGGTTGTTGTGGCAGTGTCTTGCTTTCAGAGATGTATAGAAAAATTTAGAGTTCCTGTCCCCAAGGTTTAACCAATCATGTCTACTCTTTTGCCTCAAATCTTCTTCCTCAATACCAAGAGCCATCCCAAGATTTTTAGATGCCAAACATTCATCTTGCTGCAGCTTAGTATCAAACTTCAAATTGGGATTTGATTGGATGGCCACAAGCCTAGACCGGCAAGCATTAACTGGAGCCTTTTTTCAATATGAGATTTGGGAACACATTCCAATAGTTGTCTTGGTTATATAAATTCTTGTAAAAGAGAGGGGCCTCCTTTCTCATGTCATCATAGCTGGAATTTCTTTAACCATGAGCATTGAAAAGGTGGCTCAGGTTGTTATGACATTCCCTGGACTTCATGGCTGTGTAGAAAAATTTGGAATTTCTATCACCCAGAGTTAACCAATTTTGACGGCTCTTTTGTCGCAAGTCTTGCTCTTCAACAGCTAGAGCTGACGCAAGGTTAAAAGCTGCCCTTTTTTCTTGTTGTTGCAACTCAATATCAAATGGCAATTGGGTATCCTGCTGTAAATTCTCCAAGACCTGGCGGCATGAAGGGGTACTCACAGAATTCCTGTGATCTGCCGCCCATAGTTTCAGCTTGCCCTTTAAAGATTTGAGATTATATACCCGCCTATGCATTGCCGAAGCCCCCAAGTGGGACCCCCAATTGTTGAGGACTACATCATGGTACCCAGTAAAAGTAGTCCAGGAGTTATAGAATTTAAATGGGTTTGGGAAAGAAGGTACCTTAGTGTGGAGATAAACGATCATAGCAGAGTGATCACTCGTACCCGCAGGGCAATATTCAAACTAAGAGTGAGGTAGCTGTTTTATCCAGTCAGCACTGCAGAGTACTCTATCAAGCCGAGCCATAATGCGACTTGCACCAACACGTTTATTGTTCCAGCTGAATTGACGTCCAATACTTTTTAACTCGATTAGACGGCAACCCCCTATGCAATCATTGAACGTGTCCATAGAAATAGGATCTACCGGGCATCCCCCTACTTTTTCAGAGGAACTACGAATGCAATTGAAATCACCGCCCATCAACCATGGAATATTACTAAGAGAATAAGAATCAGTAATTAGATCACACCAGAGAGGAGTTCTTAAATGAGAAAGGTTGTGTCCATAGACTACAGTTAAACCAAATTGGAGACCCGTCGCATTGGTGAATAAGGAAGTAATGTGCTGGGAGGAGGCCGAAATGATAGAGCTGATCCAATGTGATGATTTGAAATTTATTAAAATACGGCCTCCTTTATGGTGAGTTCTGTTATCCATACTCAACCATCCCTTGGGGAAACACTTTGAGATCCTAACCTCATTGGGTGCTTCAACCTTAGTTTCAAATAAGCAGACAATAGATGGGTCCTGCTTTTGGATCCGGTATTTGAGAACGCACGTCACGATGCATTGTTGAGACCCCGAGTATTCCAGAAAAAGACTGAAATTACACAGATTGGGAGGGTGGGGGAGCATTAGAAGAGAGTCTAATTCTCCGTCTAATTGCAGGAGATGAGGGAACTGGACGAGATTTATCTTTAGGCAAAGCCTCTTTATCACGGAGCGCAGCATGTTCGGCATCCCAGGCAGGGTTGTGCATGGTAGGGACCAAGGGAGGTTCAGTGTAAGCTTACCCTGGAGGCCAAAGTTTGGATGGATAGAAATGTTTCTGATTCAGAGATCAAGACTGCTAAGTTCCAAATAGGAAAAGACAAAGCCACATGCCCAGATGGTTTCAACGCCTATTTCTACCAACAAGCATGGGAGGTTGTGGGTAATGATGTTCTTAATGGAGTTTCATCTTTTTTTAATACTGGCCGCATGCTAACACAGGTTAACCATACCTTCCTTACCCTTGTCCCTAAAAGCACCCATGCTACTAGACTAAATGACTACAGACCTATTTCCTGTTGCAACGTTATTTATAAAATTATCAACAAGGTCTTATGTAACAGATTAAAGCATGTCATATGTGATCTTATATCCCCCAATCAGGCTGCTTTTCTCAAAGACAGACTTCTGGCAGATTGCACTCTTATTGCGCATGAGTAGATCCGTGATTTCAGTAATCCCATGGGGTCCAGGGCATGTTTAAAGCTTGATCTCAGAAAGGCCTTCGCTAGTGTGAATAGAGAATTCATTTTCTTCCTCCTTCATCAGATGGGATTCAGAGGCAGATTTGTAAATTGGATCTCGGCATGTATATCTACCCCTATGTTCTCTGTGTTAATTGAAGGGTCTCCAGAGGGTTATTTTTCTTCTAATAGAGGACTACGTCAAGGTGATCCCCTGTCTCCCTACCTCTTTGTTCTTGTTATGGAGGCATTTTCTCTCCTCATGGCCAGAGCTGAATCCAGCTGCTTGATTCAACCTATGCAAAGGTTGGGGTTTATTTCTCACCTTCTTTTTGCAGATGACCTTCTTGTATTCTGCAAGGGCTAACCCCCGTTCCTTTAAGGGGCTTAAGGATTTATTGCTCAACTTTAATCTTTTCTCTGGCCTCCATATTAATTGGGATAAGAGTTCTGCCATCTTCAGTAAAGGGGTTCGCAACCCTAGAGGCCTGGCAAATAGCCTTGGTATTAAAATGGTATCTTCTCTCACCACCTATTTGGGCATGCCGCTGTCTTCTAAATACCCAAAGGCTTCCTTATTCAGTAGACTATTGGATAAATGTAAAAAGAGGCTCTTGGGATGGTCGTCTTCTCTGCTCTCTGTCTCTGGTAGAATTGAGTTGGTTCGTTCAATGATTTATGGCATTGTATCTTCCTGGATGCAAGCTTATTGTATTCCTCCGTCAATTATACGTGCTATTACTGATGCTTGCAGAAAATTTATATGGGGCAACCTGAATATTTGGGCATGGAAGGATTTATGTGCCCCTAAAAAAGAAGGTGGAGTGGGTCTGAGACTATTGGAAGACTTGAATATGGCTTCTGGTGTTAGGCTCACGTGGAGATTGCTCTCCACCAATGGGGTCTGGGCTAATTATATGAGGAGGCATTATAATACACTTACTAGAGTGTTTTATTCCACCACGGCTAGGCCCTCCCAATCGGGAACCTGGAAATTCCTCCTTAGAACCAGAAATATCTCTCAAAAACTCATCAGGCGCCAGGTCAGAGATGGATCTTCTACTTCGTTTTGGTTTGATAACTGGCACCCCAAAGGCCCTCTCTTCCGCTTGCAGACTCCTCATCCAGGTACGGAATCCTTGTGCGTCAGTGATTTTTGGACCTCTAGTGGATGGAAGGATGAGAACAGTATCAGGCCCTTACTCCCCATCCTGCGGCCTATACCCCTTACTCACGGTCAAGATAGCTGGGCGTGGGTTTCTGGCCCAAACTGCACATTCTGTGCGGCTTGGGAAGGATCACGTACTGTGAGACCACCTTTCAAGTACTTTCATGCGGTTTGGTATAAAGAATTGGTGCCTAAGATGTCTATATGCCTACTCCGTGCACTTCATGATAAGCTTCCAACCAAAGATCACTTGTACAGGAGGGGTATCATTCAGGATCAGACTTGTGTACTTTGTGATGGTCAATCCATTGAGAGTATCAATCACCTCTTTTTTGAATGTGATTATTCCCGTTATATGCTCAACAGAAGCCTTCTCAAGCTCGAGGTCACAGGAACAGTTCCTTCTACTTTAGCCAGTACCTGTGACTTATTTCTTTCTCGTTATTCTGGCACCGATCCAATAGGGGTGCTCGCTAGAACAGTTTTGGCGAGTATGGTGTGGCACATTTGGAAGCAAAGAAACAAGAGAATATTTCAGGGGGAAAAACTTTTAAAAACAACCGTATTTGAGGAAATGGCGGCTGACATCCTTATCTCTCTGCGCAATATGGATTTTGATGGCGCCTCAGATGCTAGCACATTTGCTAATTGGGGATTTATTGATGCCGGTTAAACACCAGCATATAGGGTCTCATTGGTCTATGGTCTTTAGTGTGTTCATTTGTAATTATGGAAACGCCTAGTATAGTAGAAGTTTATAGGTAGTAGCGGGTGACGACGTTTGTGTCCTATCCCCGCTCTCTCTATTAACTCCTAATACGTACTAGCGTTTGTTCATTGTATATATTTTTTTAGATTCTAATAAAGTTATACTATTACTCGTCTATATATATACACACACACACACACATTCCGAAGTTTTCAACCGTGCTACTTCGAGCTTTCCAGGACAAGCTGTTAACCAAGGAGCATTTGCGTAAATGGATGCCTTCGGCTCCAGCACACTGCGTGTTATGCCATGACCAAGCCAATGAGACCAGCAAGCATCTATTTTAAGACTGCGAATATTCAAATTACATTCTGAAGTGTAGCCTGCTCAAACTTGGGGTTTCGCAGCCAATTGGAGCGAGCCTACCTGAAATTGGAAACTATTTCAATCAACATTTTGGGAAGAAAACTCCAGTATGTCAGCTAGCTAAAACTGTCCTAGGGGCCATCGTCTACCACATCTGGAAAGAACGCAATAGGCGAATTTTCGAGGATTCATCCAAGCCAAAGACACTTCTGTTTGAGGGGATTGCAGATGACATTAGACTCGCAGTGGGATATCTGGGCGTTGAAGACCCTACATCATGCAATATTTTAGCTAATTGGGATATTTTGGACTGCGGATGAATTTTGATGCAAAATCTTGGGCACCTGCTGATATGGGCGGCTATTATATAGCTAATCTTTGGGCGCCTGGGAATTTTCACTGCAACGGGTACCAATTATAGAGATATGGGCGGCTAACAGGGGGACAATTTGCTTCACTCGGATACACTGGACTCTGTTCTCCTTGAATTGGCCTTTTGACTTTTATTTTCCCAATTGTTGCTGTTTGTGTGAGGACGACTTTAGCTGCCTGTATGCAGAATTGTGGTGTGAGGGTTTGTTTGAGGACTGGGTGTGGGGGCGGACAATTTAGTGATGAGTGACGATGCTTGTGTCCTCTCCTGATCCTTCTGCGTCTCAACCCATACCCCTCCTTTGTACATTTTGATCATTTTTGATCATGTTTATAGATTACTTTTACTCTTCAAAAAAAATATAGTAAAGTGTTCCTAGGGTGGCTCCTTAGATTAAATCTAAGGAGTCGCCCCCATTTTCTCCCATCTCCCACAATTTTTTTGGATATTATTTTTTCATAGGATTGTTGGTCACATCATGTATGATCAACATACCAAAAATCAAGTCATTCCAATACTTTAAAAGCCCCCATCTACCCCTTGCAACTTCAACAGTCTGAAAACATGCTGAAAAACCCATAAAGTTGCAAGGGATAGATGGATGCTCTAAAAGTATTGGAATGACTTGATTTTTGGTATGTTGATCATCCATGAGGTGACAAACAATCCTAAGGAAAAATTTTCAAAAAAAATGTAGGAGATGGGAGAAAATGGGGGCGACTCCTTAGATTTAATCTAAGGAGTCACCCTAGGAACACTTTACCCATATATATATATATATATATATATATATATATATATATATATATATATATATGAACCCTATAGGAACTCTCACAAGCCAAGAAAACAGCCAAAAACAAAAAGCTGCAACGGCTAGGTTCTGGGCAAAAACATCACCAACAGTCGACTAAAGAACAAATGACAGTCGACTGTCCAACGGCTAGTTAAATCCCAATGGCTATAATATGAGCCATGGCAGTCGACTGATGAAGTCAATACAGTTGACTGTAAACAGGACAGGTGCCTGTAAATCCTTCAGCAAACGACTGCTGCATGGGATGGAATAAATCAGAGAGATGCACTCTTTCGCACTGTTTGCAGACAGGCGACTGATGGCCAGTATACTGGCTACTGTCAAATGGACGTGACTGTAAATACTGAACCAGTCGACTGACTAGCAAACTGGGATGAATCCCAGACAATGTGAGTTGCGCACAGTCGACTGATGAACAATTCTCATGAGATTGTAAATAGACCATCAGTCAACTATTCCAAAAGCTCAAGTATGAGTCAATCAAAAGTTGACTTGAGCAGTGCATCACAGTAGACTGTAGAAGGGTCGACAGGCAACTGGAACTCACCCATTCGACTGTAAAACCTTCATTAGGGGACTGTTGGAGAGCCAGAGACTCCAAATGAGTCTTTGGGCAAGATGAGCCTATTTGGGTTGGATTCTATGATAATCCTAAGGCTCACTAAGATGGTTAAATGCATATGCATGAATGAGTAGACCATCTAACAAAGCATTACATTAAACCTAGACTCAAAAAGAGAAAAGAAATAAATGAAATATTACATGGATTACATTGCTTTCCTTAGAGTCTATGGCTTCAATCTTGATGCCTTGATGCTCCCCATCATCTCCAAGCTTTGGCACCCCTTGAGTCCAAGCTTTGGCCCTTCTCCTTTTGATGTCCATCCTTACACCAAGTGTTTAGTCTCCAAAAATGATGTTCTTGAAAAGTAACCATGAGACTAAAACAAGGAAGTCATTAGCGACAACATAATGTTGTGATCATCATCAAAATAACATTAGTATGAAACACCAATACTCAACATAATGAAGTCGAATAAAAAGAGGATTAAAGTTGGATGAAATTTTTTTCAAACTTCCTTCCCATTTCACAAGTTCTGTCTTCTACAAAGATTGGTCGACCTGTGCGTCATACAAACAAAAAGCAACCACAAAAAGAAAGAATAAAAAACTACAGTACTATACATCTGACCTGAACTTTCTAGTGGGCTGCTCTCCGCAACGGGCACCTCCTCTTGTGAGGTTTGCCCGTGATCCTTCTCACCGACGGTAGGGGAAGGCCCAGCAGAAGAGCAAGCCTCCTCAGTGGATAGAAAAGTGGCAAGCGGTGCATCCAGGAACGACAGAAGATCAGTGTGTGTGTGTGTGTGTGTGTGTGTGTGTGTGTGTGTGTGTGTGTGTGTGTGTGTGTGTGTGTGTGTGTTACACTTCTATGAGTGCCTCCCTCATGTGCTATAACCCCTCATCATAGGTGAGACTTGCCCAAGATTAAGTTTGTAAGGACCGTCTACCTTGCAATACTAACAACAAACACTCTAGAGGGGGGTGAATAGAGTAATGTCAGTAAATTGTGCAATTAAAATTAAGCTTGCAAATGCGGAATAATAAGAGCAAGAGGAATTAATCAACACAATCAATCCAAATGCAAACACAAAGTTTTACCCTGGTTCTCCAAACTTGGGTACATCCAGCCACACCAATATCCACTATAATTCTCACACAGAGAAGTGAATACAATCTCACACAGAGATACCTCACACAGAGGATTTGGATTCTCACACAGAGAAATCCTCACTCTCACACAGAGAGACCTCACACAGAGGATTTAGGATTCTCACATAGAGAAATCATTTCTTTCACACAGAAAGACTTGAGCTCTCACACAGAGAGATCTCAACCAACCCTCACACAGAAGGTTATACTCTCACACAGAGAGTAACTAGCTCTCACACAGAAAGCTAGGGTTTCAATGAAATAACAAAGTAAAACAAATACTCTTACCTATGCCTTGAGATGAACTTACTCATAAATGAATGCAAGGCGTGGAAGAGGATTTCCAAGTGATGAGATTAGCAAGAATGCACTTGGATGAATTCCCTTGAGCTAGACTTCAATGCATGAAGATGAATAAGAGCTCTTGAGAGGGAATTGAGGGAGTTTGTGAGTTGCTTAAGGATCTCTTGAGTTATTCAATAGCATCAAGAAGTATAAGAGATATCAGCACACTCATATATATAGGAACCCTATATCAAACCCCAAAACCCAATAAAACAGCCAAAGAAACAATTTTGCAATGGCTAGAAACTGGGCGAAAACGACAGGAACAGTCGACTGTTGATCAAAAGACAGTCGACTGATCAACGGCTAGAAAATATCCAACGGCTATAATCTAAGCCAGGACAGTCGACTGATGAAGTCAATACAGTCGACTGACAAACGGGACAGGCGCCTGTTAAACCTTCAACAGACGACTGCTGCAGGGGATGGAATGAAACAGAGAGCTGCACTCTTTCTCCAATTCTTCGCACAGTCGACTGATATTAATACTACAGTCGACTGTCAAATAGTCAGGCAACTGCATATTCTACATCAGTCGACTACTGTATAATATGGAGAGAAGACAGAAAGATGCAGTGATTGCACTTACGCTAGACAGGCGACTGTAAACTGATCGACAGACGAATGTGCATAAAGCTCAAGTTTGAGTCAATTGAAATGTTGACTTGAGCTGTGCAAATCAGGCGACTGTAGAAGGATCTACATGCGACTGGAAATCACCCAGTCGGCTGTGTTTCCCTTATCAGGCAACTGAAGGAAAGCCGGAGACTCCAAATGAGTCTTTGGACAGAGTGGACCTATTAGGTTGGATTCTATGATAATCCTAAGGTTCACTAAGATGGTTAAATGCATATGCATGATAAGTAAACCATCTAACAAGGCATTACAATAACCTAGACTATAAAGAGAGAGAAAGCAATAAAGTAAATTACATGGATTACAATGCTTCTCAAAGAGTCTAAGTCTTCAATCTCGATGCCTTGATTGCTCTCCACCATCTCCAAGCTTTGGCACTCCTTGAGTCCAAACTTTGGCCCTTCTTCACATGATGTCCATCCTTACACCAAGTGATTAGTCTCCAAGAAATATATCCTTGAAATAAACTGAGAGACTAAGACATGAGATTCATTAGCAACAACATAATGTTGTGATCATCATGAAAATAAGATTGGTATGAAACACCAATACTCAACAATCTCCCCCTTTTTGATGATGACACACATTATGTAAATCATAAAGAATTAAAGCACAATGCTAATGATCTCCCCCTACTTATATGCACCAATTATATAATGAGCTACACAAAGGTAAATACTCATAATACCAATAAAAACATGGTGACATATAATAGGCATGGATTACATAAACCAATTGCATAGTATAAAAGCATGCAAACATGAATGGTTTATCTAATCCAATATATCTCTTCCTATAGAGATATCTCTCCACATATGCATGCAAACATGAATGGTTTATCCCCCTATAGATATGATCAAATAATGCATATATCTCTCCCCCTATAGATATGATCACATAATGCATATATCTCTCTCCCTTGACATCGTCAAAAAGGTGGACACCAAATATATCCCCCTTTGTCATCTTAACCAAGATGAGACAATATGCAAGACAAGAAAGATATGTATGATACCAAATTTAGAAATTTAGTGGGTATCAATTCACTATCTCATGCTCCCCCTAGATCATAGAAATGGTCAACTTTTGACTTCTAGGATCTAATACCAATTAAAATTAATGGAGCCATGGGCCTAAAAAGTGTATCAAAGCAATAGATATGGAAAACATCAAGCTTCAATGATACACAAGGATATTGCCAAAAACAATGAAACATGAAACATGTTGGCAATAAACACGAGGTTTGGTTTGAGACCCAAAATAACCAAATGTAAATAATGATCTCAATAAACCTCTGAAATGAGAGTTAAAATATGTCTTAAAATAATTTAAACATATAACATATTAACACCCCCATTGACATACACATGAATCAAAAATGCATGCATGTCAATAAACCCCAAGATTCCCATTTTCATGAAAATACATACATTTGAAAGTATTTTCAAAACAACATGAAACACACACACAACAATTGGTATGCAAAAATATAGCATTAAGCACAATACCCATGCAATATGCAAATGTGTGTGGGGAACCTAAACATTAGGTAACCAAACCCAAGAGGAGTTTGATTTCCTAACATAATCACACGAGGTGATCACATCCCTAACTAGAGAGTTGGTGTAACTATCTCTCTCTTGCACACTAACTTTAGTGGGAATCCATAATCTCAGGGATTTCCTAGGCAAGGGTTTTTCCTTTGCAAGAGGGAAGGATGTGGCATGCTTAGGTGTAGAAACAAATTTCTTAGCATGCAAAGAATGAGGATTTTGCTACTTAGCAAAAAATGAAGATTTTTCATTCTTCCTCATTACCCCGTGATCTACATGCTTCTTGTTGGTGTTCTTGTTGTACAAGAAAGCATGGTGATTCTTCTTAGGTGCTTTAGCAATATTTCTTGAATTTGCACCATAAGAGGAATTAGAGGTGGGTTTGGGAACCACATTTTGAATATAACCCAAACCTCCTCTATGATTTGCCGGATGTTGTTTTTCAAACAAATCGTGGAGTGAATCCCTAGAATACACAAAGCTTTTGAGCTTCTGGGATTCCTCTTCACATTTCAACGTAAGTTGTTGAATGCGAATTTCTAAGCTAAGGTTTTGAGCTAATAATTTTTCATTAGAAAGGCTCAAATCCTTAACTTGAGAGAGAAGTGTGTCTCTCTCACTAGTGTCACAAACATGCAAAGCATCATTGTCATTTACACTAGTAGATTCTAAGGCATGTAACCTACTCATAGCATTTTTAAATTTATCTTTCAATTTAGCATATGAGTCGATGCACTTACTTGCCCCATCGGAGACCACGTTGAAGCGGTATTCGAGCTCCTCGTAGGATAGCTTCTCCTCCTCAACTTCCTCATCACTTTCCTCCTCGCTAGAGCTTGACGAAGACTCCTCCCCCTTTGCCATGAAGCACATTCCTTATTGGGGTTGAGCCATGTCTCCACCTCTTCATCGCTTGAACTCGAGGAGATTGATGAAGAATCATCAAAAGCCGCGAACCACATATGAGCTCGCTCCTTATCATCCTCTTCTTCGTCACTTGAAGTGTCCTCATCGGAGTCATCAAATGTGCCGACAAGTCCCTTCTTTTGATTCTTGAATTTGGACTTGCCTTTCCAATGCTTCTTCCCTTTCCCTTTGTAATTTTCTTTGTCGGGCTTGGAAGGGCATTCGGTAGAAAGATGACATTTTCCTCTACAATTGAAACAAATAGAGTTATTAGACTT
Organism: Scilla litardierei; assembly: GCA_030789695.1. Classification (NCBI taxonomy): domain Eukaryota; kingdom Viridiplantae; phylum Streptophyta; class Magnoliopsida; order Asparagales; family Asparagaceae; genus Scilla; species Scilla litardierei. Next base: position 130,555,922 of record CM061140.1, on the reverse strand, counting down.
GGAGGCAAACTTTGAAGAAGATTTACCTTGCTTGCTTTTGAGGAACGCTCTCAGTTGTGTGGCAAGCTCCATGACTTCTTCTCTACTAGCCTCATCTTCTTCATCTTCTTCACTAGGAGCTTCTTGATGGAATTTCTTTCTCCATTTGATTGGCTCCTCCTTGGCATGGAATGCAACCCCCTTATGCTTCTCCGGCTTCTCGGGCTTGGTTGGTTGAATCTCTTGCTTGTGTTGAAGCTTTACTTCATACGCCATGAGATTCCCAATGCACTCCTCAACAGTGTATTTAGACATGTCGTAAGACTCCAAAATACCATTGGCCTTTGACTCCCATTGAGATGTGAGCGAGTCAAGGATCTTCTACACACGATCCTCTTGGGAAATCACCTTCCCAAGTCCTTCCAAAGCGTTCACGATTTCTGTAAACCTTGTGAACATCTCCGAGATGTTTTCACCTTTCTGCATCTTAAACAACTCATATTTAGATCTAAATACGCATTGTTTAGATTTCTTTACCTTCGAACTCCCTTCATGAGAAATCTCCAATGTATGCCAAATTGTGTTGGCCGTTTTGCACATGGTGATGCGGTTGAACTCATTTTAAGTGAGGGTGCAATGGAATGCATTCATGGCCCTCGCATTAAATTTGATCGAATCCTTCTCTGCTTTTGTTCTCGAAGCCGCGGGTGTAGAAGGCTTCTCAAATGGCGACTCTATGATGTCCCAAAGGTCTTGACCCTCCAAGTAGATCATCATCTTGATCTTCCAACTTGGGTAGTTGGTTCCGTTGAAGAGCGGGGGTCGAACGGTTGATAGAACTTCTTCATGAGACATGGATGAAGCGTTGTATGCCATCGTTGTTATATGCATCAACCTCTCTCTGATACCAATTGTAAGGACCGTCTACCTTGCAATACTAACAACAAACACTCTAGAGGGGGGTGAATAGAGTAATGGTAGTAAATTGTGCAATTAAAATTAAGCTTGCAAATGCGGAATAATAAGAGCAAGAGGAATTAATCAACACAATCAATCCAAACGCAAACACAAAGTTTTATCCTGGTTCCCCAAACTTGGGTACATCCAGCCACACCAATATCCACTATAATTCTCTCACAGAGAAGTGAATACAATCTCACACAGAGATACCTCACACAGAGGATTTGGATTCTCACACAGAGAAATCCTCACTCTCACACAGAGAGACCTCACACAGAGGATTTAGGATTCTCACACAGAGAAATCATTGCTTTCACACAGAAAGACTTGAGCTCTCACACAGAGAGATCTCAACCAACCCTCACACAGAAGGTTATACTCTCACACAGAGAGTAACTAGATCTCACACAGAAAGCTAGGGTTTCAATGAAATAACAAAGTAAAACAAATACTCTTACCTATGCCTTGAGATGAACTTACTCATAAATGAATGCAAGGCATGGAAGAGGATTTCTAAGTGATGAGATTAGCAAGAATGCACTTGGATGAATTCCCTTGAGCTAGACTTCAACGCATGAAGATGAATGAGAGCTCTTGAAAGGGAATTGAGGGAGTTTGTGAGTTGCTTAAGGATCTCTTGAGATATTCAATAGCATCAAGAAGTATAAGAGATATCAGCCCACTCATATATATAGGAACCCTATATCAAACCCCAAAACCCAAGAAAACAGCCAAAGAAACAATTCTACAATGGCTAGAAACTGGGCAAAAACGACAGGAACAGTCGACTGTTGATCAAAAGACAGTCGACTGATCAACGGCTAGAAAATATCCAACGGCTATAATCTGAGCCAGGACAGTCGACTGATGAAGTCAATACAGTCGACTGACAAACAGGACAGGCGCCTGTTAAACCTTCAGCAGACGACTGCTGCAGGGGATGGAACGAAACAGAGAGCTGCACTCTTTCTCCAATTCTTCGCACAGACGAATAATATTAATACTACAGTCGACTGTCAAATAGTCAGGCAACTGCATATTCTACATCAGTCGACTACTGTATAATATGGAGAGAAGATAGAAAGATGCAGTGATTGCACTTACGCTAGACAGGCGACTGTAAGTATACAGGCGACTGTAAACTGATCGACAGACGACTGTGCGTAAAGCTCAAGTTTGAGTCAATTGAAATGTTGACTTGAGCTATGCAAATCAGGCGACTGTAGAAGGATCTATAGGCGACTGGAAATCACCCAGTCGACTGTGTTTCCCTCATCAGGTGACTGAAGGAAAGCCAGAGACTCCAAATGAGTCTTTAGACAGAGTGAACCTATTAGGTTGGATTCTATGATAATCCTAAGGTTCACTAAGATGGTTAAATGCATATGCATGATAAGTAAACCATCTAACAAGGCATTACAATAACCTAGACTCAAAAGAGAGAGAAAGCAATAAAGTAAATTACATGGATTACAATGCTTCTCAAAGAGTCTAAGTCTTCAATCTCGATGCCTTGATTGCTCTCCACCATCTCCAAGCTTTGGCACTCATTGAGTCCAAACTTTGGCCCTTCTTCACATGATGTCCATCTTTACACCAAGTGATTAGTCTCCAAGAAATATATCCTTGAAATAAACTGAGAGACTAAGACATAAGATTCATTAGCAACAACATAACGTTGTGATCATCATCAAAATAAGATTGGTATGAAACACCAATACTCAACAAAGTTGTCGGCAGCTTAACGTGATAGTCCCTGTGTAGCTTAGCTGCCTGACTCTTGGCCTTTTTCTTTTCAGCTGGGAGGAGTTAGGCCGCCTTGGTTCTCTCTTCCTAGGAGCTTCGCCAGGACATCCTTAGTGATGGTTAGTGTATCACCCCTAAGTTGGTTTTGATGGCAAACAATTATTGTTGCTAATGATATTTTGTGAGATGTTTTGTGAGTGTAGAAATTAAAGTCAATAATGGTCAACTCAAGTAGGAATGGCAATATTGCGGGGCGTGGCGGGTATTTAACTACCCAAGCTTGCCCCGACCCATCTACAGGCCGGGGCGGGGCAGGTCGCGGGCCGGGGCGGGGCGGGTTCTTTCTTACCAAAACCGGGTCGGGCCGGGTCGGGCCGGTCGGGTCAGGTCATTAGTGCCATCCATATGAATCCCAAATAAAAATTTTATTTGTGAATTGGGAGAATTTTGATTTATTAGGTAATTTGGAATTGAGAATTGGCCCAATTAGGAGAGCCGTGGAATAGAGTAGGAGTTATGGGTTATTCGCTGACTGCATGATCCACATCAAAATAGTAAGGTTTTTAGAACCTCTATAGTTTACCGGGGCGGGTCGGGGCGGGCCGGGGCGCATACAAAGCCCAAGCTTGCCCCGACCCGGCTGCGGGTCGGGTCGGGCCGGGTCAAAACCGGGTCGGGCCAGGTCGGGCCGGGCGGGTCAGGCCATTACTGCCATCCCTAAACTCAAGCTTAAAGATAATAAGGACATAAAATAAAAGCTTGATGGAAAGTCAAGGAACTTGAAGCTCACATTGGATATCATAAGCTCAATACAATGACTCATGAAGATGTAAGACTTCAAGACAAGAGGATCAAGCCTATTGATGACACCAAGACTCCAAAAATTGTGTAAGTTGTGGGTCCTTTTATCATACTTATCTTAGAATGTTAAAGCTATTAAGTTGAAACTTGCACACACACTTTTAAATGATGGTTTTCAATGTTTTAAACTTCTCTATCTATTTATAAAACATTTTGAAAAGTTTTTAAATCATTTCTCACACTATTTTGAGCTATTTTCTCATGTTTCAGCAAAATAGCCGACTACTTTTTATATAGTAGCCGACTATTTTTTAAGGAAAAACGAGTATTCTCTTTGTAGCTCAAAGTAGTCGACTACCGTTATGGGACTAGTCGATTACCGTTGTGGAAATAGTCGACTACCCGTAACACAGTAGTCAACTACTGCACTATTCACAGCATAAAAAACATAGTTTCGTGATTTTCACAAAGCTGTTGATAGAGCCGTTTGAGGGGGCATTTTTGGGAGCGATTTTCAATAGTTTCTGGACCTGTATATGCTGTGATTGATGACATTTTTGCAGAACTTTAATGGTCAATTCTTAAGAAAAATACTCAAGCTTTCATCTTTTTCAAGCTCTCCAAAAATTTCCAAGGCCCTAAACCTTGTCTTGCTTTAAAAGCTTTTAAGCATCTCGGCCTTTTAATTGAGAATCCCCTCAAGCTTCATCGTGATTTTTTTAGATTCCAATTAAGTTTTCTTTGATATCTAAAGTGTTAACTCTCTGTTCCTTTTTGAGATCAAAACCTTTTTCCTTAGCCATTTTACTTCACACAAAAGATTCAACTATTGGATATAGAAATTATAAGAATTCTTCATCTTCAAAAGAGGTTTGTAAAATCCATAATTGCGGTGGTAAGTATCTGAATTGTTGTATTTGGATTGGTTATGAAAAGTCTTAAGTGTAAATGTCCTCACTTGGTGAAGTTTGGTGTTGTAGTAGAAGACCACTTGAGAAGTGGCATTGTAAATTCCTAGCAAGTGAAGCTAGGTGCTTGTTGTTGGAAACCATCTATTTTGAGGCATTTGCTCTCTTGGGTGAGAGTGGTTTAGTGGATAAATTCCAACACGGTTGGGGACTGGACGTAGCCCACGGGTGGGTGAAACAGGATAAAATCGATTGTTTACGGTTATGTTGATTGTGTTGATTGTCTCATATTTTCTCTCCATTTCTTACTTGAAATATTGTGTGTATTTAGCTTCCGTTGCATAACTCTATTCTATCTTGCAAGTTATTTAGTGTTGATTAAGTATTTAGAAGGTAACTCTTCTAAGAGAGCAAATCCTAGATGGTTTAATTTTAGCTTAGCATAATTTTTTAGAAATACAAATACCCCCCCCCCCCCCCCCCCCCCCCCCCCCCCCCCCCACCCCCCCCCCCTCTAGTGTTTGTTTACCATCTCAGGATCCCCAACACGTGGTATCAGAGCTACGGTTGCATTAGATGGTGTCAACAATGGATTCATCCACACTCTAAAGATTTGATGGAACAAACTATATGGATTGGAGAAAGAGAATGTTGAGACATATTGAGTCCCTTAAGCATATGGCATGAAGCTTCATCGAGTTTCCATACTTAAAACCTACAACTCCCACATCTGAATGGACGAGCCGAGAAGTGGAGTTAGCCATTCTACATGCTAAGGAAATAAATATATTGTTAAGTAATATCGATGATTTTATTTTTGAGTATGTTTGAGAGGCCACTACTGTTAGGAGATGTGTATGCCCTTTTGAAAATTTATCTATATGTATAAGTACATACATCTTGTTCAAAATAACAGTAAGTTGTTTGGTAAGAATTTACTTAAGTAAATAATAATGTAAGTCTTCATTAGAACTTATGTGAATTCCTGAGAATTAATGCGAGGTCAAACAAGTATCGAGATGAAGATCTCGATCATGGAGAATTGCTTGACCGTTTGTAGCATTAGTCTAAATCGTTCGTGGTCGTAGATGTTTCGAGAAAAGGATATCGTTACATCGAATAAACCATTGTGTCTTTGTCTTCATCATGGATTGGTGACAATGATCTCATGGTCGTTCGACTTGGCAAAGTCGGAGACGAGACACATGTGCTCATTAGAGAATGAGTTCACTGAACGACCCAACGAGAGTTATCACATGGTTAACACAAACTCATCTGTTAATGACAACTCTTAGTGATGATAGGCAAGTTGATCCTTAGACTTGTGGTCATAGTACATACCAATTTGTGAACGGTGTCACTTAGATCTCTGACCTAGCTTCGAGGCAGGGCTGGTTGAAAGGTCTTTGGTTGGGTGACACTTGAAGCGTGCGAGGAGAGTGATGACCAAGAGGGAATTTGTCTCTCCCATTTATGCGGAATTAGTGTCGCATGTGATGGTTCAGTCTTTAGTGAAAACTTTGGCTAAAGTATGTTGGAAGAAGTCCACCATTATTAGACTAAATACTGATGGAGACTAATCGGTTTCAAGCAATTATGGTTGACAGTAGACCATACCACAGACTTGACTAAGCGACATAGTTGTGACGAAGGGACTAAAATTGCGGTATTTATCTCGGACACAGTCAGGGTGGTCCCAACAAAACTCATATCAATGGGCTAACCACATAATGATGAAACCATAGCAAATCCTTGACCAATGTGATATGGATAAACTTAGTAGAGTCATAAGTTTGATCCATAGTCGCTATGGTGCATCATAATCAACTAATGACATTATGGTATTATTAGAATTTGACGTATGTCCATATACTAGACATCTTAGTGATATAGTCATGATGAACAGACCAGATTGTATAGTAGCCATCACTGATAGGCTCAGTGGATTGAATGTGAATACAGTCTCATACCAACTAGATAATTATGATTCTGAAATGAATGATCATCATACGTAGCTAGCATCATCGATGTACTTATGATTACGTGAAATAATCATAAAGAGTTGTGACCATCTTGATTGAGAGAAGAACTCATTACAAAGAGTTGTGATATAAGCAGAAAGTATCTGTAAAAAGTTATGAACTCTTGGTTTTGAAAGAAGACTGAATAAAGCATCTTCAAGACCAAATCCAAACACCATTATAACACTGAAACTTAACAGGATCATCGCTGGTGATGGTATACATCCCTGTTGACCATATAATGTCGTTGATGGTTGGTCGTTGGCTAGTTACTGGTTGACCAGCTGCTGGCTAATTAAACTGGATAGCAACATGTGGTTGACCATCGAAGGCCCGCTGGCTACTAGCTGGTAACGATCGGTGGTGGTGAATTGCCATTAAGGGTTGGATTGGGTTTGGATCAAAGGTTGAATTATGACTTGAACCTGACTCGAACTTGACTCAAACGACTTGGTTAGAGTCAAGCTGGTTCAGTAGTAATTTTCTTTTAGTCCCGCATATAATATAATAACAAATCTAAAGGAAAACCAACGTGGAATCCTAACCATCATCTTCCTTCCAAAATTATATCCTTCCCTACGCTTCTCTATGTTCTCCTTCTAGTTTCCTTCATGTGAGAAGGAATATGCGTAGCTGCTTGCTGGAGTTTTGTATTTACAAGTGCACGCTTACGGAACCAGATGTCTTTGTATCCTAGAGGGTATATCGTCAATCCTACCTTGCGTTGTGATGTCTCCAAATGGTGAAACTCTACCTTTAAGGACAGTGCCTAGCACCCGTCGACCACGATAAATCCATTCTTTTTGAATTAAAATTATTGTTTCATCCTATTTTGTATTAATATTTTCCAACAATCTTAAAGATAAATCATGGATGTTGTTATTGTAACTGCTAAAGCACTTACTGATCTCTCTAAATTGAACCATTTAGTAGTAGTTCCTGTAAGAGATGATAAAAAGGAATTTTTAGCACACTGGTTATGATTTTGAACTCATCTATTCCAAACTTGAACAAGAAACTGATAAAGAACTCACAAATTGGGAACGGACCAATAAAATATGTAGACACATCATTCTTAACACACCGCCTAATAAACTCTTTGACATCTACTGTCCTTGCGAAGTGGCTTCTGAAATATGAGATACACTTAAGAATAAATATGTCCTAAAAGATGTTGGTACCCAAAAAGTTGCTTATGTAACTATCTTTATTTCTCCATGACCGGAGATAAAGATGCTTCCTTTTAAATTCATGACTATCATGTAAATGTCTTCTCTCATATTCAATTTACAATATGCTGCCACGGGAATTTGTATGTGAAGAATGCCTGCCTGAATCAGCCTGCAAGTTTGGGTTTGTTTCAGCTTTAAATTACATTTGTTTCCTGGTTTCATTGGCTACCTTCTGGCTCTTTGGTATACAGTCCGAATAACAACAGTGAATTTAGATATTTTAGATACATTGGCCAGAGCCTTGTATCAGAATACCAAATAAAACCGAAGATAATAACAAAAAGAGCTGAGGATGGCCCTTTTTACCTCAGATTGCATGCAACCTTTAGTATAAACATGCAACAGAACGCGTACCCAAAGCTGTGATTCATACTGCTCAAGTGCCACTTCAACACTGCAAATGCTTTAAAAAAAATGGAAAATTTTGAGCAGATCCTGCTGATAGTTCAGACCAAGTGACCAACCAAAATGTGTTAAGCACAAGTCGCACAAAAAGCCAGCTTTGCTCCCCATTTTTATCCCATTAACCCGCAAAAATAGCATTTATCCTGTCTGAAATAGTAAAGAACAAATGATTTTATTCAAAAAAGAATAAAGAATATGAATGCAACATAATCAGCAGGTCAGATAATCTCCATGTCTCTTTAATGCAAGACTTAATGATATCGTTCACTCTAGGTCATGGCTACTAAATATCATCCAATCTTAGTGGGCTCTGACTTCTCTTTCCACCACCCCCCTGAACCGTCTGGTGAGATTTTCAAACGAACAAAATAGACGAGAATAAGAAAAAAAAATTAAAAAATAGATAATATCACCCCAGTTTCAAGAAAACAATGAGAGTGATAACTTTGTGGATCACTGCTATGGGAATTTCCTTGAGCCTGATGGTAGAGCTTAATTGCAGGTCAAAAAAGAAGATCATTTCAGCACGTTGCATTTGGTCCTATTCTTTTTTTGTTTTCAACTACGTGACCATCTACGAAGAATTTACAGGTCGCAAATCCGAACTAGCTTTGACACAACGAACCTGCAAAGAGAAAAAAAAAGATGATTTAGTTATTGAGAAATAAAAATTATCAGCCTGTATTCAAATATGATGAGATTACCCTGGGTGATGATACAATGACCATAACTGATAGCATGTATTTGAGATATTGAAAGCAATGCATTAACTCGTCTCACCCGCACTGTACAAAACTACCGTTAACTCCCCGCTGCCAATTGTAGATTGTTTGTAAACCAGGGCTTGCAAAAACTACCATAAACTCCCCCCCTGTTAATTGTAGGTTGTTTGTAAACCAGGGCTTGCAAACAATTGTAAGCCCTGGTTTACAAAAAATCTACAATTGGCAGGGGATTTTACAGCAACAACAGATACACTGTACATGTCTTCGCATAATTCAAATGGAGAAACCCACCATCCTTGTCATAACTAGAAATCATAGAATCAAGCAGCTCTAACTGATGATACAAATAATTGAGTGTAAGGTTTTTTTTTGTTTCAATATCTTTTTGATGTAAAACACGAGGTAGACTAGTACCATTCAGCGCAGCATGGTAGATTCTCTTCTCTGGTAGCCCAATATCTGAAAGTAGTAAATTACCCTGCAGAAAGACGAGCGAATTATATACTGAAATGATCCAGATTTATCAAAGAAAGTTATTTAGTAACACATGAAGACAAGTTCAACTATTTATTGGATCAACAGAACCCAGAACAAATATTTTCTTGCAACTGATGCGAACATGCATGTGTGTGGTCAGTGGCGTAACCAGGAATTTTTTTTGCCCTGTGCGAAAATAAAGATGATGTAAAGAATATTTTTAATGATATTTATGCTGTATTAACATATGAATCAAAATCAAATCTAATGTCCGAAATTTTTTACGGTAAATTCATAATTACCAATGAATATATGTAAGAAATAAAAAATTTCCTCTCTTGGAATCAAACCCATAACATGTAATCTCATACTCAATTGTCTGAGACACTAGGTTATAAAGAAATGGTGATAGTACAAGAGTTTTTTTAATAAATAAACAAGTATGTAATATGTAAGAAAAGAGATTTTTCTAATGAATAAACAATTATTGTATATAATATGTAAGAAATGTAAATTTAAAATGACTACGCTATTGTACGTAATGGTAAGAAAAGAGATTTTTTAATAAATAAACTAATATGGTATGTAATATGTAAATAAATAATATGTAAGAAAAGAGAGTTTTTAAATAAATAAACTATTATGGGATGTAATACGAAAATTAAAGCCTCCCCTGGGAACCGAACCAAGGACTTATTGTCTAATCCTCAAAGGCGTTAGCCACTTGGGCTATAAAGAGGACGTGATGAAGTTTAGTAATAGTATATTGTTAAAGTTTTTGCCCTGGGCAGCTGCCCAGGGCACTTTGCATGTGGTTACGCCCCTGTGTGTGGTTTATCCCCTGTTTATGAAGTGGGGGAAACAAAATCACATCATGGCTCTAGTCTTTATATCCAAGGTAGACCCCCCAAAAAATAATAATAATAATAATAATAATAAAATAAAGAACTAGTGGTTAGATACTGGAGATGATGATGACGTGGGGGAGAGAAGAAAGTTATGGTGGTGGTGGTGATGATGGTAGTCACCACAACACCTAAGAGAGATGCTATAATACTATGTTGAAATAGAAAATGAGCCGCACCTCACATCTGAGCATTAATGTTGATTATATAGTAGAGAAAAATTCAGTAAAATTACAAATTATATTCTAATTTTGACATCAGAACATATTCTATTTTCTAATTATAATCTAACTACAATTCGTTTCATCTACCTAAATTTACATCATCCAAATTTGCATCATATCTTGAATTTTTTCATGGTTGTTCCATTATATCATATGGACACAATAAAAATAAAAAGAGAAAGAAGAACCCAGAGTATAATGTGTACCTCAGCAGCCATGAACGTGCGAACATTGCTAGCATATAGTCTGGGATCCTCCTTTTCTTGTTGGGAAGGATAGTAGACAGGTAGGCGGATCACTTCAATATAATTAACAAATTGGCAAAGAAGCAAGAATACATGGCGCACCTAACAAAAGGATTTTCAAAAGGTTAAACATATTGCTGATCATACAATTGATGAGGAAAGGACCAATGGGACTCCAACAAAGCAAATGATTCAATACCGCAACAACAACAACAAAAAGAAAAAAGTATCTTCAACAGATGGTCCACCTATGCAGCCAAACAAGGAATTAGAAGCTACAATGTTAACAAATTTCCTCAGTTACAGCCTTTATACTTAAACTGATTGCTAAAATATGAGGAGCCTGCATAGGAAAGCAATATATGGATAAAAAGGAAAATACCCTATTCCAGCTGTACATTACATGTGTACATGGTTCTCATGGTTTCAAAATGGTCCGGCGGGGCCCAGTCCGGCCGGGCCGGCCCGGCTTTTTTGCCCTTTTTAAGCCTCAGAGAGGCTTTTTGCATGCAAAAACCCGGGCTGGGCCGGGCCGGGCCGGGCGCCTCAGCCCGGGACCGGCCCGGGCCGGCGGGCCCCGGGCCGTTTTGACACATTGACATGGTTCCCTAAAACACATTAATGTGAAAGATGTAAAATAAAGCAGCGATCACATAGGCACATGCCAGCACACATGTCCCAAGTTTTTCTTTCTTTTTTCCCTTTTTTGGTTGTAGTGTGGGTGGTTGGAGGGAACATAAATGGTACCAATTTGAATATTCATAGCCCAAAATTTAACTGACGGATCTGTAAGTGGCTATTGAATCTGGCACATTCAATACAAAATAAAAGATGAGGAAATAGAATATTTTCAAAACTCAATCAAAGCTCCACGCAAAGCCGTTGTCAACTTAGGCTCCATACATTCGTTAATCATGATGGAACTTGCTGATAAATTTAAATCCAACAATCAGTCATACTAAGCAAGATTAGGGGTCTCGGTTTCGGTTTCGGACTTGCGGGAATTTTGGGTTTCGCTCGTTTCAGCAGTTTCGGAGTTAGAGTTTCATTTCTTTAGTATCGATAGTTTCAAATACTTAAAAACTATCAAATACTTAAAAACTAAAGTATTAAATACTATCAAATACTAATCAAATTTGTATTGCTAATATGTATATAAATTTGTATGATAATATCAATAATTAAAAATACATATTTTCTTGAATTTAGAAGTGTTTTGCTATTCACGTTACACATTTTTCTAAAATATATCACTTTTTTTACTAGTTTACCATTCCCTTGCCAAAAGATAATGGCAAACCTGTAAATAAATGGAACTGGTTAGCAAAATGTGTAGGTGAATGATAAATAAAAATTTCAACCACCCATCTCTATAATGCTGCCAGTCAATTACACATTTGATAAGTATTTTACATTTATTTACAAGTTTGCCATTTCCTTTCATTAAAAGGTTTAAACGAGAATGTCAAACTTGTAAATAAATGTAACACGTTATCAAGATTTGTAATTTGACTAAATCACTCATTTAAAACAAAACAAATAGCAAAGGGTTTCTATCATGCAGCTTGGTTTCGAATTTGATCAGGCGGCAGGGGTTTGCGGCAGGGGTTTGCAGGGCTCGAGCGTTAAATGGCTTCGTTCGGCTCGATCCCTCATTCGTCTGCTCTTTCAGCGTGATCGATGGAGATGACTGTGCGGTTCATCGGCTCTTCCAGCGTTTCTAGCGTGTCGTTCGTCAGCTCTTCATTTTCATTTCACGACAGAATTTTTAGAGATGGCATTAGATAGAGATTAAGTTAGATAAAGTAAACGGAAACTTTCCACCCATTTCTCATTCTGCGTGATATCATCCGCTTTTCTGAATGAACTTTCTCGTAAGTAAAGAGCCCGAGTCCAATCCGATCCTACCTACTAGTATGTCTTCATTATACTTTTCTTGAGATTCTTCATCTTCCTTTTTTTCTATTTCTTCTTTCTATCTGTTTTTCTTTTCTTGTTTCTGCTACTGCCTCCTTTGTTTCACACTGTCTTCTTCTTCCTCTGTCTCATATTGAAACCTTATTTCGGCCGAAACAAAGTTTACCTGGACGTATCGATCTCGTTGGCCTCCGAGACCTATACAATACGGCCGATACCATGTGGTATCGGCTGAAACCTATATGATTTGGATCTTCGATGAGTTGATCTATCAGTTTTTTTAGATTTTGAATATATTTGGGTCGAACGCCGTTCGAAATGAATGGGGGCTATGGAAGCAACAAATTCCAAACTTTATAAGAACGAGTGCGTTGGAGTGGTTGGGATACATATAAGTTAGATCTATGAAGTTGCCTTGTACAATGGTAAACTCAGTGTTAACCTAATTTACTCCATACCCCTTAAACTACAGTTCCAACTCATGCATTCCAATTCATGGTGCATTCACGATCTAGATCACCAAATTTAGCGAGCAGAGAAATAAAAGAAGAGCATTGATGACTAAATGATGGAATCATTTGTATTATTTACCTCCAGTATTTACTGTTTTTTAATATGCTACGCTTAGTTGTGGTTATCGGACTAACACTACACCATTACGAGTTTGAACTTTGATTATTTGATATAATTAAAAATGTAAACATGTTTTAAAGTAGTTTTTATAGATATTAAAAATGAAAAAAAAAATCAATTACCATAATCCTTAATTGTACATATCTAAAATATGCATGCATGCCACATCTCTGTCAAAATGCACATGATAAAACATGCATGGTTATCTCTACTATTTTAAGCAAAGCTAAGTGGGTCTCCAATTTGACACCAACTCGATGATTTTGCGACCATTGTCACTCTTTTCCTTCTCTTTTGACCTTCTTTGGAAATAACAAAATTGTATGCAATTAATGACTCTCTGATAGTTAAAAAGTTTAATTATACATCTCTCCGACTTCTAATGAAAAGACAGACACATAGAACATATTTAATTTCTTTTCATTTTTCTATTGCATATGCCCTTGCACATGCCAAGAGATATAGTTGAAAATAACACTATAAAATGCTCCCGAGCACACCATAACCAAAAATATCAATCATATTAAGCGTACCCCTTCGTACTGCATCGAGCTCAAAGTACTGTATTGTGTGAACTCGTGTTCATACCAAGAACCAAAATGCACCATGAATTTGGTAACATTGGGTAACTTTGACAGGAAGCAAGCTTCAAACTTAAGTGGGATGGAAAATATCAACATGGGTTGCATCATGTCAAAGTTTTCGTCACATTTGAGGTATACTAGCATCAAATTGGGTTTGTGGCGATTGATCAAAATAACAAATAAGCCTTTGTTCCAAACTTTTGGGGCTGTCCACAAATCTTTTTCTTCTGCTTAGCTCGTATGGGCCATTTCCTAGGTTAATTGCTCCATTCGTGTTCTTGGAGATTGGATAAGTCACGGTAAACTCATGGTCCAATCCAAATAACAAATTTGGTGGGAACAAGGATCCACACCACATCCTTTTTATTTCAGATCTGATTGCATAGGCCAATGCTGGGTTATGCTTGGACTTGCTGACCTAAGCTAGCCCATCTGAGGTAAGCTCAATCTAATATGCTAGCTGCAGGTGGGCTAAATAAAGCATGAAAGAACCATGTGTGTACCACTTTGTACTAACTTAACCAGAAACACAGATATACACGGATGGCTGAAGTTACACAGTTAGGATACAAACAAATTAAACCAAGTGCATGGATGTCCTATCCTAAGTACATCTGATAATAATTAGTTCTAAAGTATGCATTAAGGTAATTAATTATAACTTACAGCCAACCTAAACAGAAGGAAACATCCAAATGCTTGTCTTTTGGTAAGTTCCATATAATATAAGTGGCTGCAACTCTTCAAGTATGTTGAAAAGACTAGGACGGTCATACTTGGGTTGATTTGTACTGATTGTACCAGAAATCTAGATATACCTGTGGCTACAATTCCATAGTTGTGAGCCAATCAAAACAGGGTTCTCCTAAGCATCACTGCTAATACTTATAAAAGTGTGCATTCAAACGATACAATTGAACTTATAGACAAACTTAAGGAAGCATTTAAATGCTTGTCTTCTCCCCACAGTTAGGTCGGATCCCAGCCAGAGAAGACACATCTAACCTGATATTTTCGTAGAACCTCAAGACCCCGACCTTCAAGTTCCTGAGTGTGGCAGAGATAATAAGATGATCATGCAGCATGGGATACCCGTTCCTTAGAAACTAATGGATGTACATTTTTTTCATTTCACAATTTTTCAATGGTATTTTAGCCATAGCTTTCGCCCCTAACCACAAACTGCCGCTGTCTTTGGCTCATTTGGCTCATCTTGATGTTTGTCATCATCTTATCATGAAACGATCCATGAGCTTCACAAGTAATGAATGAAAAGAACCTTATTCAGGAGGATATGAAAATTTCCCTTAAAATTTCCCAAAAAAACGGGTCTTCTTTGACCCAATCCATTGGGAAATGAGTTTTATGAATCAATGTTAGAGGTCTCGGTTTTGGTTTCTGTCATTTGGGAATTTTAGGCGTCGGTCAGATTTCGCTTGTTTCGGTGGTTTCGAAGTTTCTTTTCGTTACGTCCATATTAGTAGTTTCAAATACTTAAACCCCTATTAAGTACTATCAAGTACTAAAGCATCAAATATTTTTTATAAGTTAAATATTTTGCTAAATATATGTAAATGTATTACACTTTTTTGCTAAATACATTTTGCTAAATATATTACACTTTTTGCTAAATATATCAAATAGCTAGTTTTCATATTCACTTAACACATTTTGCTAAATATATCACTTTTTACAAGATAATGGCAAATCTGTAAATTAATTCGTCATAGTTATCAAAATATGTTAAGTGATACAGTGTTATAAAAGACGGTTTCATTATGCACGTGATCTAGGAGCGCATAGCGCATAAGCGGATTATGCAGCCGATTAAGCAGTTTATGCGAAAATGAATATTTTAGTAAATAAATAAGCAATAAGTTTATGTGTTTGTGTTTGTGTATATTAAATTAAAAAATCTTAAAAGATAGGAACAAGAAAAAATCATACCAACTTTTAAAAATATGGATTAATTCATACTAAAACACCAATACCATCAAGACGATTAATACATAAAATAACTAAAGTCTAATGTTTAAAGCAATCTACACACAACATAAATATTTAGTTTTACGTCCAAATCAAAAGCATATCAGACACAAGGACTTTGAAATTAAAAAAACTGATTTTTATACTTAATGTGTAATGTTTCTTAACGGATTGGGATTTTTTAGTTGTCGATCATGTGCCCGCATATTCTCATATGCGGGTGCACAACATTTAAGCGGCCGATTATGTGGCTGATCGCATAATTCAGTCGCATATCTAATTATTCATGCAGCCAAAGGACGCCTTCGCATATGCGAGCACATATGCGAGCGCATATAACTTGTTTTAGAACACTGGGTGAACATCAACAAATATCTTCGCCCAAGTGCTGGTCAAATTACATAGTTTACATTTATTTACAAGTTTGCCATTTTATTTATTTAAAAGGTTTAAAAGAGAATAACAAACTTGTAAATAAATGTAACAGGTTTAGCAAAATGTGTAATTTGACTACCATAACTCATTTCCTGCTGCTTCCATCGGATTTTTTTTCTTTTTTTGAGCTCAGGCTAGTTGCTGGAAGAAGATGGGGCTCTAAATGAACTTCAATTTTCCTAGCAGGTAATCAGAACTTGGGAATAGATTTTGACGAGATTGGGAGTGGCAATGCCACTATGTATGTTTTTTTAATTGTTTCCTCTTTTGTTTTTCCTTTTTTCCCTCTTTTTTAGCTTCAACTATTTTTGATTTCGACAGAATTGATAGATCTTTCCTTTCAATTTCATTTTTTAAACTATGCTTCTGTTTGTTTTTGCGATTTTGAGCTCTCGATTCCATGACTGCAGTAATTTTTTATTCTTTTCCTATGGTAGGCCAAAACCGAGCCTCAAGGGTCGTTTCGGATCAGTCCCATTCGAAACCGATCCGAAACGGTCAAAACGTTTTAGTTTCGGCCAAACCCTAGATCCATGCTATGAATTAATTGCAATTTGACTATTTGCCGTATGAATTTCAATTTGCACACTTAATCTTCTCAAGAATCAACAAAAAATTGGTTTTTGATTCAAATGTCTTAAAATTATTTAACATTCTTAACAGTCCTCAACATAACTTTATGATTATATAAGAAATTTTAGCTTATATGCTGTACAGCATTCCCTGGAACCCGCTATTCAAACTATTTACCAATCATCTTTTGTTCTCCTGAAATTTTAAGTTCACTCCATGATTATAGATCTTACCTCTAGACATGATCATGCGCTGAAAGGTAGCTCCTAACTTTTCTTGACTTAATTTGATGGCATTTAGAATAAAGTTTAATCATGTTCATGGATTAATTTAATTTGATAGTTCATCTAAGTCACTTTGGCGATCCACATCATACAACTTGGTTTTTTATGGTCATAGGACTCCCTAGAAAGTTTGATAGAAATCCAAGCCCCTTAACATGATTTCCAACAAATTGTTTACCTACTTGCATTTGACTAAATGGGCTATTTCTTATCAGCAAATAAATTGTTGTATTTGTTGAAAAAGTCATTCTTATTCATCCTTTGAGACACCTACCAAAGGCACAATATTCAAACCAAATTGAAACACATTCAAAATTTGAATTTAAGCCCAAATGGTGTAGCTAAATGAGTCCGGAAGAAACCTAATCAGTCTGAAAATTGGCCAACTTGAAACCAAACCAAAGTCTCATTGCCACCTAGGTTCTACTTCCTCCCTCATCATACATTCACTTCACTAATCAAATCCATCCCTTTCTAGAATCCATTATCACTTCATCAAAACCTACACGTATCACTTCCTGCCAGAATCCAGACTCACTCTACTGCTATAAAAGAACCCCAATATTCACATTTTGCAAAAACAGTGAAGTAGCATATTCATCCATCATCATCCTCTAGAATTTCATTAGAGAGACTTCATTATGAAAAAAGAAATAATATCCATTGTTTTAAAAATCCACTGATACGGCCAATATATCCCCTAATATATCATTTTTAGACCATAAAAATACGATATGGTCAAAAAAGGTTATAAGGTTATGAGCTCATATTCGCCGATATGGCCTATGTTTGTTATTTGCATTATTTTTACTTGTAAAAATAGTAGTGTGATATTAAATTTTATACCCAAAGCTACTTATATAAGTATTTTTTTTTTCAAATTAGTTATGCTTTTCCATCTTAATTAATGGCATGATAAAATTAAGAGAATAGGAAGGGAACTTTGTGATGACTACATAACAAATTGACAATGATTATTGATGTAAAGGATAATGGCATAAGTCTTAATGAGTTTTTTGCATTATTCAAGAAATTTTCTATAAATTTTGCATTGCCTAAAATATTTATATAAATATTTTGATATCTTAAATAATGATTAGATTCTTTCTATCGGAATTACCTTGCTTCTTATGCCATTGTTGCTACCCTATCTTTGGCATTGTTTGCTACTTCATTATTGTTGATGTCTATTCTTATTTTTCTTCTCAATATTGGTATTCTTACTGATTTACTTATCATTATTGTTTTTTTACTTCTTTTGATTGTCGCTTCACCTATTACAACAAGAGTAGCTATTGTCGCTATTACCTTGCATAGTTGTGAATATAGCAGACAATTAATAGCTAATTTTAATATTAGACAGAGGAAAGAACCAAAAAATAGAATAAAAAGAATGTGAGAGGAAAAGATGAAGTTTTGCCACAACGCAATTTTGCATAGTGTAGAATGAGATGTAAAATCTTTCAATGTTTTGTAACGGTTTGTGATACCTTTGTCATAACTCATATTGTTTTAAAACTTGTTAAAACTATGATATTTTCTCATAGTTTGCGATTCATGTCATGACTCACATAGTTTTACATATTGTATGTATGAGATTTAAAGCTTCTATGATTTTTAATGTTATTTGTGAAGCATATGTCCGCATAAAATTTTGCATATTTTAAATGAAATTTAAGATCTTATAGTATTTTATTATGATTTTTGATGCATATGTTATGGCTCATATTGTTTTAAAAGTTGTTGAATAAGACCTTAAACTTTTATGATGTTTTTAGCGGTTTCTATTCATGATTTATAGCTTCATATAAAATATATTCACATCTTCATGTCATTTAACCATATTCATGGTAACATATTGATATCTAAGATAATATAACTACTCTTTATCTATCAATATTTATATAAATGTAATATCTGATATGTGTAACATTTATTGATATGTACCCCCAAACACATCCCCTAATATTCGATAACCGATATAAAAACTTCCCATTAGATTTAGATATTTAAAATATTGACAATATCATATTGGAAACAGGATCTACAAAAAAAGATCATGCGTTCTCCCACTCAATTAGAAGATATTTAGAAGGTGGGTATGGAGACCTCTAGTTTCTCCTTGGTAGTCTAAAGTCCAGGCAAACCAACCTCCAACACTAATCTTTAAAAGTTGCAATTACTCTTGAACCATTCCCCTCATTTTAGTTCTAGTTGCTTTCAGATTATGCTTCTTGCTTCTTTTGTGCAATATACTTTATAATCACTTTAAACGTGTTTGTGTTCCATTGCTTATTATTCTATTTTAGTGAATGCCAGATGTTGATAGGTTTTAATAGCAATTTGTAGGCGGATTGTGTTTCTAATTGATCCCCCCTCCCCACATTGAGTTCCAAGAAAATCTCAGAATAGAAAAGAAGTGACCTTCATCCCATGAATGGAACAAAGTAGATCTCTGCAATTTCCTT
This sequence comes from Scilla litardierei, assembly GCA_030789695.1. Classification (NCBI taxonomy): domain Eukaryota; kingdom Viridiplantae; phylum Streptophyta; class Magnoliopsida; order Asparagales; family Asparagaceae; genus Scilla; species Scilla litardierei. The sequence goes on along the minus strand of CM061140.1, from coordinate 130,536,414 downwards.
TTTTCCGAGAGTATATGCTCTAAAAGCATTTCCAACACCAAACATACAGTTTTATTTCATTTTCTTTTAGTTCTTTTTCTTTTTTTGGTCTTTCGTTCTCATGGCCTCTTTTATTTTCATTTTGTTACATTGCACTTTAACCATGTGAATAATATCAAGAAATCAAATTGATTGCCAAGGAGTAAACATGAACACTATAAGGAATCAAGAGGATACTTTAATGTCTACTAGATTTATTTTCTCAAAATGTGCCCCCTTAGCCTCTTTTATGGTTTACTCTGACTTTCTTCCTTTCTCTTTCCTTCGTATTTCTTGTTCTTTCCATAAACGTGTAGGTTGCGTTCATAGAATGTGCTGCATATAACAGCCGATAGGAAAAAGGTCATTGTTTGGTTGGGGGGGGGAAGATCGAAACAGTTAATTTGGCAAAACATTGGTAGGCATACTTTATATGTATTATACATGCAAGGTACAAAGTACAAGAATGTTGTTGCATCGGTGGTACCGAGCGCATGAAACATCGTTGCCAGAAAATCTCCCAAAACCACTTGCTATTTTGGAACCACAAGGAAATGAATTCTCTGTCAGAAAACATCAGTTATACGAATTCTATAAGGGCACACACTTAGGACTATAATACTGTACACAAACGAGGTGAGATGTCCGATTACAGCTAAAACTAACTTCACATATGACATCTCCACCAATACTATGAACGCTTGTAGTTTTCAAATATCATGCCCCTTTTCTTGCTTCCAATTCATGTAAATCTTTTTATTAGTTTTCCACTATGAATTTTTTGGTCTTAATTACTGATAAGAACAACACAATTTGCAGAAAACCAAATGTAAAAGCAGAACCGAAATAAATTGTTGAAAAATCTTGGAATTGTTAAAAACAATACTACCATATCTTCAATGTTATCATGGCCATCTTTACCTTATGCCCCTCCCCCAAACCCACAAGAATCCACCCCCACATACAAAAATCCACCCCTTTACGTACATGTTTTCTTCAAATTATTTATATATCTACCCAAATTTCTTTTCTGCCCCTCTTATTACCTTTACAGTTCACATTACTGTTAATTCTTTAAAGTTTGAGTGGCCTTCTTACATTTTAGAGTCAATGACATCTTAAATGCTATTACCTAAACTGTATTCTATTAAAGTACCATTCCTCGCCTTTCCATCATTTCATGGCAATTGCTGTACATCTAACTTGATAACTATTCTTATAATCATAAAAGACAATCTTCTTCAAGTCAAAATTGGAATTTAGTGACCCTAGACAAGCACAGTAGTGAAATTCTAGTATATTAGACAAGTCATCATTATAGACATAACCATCAAGTCAAAACAGAGTGCAGATAAAGCATGGCCACAAACTCCTATTATATTAGCTAAAACCATCGCAAGAGCTAAATTAATGAGTTCTTTTTTTGGTAACATAGCAACACATAGATCAGTTTGGACTACCTGTAACTAGTATGTATCTGCTGAAAGACTTCGGACATGACAAGCATGAGAGAAGGAAGTACCCAAACATGGTCAAGGTTCCTACATCTTAAGCCATTGCTTGAATCTGCATTTTATGCTCACTTTCAACATGACAGCATGAAATCTTCAGTAACATTTATCACAAAATCATCTGGATGAATCCTAATACTCTAACCATATCTAAGCAAAACTAATTGTGAAGTCATTGGATTATCAGGATTCTCGCATAGGTATGTTTATAAAATTTCAAATAATGCAAACTAATAAAGTATAATGAAACAAGGCAAAATATACATTTTAAAGACAGAATTTGCAATGCATGCATTCGTTAAGAAGAAAGGTTGAACTGGGGATTTGAATGATATAATGAATCTAAAGAAAGACATCGATTTCTCACCCCAGTTATGGAGTCCCATGCTGGACTAAATCTTTTGTAAGGATATCTCAAAATCACAGGAAGTACTGGCACTTTCGCCAGAAAAGCACCTGTCCTAAAAGGAAGTAGGTAATCTCCATTGGTCGTTGTGCCCTCTGAAATTAAAAGGCGGGAATACTTAGACCGTTGGCTAAACATGTTATGTAAGTTAACGGAGAGGAATAATAGAAACCAGCAGAAGGGAATGGGGAGAATTTATATAATACAACAATAATTTAGTTCATAAGAGACAAGTAAATACATGAGATAGGATATTATATTACTGTTGTACAATTTTTAAAGGCTACACCATTGGCCAGATTTATTTACAAGAAATTTTTTTTCACTTAATTAACTGCACGAACAATACATATGCAGATGGTCTTTTGCTTGTACAACCCTCACAAAGAGGATACACATTCTCATATGCAGCGAGCAAAAATTGTTATTACTACAAGCATTTCCTGCATGTTAATCCCTCACATCCTAGCTTCTAAGCCATTATTCTACTTGCTGCTCCCCTATGAAAATACTGTCTTGGATACATAAGAGAACCAATTCTAGGGCATTAAACTGTACTACTGTTTTAGGTATGATCATCCAAGCAACTTTTACTGATATCTCAAAATCACATGGAGTCCCATGCTGGATCTTTTGTAAGGATATCTCACAGGAAGTACTGGCCTTTCGCCAGAAAAGCATGTCCTAAAAGGAAGTACTCCATATGCAGCGAGCAAAAATTGTTATTACTACAAGCATTTCCTGCATGTTAATCCCTCACATCCTAGCTTCTAAGCCATTATTCTACTTGCTGCTCCCCTATGAAAATACTGTCTTGGATACATAAGAGAACCAATTCTAGGGCATTAAACTGTACTACTGTTTTAGGTATGATCATCCAAGCAACTTTTACTGATACATGTAGCATGTTTAATCAAGGTGGCATCCTTTAAGTCATGGAATTAATATTTTCTATGCTTTACCAACTTCAAACTGCGGGACTGAAGCACTTGGCTTTATCGGAAGAGGCATTACTATGTCAGTTTTACTGATACTTTCTTTTGTGCTTTGTAGTATGCATCTGTATTACTATAACTTCACTGGCATTGTCTTCGCTCAAGTCAAAAAAAATAACTATAAAAATCATCTGACTTAAACGCGCTTTACAGCATCCTTGGCTGGATTTTAATAGCTTGGTAAAAGATCATAAAGTTCCGCACCAAGTGACACAAGTTCAAGGAATTGTAAGAAGAAGCAGAACATGGTGCTAAAATGAGTCGTGGACTTATCTTTTTAGTATCAGTTTGCTTCATGTCTTAGGCAAAAGACAGCAGCTACTATATCGAGAAGAAGACAAAATCTACATTTTACAGCCAACGCATGGATTTGATTTTGACATTTTGAGACCAAACATGGTTATAAATCAACATAATAATTACTAACAGATATCTTCACTTTTTGCTTTCATATTGTACTACTGTTTTAAGTACAACATTCAAGCAGCTTACTAATGATGTATAGAACATGTTGCTATCTCAGTTTCATTGCTATCTCAGACAGCAAATTAATAGTCCTCTTTCTGGACTTCCTAATTTTGGAGGGCACCACTTGGTTCCTATGGAGTTTCATTGCTACCTCAGTTTTATTAATAGCCTTTTTCATGTTGCTTTATTCAACTGCATCACAATGCCTTCACTTGGCACTGAATTTGTCGAATTCAATAAAAGTAAAACAAAAAACAAATGACTTAAGTGTGCATTTGGTACTCAGAATGCAATATTCTCTTTCGGAATCATATTTCCAGCAGAAGAATGCTTGAAATATTAGAATACCATGTTATATCTTCAAGAGTTCATAGGAATTTATCATTCATGGTACATTTAAAAATTCCCACGAAAATGAGAAGACGATGGTGATTTGGTAGGTGATGGTGCACGGTCCAATAGCAATCAACCGCTATGATAGCAACAATGGTTGTTCAACAAATGAAGACAACAACAGTAGTGGACCAACATGTGGAGATGATGGTGGCGACAATGGAAATATGACAACAACAAAACCACGATGGCAATTCAACAGGTGGTGATTGTTCAACGGTAATGACGGTATCATAATGGGTCAATAGGTGGATAATATGGTGGCGATGGTCTGAGTAATAATTACGGTTTGACAAGTGAAAATGACAGTTACAGCAACGACAATGGTCCGATGGCTGGTGAAGATGGTGATGAATGGCTATCTCAATGAAACGACAAAGATGGTGGTGATTCAATTGATTAGAATAGTTGTGGCAACGATGATGGTCCGATGACAACATCATTGGTTTGACAGTCCGACAAGTTAAAATGATGATAGCAGTATTGGTTTGATAGCTCAAGGAGTGATGATATGGTTCAGTAAGTGAAGGTGGTAGTGGCGATGATGATAGTGACGGTAGTTCATGCTGAAGATGATCATAGCTACCACAGTGATTGTTTTGCATGTGGGCATGTGGAGACTAAAGTAACCATGATAACAATATGACAGTTAGGCATGTGAAGACAGTGATGGTAGCAACAAAGGGGTAGTGATGGTAGCAACAAAGGGGTAGCCTGATAACGACGAGGGCAATTTGACAAGTAACAGTGGTGATTGATAGGCTCATAGTTTACACTTTATTTCTGCATATTTGCATGTCATTTCGATTGCTTATATCACGATTTTCACGATTATTCGACGATGTTTCGATACTTTTCACTATTTCTTGGTTTCATGTGATTTCAGGAGATATGTAGCAATCGGAAGCAATTTGGAGCCTAGAAAACCTACACGCGTACCAGAGCATCGTCCATGACCATATCGGAGAGCTAACGACGTTGGAGGATGAGTGGAAGAAGAAGAAAGTCGAAAGAATCGACGAAGAAGTGAGGAGGAGAACAGAGTTCAGAAACAGGCCACTCGGCCGAGTGACGCAGCTCACTCGCCTGAGTGACACTGATACGAAGACATTTGCCAAGCCTGAGTGCCAAAGTGTACTCGGCTGAGTGGAGGCAAAGATTCTGAAGAAATTCAAGGCGACTTCTCTGTTTTTGGATGGATCTGCAGACTGTCCTACTCGACCGAGTAGGAAGTCCACTCGACCGAGTAAGAAATCCTACTCGGCCGAGTGGCATGAGCGCCTGAACGCTGATATTCTGTCTGTTCTGGAGATTTGGCACTCGGCCGAGTGAGAATCTCACTCGGCCGAGTAGCGCGACAGCCAGTCTTGAAAACTAGGGTTTCTCGCTGCGCATGGGCAGTTTGGTCAGGATTTTTTGGTTTTCTGGGTATATATTTAAGCCCAGTTTTATCTCAAGCCGCAAGAGAGACTTCTTAGAATAATTTTTCTTTAGTTTTAATTTTAGTTAAGCTTTTGTATTGGCGAGAGATTGAAGACTTGTTCTTAATTTTCTATTTGAAGCTTCTTAGCAACATTGATTTGTCTTGATCTCTTGAAAGTTTTAATTTTTATGATGTATCTCCTGCTAGATCTGAGTTTTGATAAGAATTCTATTGTTGATCTTGCTTTCCTATTGATTTCTAATATGATTTGTGAGTAATTCCTTTGCTTTAGGGCAAAGGGATGAATCATATGGGTCTAATGTTTGATTTGTGAGATCTATTGAATTGCTATGATATTAGGCTTGTTAGAAAGGTTAGGTCTTGAGTAATTTACTACGGATAGATAGAGATTTCTCTTGGATCTTGAGAGCTCGACAGAGGATCTTGATCCAAGGAAAGCCCTAGATATTCGATTTAGGATTACAATCAAAATTTCCTAGACTTGGTGCGCGACAGCGACTAAAGCTAGCATTTTTATTGTTCTCATATACTCATATTCGTTGCACGACGGTGAACGAATACGAACTATCACGATCTAGATCCAAACCCAAGTTGCGCGATAGCGAGCTTGAGTTGGGATTGGACATAATTGTCGATCTTAATTCTAGTGGTTTAGATTAGTCTTGCACGACAACGAGACTCTAGTTTAGATTGCTATAGACTTGCGTAGCGCGACATCGTGCGCCAGTTCTCCATGTAGTTGCGACAAGTTCACCTTAAAACCAAGTTTAATTGCATGGTAAGTCATAACTTACATTGATGCATGAAAATCCATAGTAGGGATTCCCTAGCCCTATACATCTTTATTATATTGAATTTTATCCGTACTCGAACGATTGTGACACCAACCATTCCCAAACAATTTTCCACCAAGTAGCTTAGTAATTAACATAGAATACCGTCATTAGTACTCCTTGTGATACAATACCCGCTTGCCACTTAACCGTGCACTTGCGGTAAAGCTACATTGTTTTCCGGGTGTATATCCGGGAGCGATCAGTGATGATGGTGATAGTCTTGTAGCAACAGTAAAGACAATGGTTCGGTATGTAGCAATGATGGTGGGGCTATGATGGATTATGCAGGTATCGATAGGAGTGGTTACGATCATGGTGATGATATTGGTGTGTGAAGGCATAGTGACCAATGATGAAAAAGCGAATAAATCCACTAATTTTTGACATTATTTTATTTTTTATGAATTCCCATGAAGCGAACTGAAGAATATTCAGCCTCCCAAATGGAATCATTTTTCCTTGAAATAAAATAATAGGATTCCTCAAGGAGTTAAGTATTTATGGAAATATTAAATTTTGCTTATGCCAAAGAAGAGAATCCACATGGAAATTGTGGATTCCTTTCTAAATTCTTGCCCACCGAATGTATGATAAGGGCATTGCCGTATCTTTATATGATTGCAAGGAAAAATGATGCCAATCCAAAGTTATCTTATATTGTCATTTTGATTTGCATCTTTGGCTAAAGGTAAGTATTTTTGCAGTTAATACATCTAGAACAAGAAGAAGAATAACTGTACGGTGTAGCTTTAACAAGGGTATATGATATCATAAACAATTGTTAAGGGTTACTGGCATTTTTGATTTCTTACAGTACCAGTGCTTTATATAAATTAGTCAAAGTACTTGTACTCAACTACTGATGAATGTAACAATAGTGATAGTTTTCAGTTAAAAGTGTTAAACAAATAAATTTCTTCTATTTCTTTTCAACTTCTAATCTGGAAGTGGAGTGGTGACCAGTTGGCTTCCATCGGAGTTTTCATTACTAAGAATGTTTTACTGATGGTTCCTTTTCCGCGTTGATTTGTGCATCAGCATTACAAAACCTCCACGTGTCACTGTTTATTTCCAATGCAATAAAAGATATACTAAGCTTCCAATTTGATGGCTCCACCATGACTTCCACTTGATTCTTCTTTTTGTTCTTCATACCTATGTGCACCATCTGTAAGTTAAAAAGGAGACCATGTCTTATTGTTAGCTCCACGTGTTTTGCATCTTTACCTAAATCACATTTATTGCATCTAAAAGATGAAGAGCACCTTTGCAGCTAATGCCTAGATTTATTTCTTCGCATTTTGAGACTAAACTAAGGTAAATCATCATAAACAATAAGTTGAAACAAGTTCTTTCGCTTTCAAAACAAGTGTTTTCATATATCTCTCAATTCAAAATTTTGTTATATATTCTATGTGATTTATCACCTAACAGCATGTTTATATAACTATATGGTAAAAGGAAATTAACGTAGTAGTTTTGTCTCTCAAGAATCAAAACAGTAGATTGAAGCTGGTTGGTATATGTAGCTTACGATTAAAACGAGAAAATCAAATGGACTCTAGAAACATACAATTGAACATACTTGCATTAACTAATGACAATGATACACATCTACTAATGTCGGGTGATTACTTAATTAATGCATGATTTGCAATGAGAGTATATGGTCATGTTATGCTCATAGTTGATGCAATAAAGAACACAAGGGAAAAAAGAGAGGTAGACATAGTATGATGACCTGGAAAGAGCATCATCATCGGACAATTGTTATTATGGTGAGCTTCTAGAATCCTTTCTGTTATTATGCCTGCATGCAATATCCAAAGTGAGGTGGAATGCAAACTGCTTTTACAAGAACGAGCCAAAAAAGGCATCCACTTTGAAGATGTTAAGTTAATCTTCATTTACCTTAAAAAACAAATTAAATTATTTTAAATTCTCCTCCACATGCATCAAGTTGTCACAAAACAAACAGACAAAAGTCGGGAGTTATTTAGTTTTACAATCTAGATAGTTCAAGGTCAAGGATTTCAAAGTGTTTAGAATACAATCAAGGATTGAATTTTCATCTGAATTCACCAATCTATTAGCCAACAGAACTCTCCTTTAGGTGACCTAAACGTTATGTATGATATTTGATTTTTAAGGCAAGGAATAAAAGGTACCATGTGTCATACGAGGAAATTTTCTTATCTGGCGACAAATAGTATACTTTCCAATCTTTGATTGAACAATCGACACTGTCTACATCGATATCCATGTTCTAAAATGTGGATACACCAAATATCATGCGATTTTAATACAACTTGGACTCCATTGGAAGGTTCATGATTTCTCGGCAACGGACCATTTGCACCTCTATATTCATAATCAAATAGTATGGAAATTCATTAGTATTTGATGCACTAGCGTTTGAGAACATGGAAATCAAATGGTGGTGGAATGTGGACTTTATAGCTGCAATATGAGAAATTTTCTCATCACACATAACACCCATTATTTTCATAGGGAATCATGTTGATCAGGTGGCACATGATCTATTTGTAAGACAAAAAAAGGAGGGCCACATGGAAAGTACAAGCCCCATGAGGCTTGTACTTTCCAACTTTATGTGTCTTGCCACCTGATTTATTACATCATGTGGCACCTTTTCTACATTATTCTTATTGCCACTTTTTCTACATTATTCTCATTTTCATAACTGATGTATCTATGCTTCTATAACAAGAGTGAGTTTAGATTTAGTTCCGTCAATTTTCAATTCCCAAAATACCCATTTGATTTCTCTCAAAATTGCCCTTACTATTATAAATCTACAGTCTAGATTTTTTGTGCAACATATATTATTTTGGTTCTATCTCTCACCATAAAACTCAGATTAATACGAAACAAAAAAATTCAAAGACTAGACTTCTAGAGAAATTTTAATATATATATAATTTAATAGATTTGTAAGATTCCTAGGTGATATCGTTATTTTCTTGTTTCTTTATGATTACAAAGGAACATGTCAAATTAGAATTCAATAGTAATTAAAAATACACGTTTGATTATATTTACTTAAAAATGTAATTCGAATATGGTAGATTAATAAATCATACTTTCTCAATTGATTAGAAACCCATCACATAAGAATCTAATTGCAATTAAAAATATTTAATGAGAAATAAGTTATTATTTATGAATTATTGATTAAGGAACCATTAATTCAGAATTCAAAGTATAACGAATATAATTTGAAGTATTTTTACTTAGAAAAACTGTTAGTAATTAATTTGAATTCTTCATTGTTTAGAAAGCATAGCAAACTAGACATCCTTATTAGTTTACTTTTGAAATTCTTTTTATTATGATTTCCTTGTAAACAATTCTTATCTGATTATGATCATTACTTAATTAACAATCTATTGATTACGCCAATCATCACATTCATCATGCCACTATTCATAAGTGGGTGATTGAGTTATAATAAGTCCCAAGTTCAAGAGCAATCTATGACCAATGTCTGAACAGTATACAGATACTAGTTATGTTCAGAATATATTGAGATTGTTATTGTCATCAAAACTGCATAAGTGCATTACACCTGCCAAAAATATAGTGTGTTTTTTATTTTTACTTTATTGTATTTATTATTATTTATTATTACTATTATACTTTTATGTTTATGATTATTCTTTTTCATTTTGTTTCCTTTTTTGTTTTTGTTTTTTGGGTTTGCGTGTTGGGAGGAGGTTTCAGTAAACATAATTCCATCCCCAAAAACCCAAACAGTATTAGGATGGCATTCAGGTCAGAACCTTTAGCGTTTCATGGAATGATAAAAATCCAGTATTTTAAAATGAAATTTTGGGACATGCTTCCAAGGAGGAGTTCTTGGAAACCCGTAGGCGTTTACGGCTAAAGTACCTGAAACACCCTTGAAGTCTGAAGATTTTGATTCCCTCTGAACAAACACGCAACCAAGGCACTTGCTGCAAATAAGAGAAGTACAGAAGAATCAACTACATCTACCACGAAAGGATCATTTACTGAGCTTAACTTTAATGCCAAAATTCGGGTGCTATAGCATCGCATTAATGAAGCGATGCATTAAAACATAACTGGTGGAATCCAAGGTTTGTGACAATGTATTTGAACAAAATTGTGTGTGCGTGTGTATGAAAGCAGACATGGCAGAGGAGAAGGGTTGTTCCACATATATAAACAAGCACTCGAGTCGCTAAGAACGAACAAAAACACTTGTCAATGTGGCCAACAAGTTAGTTTAAAAATTAAAGGGTACAAGGCAAATGCTCAACTGTCGAAAACTCAGCATAAGCATCAACTAAAAAAGCATGTGCTTCAAAAAAACTCTCATTTTATCTTTAAACATATAAATCGCATTGAAATTAAAAAAAAGAAGTCCGATCGTTCAAAAACAAGTATAGTTTTTTTCCCTCAGAAAGAAAGTATATGCACCTGTGAGGCTTAAAGTAAGGTCAATTTGTTTTCAGACCCAGCCCTTTTATGTATAGAGAAAGTGAAAGAGAGTTGCAAAAGGAAAGTTCATATGTTAAGAAAAAAGGCAAGGGACATGGATGTCTAATATGCAGCATAAAAGCAGGTGATGAGAAGAGTGATAAATTCTCGTCATTTACGGATTCGGAATGTTGTGACTTTGTGACTGGTGAAAATGCTCGTAGATTGTGTTGTAGCACCTGACGAATAAGATCTCCGTCAAAGCTCGGATTTGACATGTTGAGGAAGTTATAGAAAGCACTAGACTAGCTGAAGTTTGAGTTCGATTACAAAGATATTGTACCAAAGCATGTGATTTGATTCGGATAACACAACGCGTGAACGAATAAGCTTCAAAGCCAGAGCTTTATCTATATGATATGCAATGAAATACCACCTCAATGCTCCAAATCTCATCAAACAAGCTTCACAACAAGTGTTTTAAAGTACTGTAACTAACTTATGCAACATCAATAAATTTATATTTGCCACATGAAAGGACCCAACTCCTGAAATATGATGACATCCAAGTAACAGATATGTCTAAAGAAACTATTAATATGTGAACATAGGCAACCAATATAGCTAGATGAAAAACATAAAACAATCTGTAGTTTAGAGAAACGCGAGATTGAATGGCTATGGACATTCTTTGATGGTCCTAGCTTGTTGATAACATAAAATGTAAACATTTATGACAAAGCGGTATAGTGTATAACAAAGGTTAAACCATTAGATAGACTTTTTCTTTTTTTAAAGGCTGTTGAGTTTGCAGATGTAGTAGCCTTACCCCTCACACCAAGGAGATGACAGAAGAGCAAGCATCTAAGTAACAAGGTAAGATAATGTTGAGACATGAGGATAATTCACATGTTACACAATCATGATAGCGAACTTGCATATATAGCATGAAAATTTGAAGCCATAATGTCTCGTCCAACACTGCTTAATGGCAGAAATGTGCGGACTTATGTGTACTAACTCAACACAAAAAATAAAAAAAATAAGATGGAGGGGGGAGGGACGAGAGAGATAGAGCGAGCGAGCGAACGAGAGAGATAGAGCGAGCGAACGAGAAGGTATGTTATTAGATTTGTACTTTGCCATCACTCATCAACACATATGAATTGTGATTTAAGGTTATAGAATGGGGTGATGTAACCAAGAAGAAGACAAAGATAGTCAAGGAACAGAATGAAGGACAACCCTCGACCTTAATAGGAGCATAGATATGCTTGATGATCATAAATAAAAACATTAGGTGAGAGGGCAGGCTAGGCATACAATCAATATAAACAAATTAATAGTTTGCTTCAGCTTCAAAGTGGACAGACTATTCGTCTCTTTGATAATGTGTTTAGTCACTGTCCCCCTCCTCCCATTCTCCCACTTTCTTCCCCAGATATTTAAGCAAAAATATATAGAAGCCATGTGAATCCAATCAATATAAACTAGTTTTTTGGGCTAGTGCATATGCACATATAACAAAATTGACAATTCACTTAAAATTGTAGCATTTTTATTTATTAAATAGTTTATAAAAGAAAGAGATATTAAATTTATCATTTATCATTTATTAGTTATTTAATTATAAAATGTCGCTGGGAATTGAGAGTTATAAAGTTGTGTATTTAACCAGAACAATGCCAATGAAATTGGATTGAACTGCATTTTAAAACCATTTTTCATACTAAAAAATGAACAGTTAGTCCATTATATTTCGATTGAAATCCCAATTTTAATTGAGATAAAGATATTTTTACATGTATGCCTAGCTATTAAACCCATGGGGTCACTTATATATTTGCTGAATACCGATCAGATATTAACTAACAAGCAGAGCATGTGTGATAAGAATCGAAACAATATTCATTAATATATTAAACCCATCAAGAGTGAAAGGAACTGGTACAAGTTATATCATAAAATGCAAAATTCCATTTTCTTAAGCAATAGCAATATCGTATGATGTACTGTCAACACGGACAACATAGTGACCGCGGTCATATATTACCATTTCTTTTAACAACAATTGCAGGATCAGATGATGCACAATATATTTTGTCTAATACAATATGCATAATGTGCAAACATGTAAAAAGAAGGTGACAACCAAATTTAGAACACCAAAGTATATATACTAGCAATGAAATGGTGGCAACTTGATATATAAATTCAAGGAAAAATGTGAGCAATTGGCACTTGTGTCTTAACCTGATGAGACCAATTAAAGGAAGCTTGCCCACTGATCTCTTCATCAACAACATCCGGTGTTTGATATTTGCCCATGAAAAGAAACATGTCAAAACAAAGATGCAGTATATTTCCAGTTCAAGAAAGGAAAATCAACTTCTTTAATACAACCCAAGAATGCACATACCTTCGCCACAAAACTTGGAAAGAATGCCGATGTGTGGTAGAGAATATCCAGGTAAGATACATGATTTGACACAATAACCCTTGGTCTTTCAGAGTCATCTTGTCGATCGCTGCAGTCATTCTGGGTGGAGAAAGCAATATATACATAATTCCAGTAAGATTCCAACATTCATAATAGGGAAATAATTTCTGTAATCCTCTAGAATCAAAACATAATTTATTTGCAGTAAAATTCTACAAAAGATATGCTAATTTGCTGTAAAATCATTTTATCAAAATTTACCTACAATCAATGAATTACAATAACAGATGACAACAATCCATGGATTACAATAATTGATGACTTTTTAATGTCAAAGAGAGATCAACTATAGCCAGTAGCAAATAGAAACCAGAGCTACGATATAACATATGACCATTTCTCATCCCCCCCCCAACAACCAAAAAAAAACCAATGTGCTAGAACGAGAAAACTGTAAGACCGATAAATAATTAAATCAACTGGAAAAGGCTACCTATCTGGATTCTGAACCAATTAAGTTGCTATCATAGTTACTGGTAAACCATCATAATGTACAGAATCATCCACATCCACTCCAATCATCAATTGACTTGCTGAGGTGATACACATAGCATGATACATGTTGCTTAACTAACAATAAGGTTTTTACTCAGCTTTTCCCTTGTCTCAAAACCGAAAAAAGAAAAAAGACCACAAATCCTCAATCAAAAGCTCCCAATCTTTTGAAATCCTGATATCTAAGCACCAAATAATTGAAAAGGCTTGAAAAGAAGAGGGGAAACTGATAGACAAGCTATGTTGGCAGCCTAAGCAGCCGCACTAGTGGTCGTTTAGTGAATGAGGTTGCACATGCTTTGAATCAGCTCATCCTTTACCTTCAAAATTAACTCAATGATATAAAATAGAATACGGATATCAGAGTAACATTTACTCTAGAGATCATTAACAAGTTACACAACCATACACTATTCAAAATAAGGCTTTGGAACTATTAATATAGCTCATTTCTCTATATGACTATTTGAATTCATAAAACTAAAGCAACAAATAAGTGGCAATAGAACCACACTACTCCAAATAAATGCTAGCTAACAACAACTCTGAGTGAGAAAGAATTCTATCTGAACATTATCAATCAACTTAACAGGGACCGAAAACAAGCTTCTTATGTCTGCTCGGACAAGAAGGATTCACCGATAACTGCATTCTAAGAGTCTATCATGTCACACATTTGTGCATTTATTTGGAGATCTTGTTTTGCAACTCCCTTAGAAACTCTCCTAGACTCAATAGACGTACATCATACTCATATATTGTTATAACTCAATCAATTAAACAAGTACGCAGCAGCAGCGATCTTTCATTCCATTAAGAAACAAAGCAGAAATGCTACATTATTCAAAAGGTTCACGGATAAAATCTAGCCGCGAGTTGATGGGAGTAACCTACCAACTATATAAATGTCCGAATTCAATAAAATTTATCAATGCAAACAAAGTCACCATAAGCATCTCACAAAGAACAGATTTTTGGCAGATATACCTCATTCAAAGAGTCCCTTCGAGTTTCCTTAATCCAGTAAAACCCAAAATTGAACAGCATTGCCCTCGACAAAAATCTCCCGCATCGAATCACAGCCTCTCGCCTCCATCCATCCATATGCGCATAATCCTCTTGCTCATTCTCCCCATTCGGATCCTTAAACAGAGTACAGAACCGACAGATCAAGTAATAAATCATCAGGATCACGATCCCAATTACCAATCGGAGCGGCACCAGAATGATCACAGCAAACCCTAGCAGGACCTTCTCCCTCGTCGGCAGCTCCCCTTTCCCCATGGCACCGTACGCGTCCTTTCTAACGTACGCCGCATATCTCTTCTCCATTTCCTCCATGGATTCGGAGACGGCATTATGGGTATCGGAGGCGACGGAGTTTGGTTTGAGAAGCGGGCGGTCGTCGTCGGAGGTGACGGAGTTTGGTTTGAGGAGCGGGCGGTCGTCCTTGGTGCCGGCGGCAACGCCACCGGTGGAATCTTCCCGGTGATCGTGGAACCCGTTGGCGCCGGCGAGGTCCTTAAGCTCGGTCGCCGCCATGAGAGAGGAGACCATGGAAACCCTAATCCTAACCCTAGAATCGATCGCTGGAGGGAGGTGAGGCCATCGGAGAATGGAAACGTGACGGAGCGATACAAAGAGAATCAAGAAGTCCGATGAGGGGAGAGATCGAGGATACGTGCGCTGAATCAGATGACGTGGCGGATGAGCATTTAGTTTGTGCTGTCTTTGTCTTGTGTAATAATTAGGACGATTTTTTCGAAAATAGCCAAAAATTGTAAAACATTTGCAAAATAGACCAACTTCAAAACTAATAAGCAAAATCGACCAACTTCCCTCCATGTCAACGCCGAAACGTGACTGGCCGCCGATGGGAAAGTTTGGTCGTTTGTCTGCAGTTGGCAGCCGCGGACAAACTAGACCAATAGCGCTGAATTGGCAGTGGTTGCCAACCGCGGCCATAATAAGTTAGTTGTGGGTCCCACAGTTTGGTCGTGGTTGGCAACTGCAGCCAAAATCGACTTCTTGCCAGAAGTATCGAAATGGCAGCGGAGCAGCCCATTCGACCTCTATCGATCGCTGCTCGGCTGCCTCGCTTAGACTTTAGTCGTCGATCTCTCCCCAACCCATGGCCATCGAATCCAACTCCAAGACCATTATCATCTTCGATCTCATCTTGGTAAGATCTTAACCAATTTTGTTGGTTTGGATTTTGAATATAAATTAGGAACACTACTCGGTTGGCAACCTTAACTTGAGAATCATAATTGCCTAGTTGTTCAAATTGTTCAGCCACCACACATACACAGCCGAATGATACACTCTCTCCTTGGTCTTGTTCCCTTGTTATGGATCAAGCAATAGGTACATGGCCTAATTTTAGCCATAACAGTAAGAAATAAAAAACATCTATCAGATAGAACAAGTTAAAGTAGATATGACTTGGGACATGCTGTCAAAATTGAGGTGATTGTGGAATTTTGTGTCATTGCATTTGAGGCATGTAGGAATTTTAAGGGTTTCAGCCAATAGGTTTATAGAAATATTTGAGTATCAATTTCGGGGGCTTTGCTGAAGATTATGATTGTAAGGTTATATATCAATTATGATTATAAGTTTCAAAGTATATGTTTAGTAACGTTCAAGTTTGTTTGCAAATTATAGGATTGCATCTCATGGAAGAGGCAAGTTACGTATATGATGCAATATTGTATGACTAGGCTCGTCATCGTTCTGTACATATCCAACATGGACAGGTATGAATAATCATCGTAATATGAAATGTAGAAATTTTCATTAGTCTTGCATGCAGAATTAAATTTTCGCATTTATTGGGTGCATGTAGATATTATTTTAGTTGTGGATTACGCGCACAGACATTCCGAATGTGAAATAGATGAGCGTGCATCACAATATATTGAAATGGCCAGGCTACACGTTTGTGCTAGGTTGAAGTGAATAAGGTTGGACTGGACACTACTTACAGCGTTAGTTGAGAGATGGAGTCCCGAGACCAATACCTTTCATCTTCGCTAAGGTGAGATGATGATCATGTTGCAGGATGTGTCAGTCATTACGGGCCTACCTATTGATGGGATTCCCATATGGAAAGGTGGTAAACTTACCAGTTGGGGGATTTGATGGAGCGGTTCCTTGGACAGGCATCCTTAGAAAACCAAAGATCCAAGGTAAAGCATAGCTGGCTGTGAGAAACTTTTATGGATTTGTCTACAGAGGCCTGATTTAGGTAAAATATTACATATTTATCTTCTCATTTATTAGCATTGTGTGCATATATTATGATCATTTGGCCTCTAATGCAAGTGTTTTTAGAACATTATTTAATATTAGAACACAATCTTTATTTATGCACAAAATGGCATTTTTATTGCTTATTTTTGTTTTCTCTTATTTTTCAAGTAACAATTGCAATGTTTGGGTCCAACTACTATTTTTCCAGATTTTTCCTAGCTCGATGATATTTTCAATAGTTTTTAGAAGGCAAAAAATTATTTTAAAAAGAAAATAAAATAAATATGGGGCATGTACATCGCATGTGCCCCCGCTCGGGTGACATGTCTCAATCTGAGCCATGCCCGACGATCCATCGATTGATATCGGCTCCGCTGCAGCGAATCGAAACGGGCGAAGCGCTACCATGTGGTGTGTTCTCAGCCCATCCCGCTTCTGATGGATGGTTCAGAAGAAACGTGAAGAGGATTTGGATTCAGCGTCGATTGGGTCGGCAAAAGCTCTACCATGTGGCGCTCCTACAAGCGATCCCGCTCAGATCAGACGGCTAGGAATCAAAGCGGATGCAGGCAGCGTTAATGAAGCGGATTTGAGCAGGTTTAAGATCCGCTGGCCGACCAAACCCATAGCTATTTATATGCATATTTGGGGGTCGTATTCGGATATTCTGTAGTGTATTCTGAGCATATTTTAGCGTATTTTGAAGCGTATTTTACGTATTTTTCAAGGACTTTCGAACTAGAAGAATGAGATACAATTTTGAATAAAATCTAGGATCCAATTGAATAGATTTGGTGATATAATTCTTAAATTTCTCTCTTGTATTGAGTTTTATACCTTGTATTTTGGGTTAAAGATGATGTATTTGCTTAAAAATCTGATTCTTTTCTCTACATGATTGGCTAAAACTCTTATGTGTTGGTTATTGTTAGGATTGAATTTCTGCTGATATTTATTGGCATTAGTGGCACTATAGATGGAGAGTTCTGTTTGAGGAATCAGAAGTGTTTTTGAGCAGATTGAGTAGTAATGTTGAACATAATGTCGTTTAACATAATGTTCAACATTCGGGAGTTGGAATTCTTGTTCGTATGCAGAAACGCTGCTTTGGTTTCAGATCTGATTTGCTGCCTAAAATGACCGGGATTTCTGAATTGATTGTGGAATATCTGCTTGAGAGATTTCTGGAAAGCCCTTCCTAAATCTGTTGCTAAATTGAAGGGATGTTGGGTTGAAATAGAAAGAGAATATCTTGCAGATTTGTTGGTTGGAAAGATTAATTGCTGCATATCTTTTTATTGTTGCTATTTCCAGAAGATTTGAAAGAATCATTTCCTATCTTAGTTCAGTTAATTGTGGGTGAGCTGGAGATATATTTGGAAGCTATTATCTCTCGTTATTATTGTTGATTCGGTTGGAAAGAATCTCGCTCGGTTGGAAAGAATCATTATTGTTGCAATTGAAGATCTGTTGGAGATATAATTGGAAGTTGCTATCTCTCGGATTTGTTATTGAATTTGTTAGAGAGATTTTCGCCCGCAAATAATGGTTGGAAGATCTTGTTGAAGATATTGTGGAACCTCTTGCCCGAATTGATTCCTTAATTTGTGGGATGTCGATTCTGCACGGGTTTTTCAGCGAGCGAAATTCCTTATCTACTCGGTGATTGAGGGGGAGCGACGGATTGAACGGGTGTGCGGTTTTGCGACAAAGGGACGGCTTTTACGAAAGTTTTTTGAAGAACTCCGGGAGGAGGCCGACGGCTACGCACGTAGGATCAAGGGAGTTGATCTAGTCGGTTATGCAAGGGGAGCTTGCGGGCAAGGGGAGCTTGCCGAGAATACTCCATGGGTTGGTAGAGACCACCCATCACGGTTTGTATTGAGGGGGAGGTTGTTCCTCCTAATAGAATCATGATAATTAGTGATTGTACTCATTGATTATTTTAGTGGAGTATTCTGATTTTCTGGGCGTGGCCCCGCAGATGTAGGTGTGCGCACCGAACTGCGTTACCAAGTCTTGAGTGTCTCTGATTAGTTCTTGTTTTTAATCTTTGTGTTTATTTGATTATCCTTACGTACTGAAAATCACAATTGGTATCAGAGCAGGTCACCCGTGTATCTTTGTTAACAAAGAAGGTGTGATCTTGGATTTCAGTACTTGAATCATGGCTACACGAGAAGGTGCCTCCGTTGTTCGTCCTCCACTGCTCACCGGTACAAACTACACTTACTGGAAGTATCGAATGCGTGTATTCATCAAGTCCATTGATGAGAAGGCCTGGATCGCTGTCGTTGAAGGACGGACACTGCCGATCGAAATTGACAAAGATGGCAAAGAACACCTCAAGCCGGCAAGAGACTGGAGTCGGATTGAAGAACATGCGGCCTTGGGCAATTCTAAAGCAACTAATGCTATTTTTTTGGCTGTAGATGAAGAGCAGTTCAAGTTGATCTCCACATGTGAGTATGCCAAAGAAGCATGGGATATTCTCAAGAATGTTCATGAAGGAACAAGTACGGTAAAAGCTTCCAAACTCCAGATGCTAGCTTCTCAGTTTGAAAATCTAAAGATGTATGACAACGAGACTGTTCCGAATTCAATGGGAGGTTGAGAGATATAGCCAATCAGGCCTTCCAACTTGGGAAGAAACATTCACAAAAGAAGTTAGTTGAGAAAACCTTGAGATCTCTTCCAGACAAATTTTCTGCCAAAGTTGCAGCCATTGAGGAGGCCAGAAATACGTCCACCATGAGGCTGGATGAACTTATGGGGTCACTTCAGACCTATGAAATAAATCTGAAGCAGAAGAACGTGGACAAAGTAATGGCCCTGGACAAAGTAATGGCCCTGAAAGTTGAAGCTAGAGATGTCTCTAAAGAAGATGGTGTATCTGGTGTAGATGCGGATATTGCCGTGTTGACTAAAAACATCAGTAGAATGCTGAAGAAGATCAGTAGTAAAGGGAAAAAGAAAGGAAAAGGGATGCAGTGTAGAGTATGTAAAGGATTTGGGCATATACAGGCTGAATGTGCAAACACTCTGAAGAAGAAAAAAGGAAAGTCATCAACCAGTACCTGGAGTGAAGATGAGTCTGGTAGGAGTGCTGAAGATGAGGAAATCGCCAGAAATTACATTTCCCTCGCAGCCTCTCAGAAGAAGCTACCTGATTAGAACACTAGCAGCCATGTTGAATCTGATGTTACAACATTACATACAACATTAGCCAACAAATCAAACAGTGTCAGATCCAGTGTTGCAACATCAGGTTCAACATCATCCGCAACTTCTACAACTGAATCTGAGTCTGAAGTCGATAGCGATGAGGAAGTTAGTGACGATGATATCCGAAAAGCATACCATATGATGTTTGAGAAATGGGTGCAAATCTGCAATATCAACAAAGTCTTGAAGGTAGAGAATGAAAGACTGAAGAAAGAGAATGAGGAGGTCAAAATCAAATGTCTGAAAGTTGAGGAAAATTGTAGAGAATTGGAAAGCAACTTCAGAAATGTTCTTCTCAGGGCAGAGAAAGCTGAATGCACATTGGATAAGTGGAATTCTGGGAAAGCAAAGCTGGATGATATCTTTAACATGGGTAAGATTTCAGGAGATCGCACAGGAGTGGGATACAATAGAGGAGCTTTCTATAATGTGTTTACTGAAAGAAGAAGTCAAGTTACCAAAGAACTTGAAAGAATGGGTCAGCACAAGGAGCATGATCAGAAGAAGCAGACTAGAGGCGTAAAAGGTGGTCGTCCTGCGTGTGCTTACTGCAAGTTCATAGGCCATACAGAGAGAAACTGCTTCAGTCGCATGCGACATTGGTCAGAAGGAAGAAACGTTAGACACCCTGATATGAAGATGAAGAAGCAATGGGTCAGAAAGTCTGAATTATACAGCAAGAACACTACAGCTTCAGAGAAAGCATTTCATGTTGTAACTAATGTTGTAACATTAGATACAACACAGAACAATGTTGCTGCAGATGTTATGACACCAGACTCGACATCTCCCCTCGACAATCACTGTGAGCAACCTGCGCCAAAGTCTCATGAATCTTCCTCCAGAAATATCAGAGTGCTATCTCGCTGCTCTACTCACTGCTCTTCCTCCACCGGTGCCATTGGATCTTCACATGTAACATCTGTCAACACCGCCGATGTTTTCAATTCTCCAACTACTTTTCGGCCCCTCAGAACTCGACTTCTACCCTGGACATCATTTCATTCGTACCCTACTGTCAGATGTGAGGTATAATGTTCTCTCTCTTATTCCGTTGTGCCTGAGATTTTATTTGCTATTAAGATAGACAGAGGAGCCTCTGGATGTGCCTCGGTTGAGTTTTTCTGAATTTTCTTTTGGAGTTATGAGGCTAGCTAAAAGGGGGAGAATGTGTTTTGGATTATTGTGGCTCAAAGGGGGAGAATGTGTGCTTGGTTGACGCTTGCTTTGGTTTATGCCACATAATGCCAAAGGGGGAGATTGTTAGGATTGAATTTCTGCTGATATTTGTTGGCATTAGTAGCACTATAGATGGAGAGTTCTGTTTGAGGAATCAGAATTGTTTTTGAGCAGATTAAGTAGCAATGTTGAACATAATGTCGTTCAACATAATGTTCAACATTCGGGAGCTGGAATTCTTGTTCGTATGCAGAAACGCTACTTTGGTTTCAGATATGATTTGCTGCCTAAAATGACGGAGATTTCTGAATTGATTGTGGAATATCTGCTTGAGAGATTTCTGGAAAGCCCTTCCTAAATCTGTTGCTAAATTGAAGGGATGTTGGGTTGAAATAGAAAGAGAATATCTTGCAGATTTGTTGGTTGGAAAGATTGATTGCTGCATATCTTTTTATTGTTGCTATTTCCAGAAGATTTGAAAGAATCATTTCCTATCTTAGTTCAGTTAATTGTGGGTGAGCTGGAGATATATTTGGAAGCTATTATCTCTCGTTATTATTGTTGATTCGGTTGGAAAGAATCTCGCTCGGTTGGAAAGAATCATTATTGTTGCAATTGAAGATCTGTTGGAGATATAATTGGAAGTTACTATCTCTCGGATTTGTTATTGAATTTGTTAGAGAGATTTTCGCCCGCAAATAATGGTTGGAAGATCTTGTTGAAGATATTGTGGAACCTCTTGCCCGAATTGATTCCTTAATTTGTGGGATGTCGATTCTGCACGGGTTTTTCAGCGAGCGAAATTCCTTATCTACTCGGTGATTGAGGGGGAGCGACGGATTGAACGGGTGTGCAGTTTTGCGACAAAGGGACGGCTTTTACGAAAGTTTTTTGAAGAACTCCGGGAGGAGGCTGACGGCTACGCACGTAGGTGTTGGATATGGATGACATGAATACACCCATGAGGGGTGTATGAGGGTATACGGACCTCAGATGTCGCGTGCACGAAGGCGTGCACGAAGGGAACCTTTTCTCGTGTGAAAAGGACCACTCGATAAGTGGAAAAAGCCACTCGATAAGTGGAAAAAGTCACTTTATAAGTGCATAAAGGCACTTGATACCTGAATGAAGAAGAGGATAAATGAATGTGCTAATATAAGCTAATAAGCTTATAATTGGTTATTTCCTACAATAACCACCCCTAAAGCCTATAAATAGGACCCAAGGGTAAGGCATTCATTCCACACTTTCCATGCCATAAGTTTGCATAAGGCATCTTATGTTCTTCTTCTCCCTTCCATTAAAATCCTCTTCTAGTTAGAGATTTAGGCGGTGAAACTCTGCTTCGATCCTCCGTGACGAAGTATCGACCGTTGTGGCGAATCCGAGGGCGAAGTTCCGAGATTACGGTGCCGCGTACGCAAGCGTAAGTCTCTACTTCATTATTCGATCCTAACGTCCTTGTTTTGTCAGGATCCAACATTGGTATCAGAGCCATACGGGTTCGCCCCGGTCAAACCGCCGCCCCGTCGAACCGATGAACGAGGCGTTGTCTTTTTCACGAATGGGTATCCTACCATTATAGAAATGGTAGGAACGCTTCGTGACGGAGAGAACGCATCAGTTGTTCTTTTCACGTTAGGGTCTTCTGTCATTACGGAAATGGCAGGAACTCTCCATGACGGGAAGAACCGACCGTTCATATCGTCAAGCTCGCACTCTTCATGGATGCTGAGTCTCCATTCATAGGGAATGTGAACTCTCTTCATGTGGAGCGTGTAGTTTACGAACTTTAAAGTATGTTATTTTTTCATTTTTGCACACGGCCATTAGAAAATAACTACTTTCTCGACGAACGGGTGCTTCATCGACGAACAAGTGCTTCATCGAGGAAGATGATGGTAGTTATCCCCATCGAAGAAGATGAAGTTTGGTGCATGATCACCATGGCCAAATGGGCTATGGAGGCAATGCATCCCCCCTCCCCATGCGGAGGGGGTTGGCTACGGCCAAGTGACAACGAAAACCACCCCGCCGGGGGGGAAGTGTGTGCGGCAACCCCATACAAGGGGTGGCCGGCCAAGGCCATATGGGCCATGGCTGGCCATGGCCAAAGGGCCAAGGCCGGCCAAGGCCAGGCCGGCACTGGCCGCGGCAAGGCCAGGGCCAGAGGGCACTGGCCAGGCCAGGGCCGTCCCTGGCCGGCCGCGGCCAGGGCCAGAGAGCCCTGGCCGCGGCCAGGCCAGGGCCTGGTCGGCCCTGGCCGGAAGCCAGGGCCCTGCCGGCCCTGGCAGAGGCCAGGGCCGGAGCCTTGGCCAGGGGCCAGGGCCCTGCCGGCCTTGGTAGAGGCCAGGGCAGAGGCCCTTGGCCGGCCCACGGCCAGCCTCGGCCAGGGCAGAGGCCCTGGCCACCGGGGGGTGCCAGATCCTTGGTCGGTATTGGTCGACCAATCTGGGATTTTTGGTCAACCAATTCAGCCAGAGGCCTTGCCAGTAGTTTCGGCCCCGGCCACTTGCCTACTAGCCCATACGGGGCCAACGACAGTCGTCTGCGGTAAAATTCTCCTATACGGGGGGAAGCGCCTGGATCCATACGAGAGCCGACGACGATGGCTTGCAGAAAAATCCCCAAAGGGGGGATCCAGCCTTGGTACAAGTACGACTTATCCCGGCAAATGGCAAGGGATTACCGTACATTTCACTAGTATCATAAGGGCACTAAGTTGGAATATCGCATTTTTCCCAAGGGGGATCCGGCTTTGGCCAAGTTGCGATGGCAACTCTCACTTCGGAAGGAAGATGAATTCGGCCTTGGCACGGCACGACCCCGGCAATGGCCAGGGAATTGTCGAAATATTTTGGCTATGACACCATATAATGGGGTATAGGCCTTGCAAAATACGTTTGCAAAATGCATTTGAAAAATACATTTTCAAAATACTGCGAAATACATTTGCAAAATATTTTGAAAAATACGTTTTCAAAAACGCTTTTCCGCTGCAAAGTACTATAAGAGTACTATTATTTGATAAAGTGATGGGGAAATGTTGAAAGTTACTCTAGATGGTGATTGGAAACGTAGTGACCTTTCCGATTCTAGAGTAACATCTTCAATATTTTTCGAAAGTAACTTATTAAATTATAAATATCATTCCAAGTGGGAGTTGAAATTAGAACTATCCAAATGGGATATTCTATTATCATTTCAAGTGGGAATTATATTTTAAAGAATTTTTAATGCAATATTTTTGATCAAACCTTCAGGTTTGTGTCTTTTGCAGCATTTTAAAGTAAAATGTCTTCCGCTTCAAAGAATATCGTCACTGAGTTAAACAGAGGTGAAAAACTCAACGGCGATAATTACAAACTTTGGTCCATCAAGATACAATACGTTTTAGAGGAGCAAGAAGTGCTCGAAACTCTAAAGAACGTAATGATTGAACCCGAGTTGGGCACTACGGCCCAACACAGACGAGACAAGGAAGCTTTTGATGCTTGGTCTCGGAAGAACAAGATAGCACGCATTACGTTATTAAGCAGCATGGCTGATGACATAATGCGCATCTTCCGAGAGCATGACTTAGCCATGGACATATGGTCCAAGCTTGAGGAGAAGTTTGGTGGCACATCGGTGTCCAAACTTCGTTCTTTAACTATAAGATTTGATTCATACAAGAAACGTACAGATCATTCTATGGGGAAACATCTGCGACATATGGCGAATCTAATCTCAGAGTTAAAGGATGCAGGTCATGTGCTCACTGATGAGCAACAAATCCAAACAGTCATACGTTCCATACCAAATGGGTGGGACCAAATGAAGATGCATCTCACTCATAATGAGAGCATCAAGACTTTCAGCGATGTTTCTAAGCACCTCGAATTAGAGGAAGAGCGGCTTGCGGCTGCCAAGCCAAGTGCAGAAGTGCACATGGTTGCTAGTTCCTCACACGGGGGAAAGAAACGTAAAGATCGTCCGAAGTCTTCTAATGAACGTAATAAGCAACATGAGTCTACCAAGAAACCCAAACATAAGGGTGGGCACAAGAAATGTCACAAGAAGAAAGACTTGAAGAAGATCAAGTGCTTCAAGTGCAACAAGCTCGGTCACTATGCTCGTTCGTGTACGAGTGGAGGTGACGAGGTAACTTGTAATACGAGTTACATATGTGTTTCTAGTTCAATATTTCTTGTGGAATCTAATCCATTTTGGATAATTGATTCAGGTGCCACCGACCACATAGCAAGGGACAGACGGTCCTTCGTGGAGTATCACCGGATACCCCAAGGAACGAAGTGGATCTATGTAGGAAACAACACACGTGTTGAGGTGAAAGGCGTTGGGACTTGCAAGCTAGTCTTGGACAACGGCCGCACTCTCCTACTTCATGATGTTCTCTTCGCTCCAGATATTCGAAGGAATATAATATCTGTGGTCATGTTAATGGGTCTTGGTTATAGCTGGTTTTTTCATGATTGTAAAGTGGACTTGTGTTGTAATAATTCCTTAATTGGTACTGGGTATGTATTTAAAGGATTTATTGTATTAAATACAATGTATGATTCCTCTGATTGTAATGAAAATTTCCTTGTTGCAAATTCTTCGACTTATGAGTCTGATATAATTTGTTGGCACGCAAGGCTTGGTCATATTGGATCAACACGAATGGATAGAATTACCAAACGTGGCCTTCTATCTAATGTTTCAAAGGTTGAAATGTCGACCTGCGAACATTGCCTTGTGGGGAAATCTTGTCGCAAGCCGTTTGGAACCGGCACAAGGGCCGAGGTTCCATTACAGCTCATCCATTCGGACATATGTGGTCCGATGAATGTCAAGACAAGACGCGGGAAGTCCTATTTCATCACTTTTATTGATGATTTCACCCGATTCGGACATATCTATTTGATATCCCACAAAAGTGAAGCATTAACCTGCTTTAAAAACTATATGAGTTTAGTGGAGAATCAATTAGATCGCAAGATTAAGGTCTTGCGAACCGATAGGGGCGGTGGATATCAATCAACAAGTTTTAAGGAACTTTGTGATGAAAAGGGCATAGTACATCAGGTAACTATGCCTTATACTCCTCAACAAAATGGTGTTGCAGAAAGGAGGAATAGGACTTTAATGGAAATGGTCCGTTCAATGATGGCGCAAGCTAACTTGCCAATTACCTTTTGGGGTGATGCATTATTAACGGCCACTTTTCATTTTGAACCGCGTACTCTCGAAATCAGTTAGCTCCACTCCTTATGAGTTGTGGAACCAAAGGTCTCCTGACTTAAACATTTTAAAACCTTGGGGATGTGCATCCTACGCACATATTTCCTCCCATAAGTATGGCAAACTTGGGCCAAAGGGAAGGAAATGTATCTTTATACGATACGCAGAAAACTCCAAAGGTTATATTTTCGTTAGTCAGGAAGACAATGGTGGTCTAATTGAATTTGAGTCGAGGGATGTCACTTTCTTGGAAAACGAGTTTCCAAGACAGGGCGAGATAAGTCAGGACTTATCTCTATTTGAGATTTATGATCAAGATGGATTACCTCATTCGAGTGGGAGAATTCTTGGTGAAGACGAAAATATGTTTCAAACTTCACCAATGGATGATACGAATGACGCTAATCCTATTCCATATGGGAATAATGATCCAAGTGGGAGCATTTCTAATAACATTCCAAGTGGGAGTGATATTAGAATTGATCTAAATTCAAGTCAACAAGGACTTGAAGAATCTCAAATACGATGTAGTAGTCGTATAAGGTTGGCTCCTCTAAGATTTGAGGATGAATTTCCGCAAACCTTTATGACTTTACTACAAGATGATGACGAGCCTGCTACTTTGAAACAGGCCGTATCGTGCCCTGCAAAAGACAAATGGATGGAAGCGATGAAGGAGGAATTGGAATCCATGAAAGTTAACCAAGTCTGGGACTTAGTTGACTTACCCAGAGGACGTAGAGCAATTTGGAACAAATGGGTTCTCAAGATCAAGCATAAGGCTGATGGCTCTATAGACAGATATAAAGCTCGCCTTGTCGCGAAAGGTTTTACGCAACATGAAGGGATAGACTACGAAGAGACGTTCTCACCTGTTGTGCGTTTTACCTCGATTCGCCTGATTCTGGCAATGGTAGCTTGCTTAGACCTCGAATTACATCAGATGGATGTAAAGACTGCCTTTCTCAATGGAGAATTGGACGAGGAGATCTATATGGAACAACCAACAGGGTTTGTAAAAGAAGGAAACGAACATAAGGTTTGTAAACTTCGTAAGTCCATATATGGTCTTAAACAATCCTCGAGGCAATGGTATATACAATTTCAAGAAGTTGTCTTATCAAA
Source organism: Scilla litardierei (assembly GCA_030789695.1). Lineage (NCBI taxonomy): Eukaryota > Viridiplantae > Streptophyta > Magnoliopsida > Asparagales > Asparagaceae > Scilla > Scilla litardierei. The sequence continues at coordinate 130,508,874 of CM061140.1, read as the reverse complement.
TGGTTTTTCCATGCTTGATGAAGATAACTACGTATATATCAAGAGGATTAAGAGCAAGTACGTTATTATGTCTCTATATGTAGATGTCATTTTAATAGCCGGAAATGACAAGGGCTTTGTGATGGATATTAATGCTTGGCTTTCATCAGTTTTTGAGATGAAAGACATGGGAGAAGCCGCATATATCCTTGGAGTTAAGATTTCAAGGAATCGTTTGAAGAAACTTCTTTCTATTTCACAGGAGACTTATATAAAGAAGGTTTTAGAACGTTTTAATATGCAGGACTGCAAGTCCATTGATACTCCTATAAGCAAGTGCGACAATTTATGTCTGAAATCATGTCCAAAGAACCAAAAGGAAAAGGAAATTATGGAAAAAGTTCCATATTCCAGTGCAGTTGGTAGTCTTATATACGCTAAGATGCGTACAAGACCGGACATCTGTTTTGCCGTTGGAATGGTAAGTCGTTACCAATCCAACCCAGGGCAAGAACACTGGAAAGCGGTTAAGAGGATAATGCAGTATCTTAAAGGAACTGCAGACTTACAAAAGACTATGAAAAGACCAAGAAAGTAGACATAAGGTACATATCTATGCATGAGATGATAGCGGATCCGCTTACGAAGGCGATCCCCAGAGATGTGTTTTACAAACACTTATCATCTCAAGGATTGCGTAAGAGCTGAGTTGTACCAATGTAAATTCCCATGTCTGTAAATGATCAAATTTAATAAAAGAATAAGTTCTTTTAACATTGCATATGAATTTCTTTAGAAATGTTTGTGTACATTTTTTTTGAAATCTCAGCTGAATTCTAGTATGTCGGACAGATTAAGGTTGGCTCTCTCACATGAGCAACCGCCTTTATTTTATCAGACTGGTAAAATAAAGATGAGACCTGTTTAAAGTCAAAATCGTCAGACGGACGATTTAGAGTCATGACTTAAACAAAATGGTCGTATGAAAGATCTGCATCATATGGATGCTTTCAAAAGATCTAAGAGGATTTTGAAATCCTATCTGTCTTATGCGGGATGTGAGTCCAGAAGATTATTTGAGTAGTAAAAGGGACTCAAAGTCAGACATTGTGGTGTCTGGTTATCATCCTTGCAACATCATTAAGACATACGCTCCCTGGGAAAGGAGTGATGTTGTAATACGTATTCATACTACGTATGCATTTTGACCATTGGGTTAGAATAGTAATTGTGTTTACTATTATGTGAGATCCAAAGACCACATAGGTCTTAACTCATTACCCTTATGGACTCTAATTGGTTCCTTAAGATTTGACTGGGTGATTGCTATCTTAGCATGTTGCTTATAGACTATGGTTAATTCGGTCCGGCGGGGCATGTTAGAAAAGCGAGTCAAGTCAAGATCAAAAGGATCGCAAGAAGAGGAGGATTAAATTTCATATTCACATTTGGACTTTAGAGATTCAAAGCTGGCCAGCCAATTGTAATCCAGATGGGATTCAATTGTTGAATATAAAAGTATAAGAAATGTGAAGAAATAATCTAGGGTAAAGCATGCGTTGATCTACTCAACTTTGCACCTCGAGGGGTGTTGTGTATCTCTAACAAGTGCACAACAGCGGACTCTATGCGCATGACGGTCACACGGCCTATTTCTCAGTATGATAAACAGAAGAGTTAAAGGAAAGATGTTTCCTTACAATCCCCTCAAGTGTGAGTGGGAGATGCTGGATATGGACGACATGAATACACCCATGAGAGGATGTATGAGGGTATACGGACCTCAGATGTCGCGTGCACGAAGGCGTGCACGAAGGGAACCTTTTCTCGTGTGAAAAGGACCACTCGGTAAGTGGAAAAAGTCACTCGATAAGTGGAAAAAGTCACTTTATAAGTGCATAAAGGCACTTGATAACTGAATGAAGAAGAGGATAAATGAATGTGCTAATATAGGCTAATAAGCTTATAATTGGTTATTTCCTACAATAACCACCCCTAAAGCCTATAAATAGGACCCAAGGGTAAGGCATTCATTCCACACTTTCCATGCCATAAGTTTGCATAAGGCATCTTATGTTCTTCTTCTCCCTTCCATTAAAATTCTCTTCTAGTTAGAGATTTAGGCGGTGAAACTCTGCTTCGATCCTCCGTGACGAAGTATCGACCGTTGTGGCGAATCCGAGGGCGAAGTTCTGAGATTACGGTGCCGCGTACGCAAGCGTAAGTCTCTACTTCATTATTCGATCCTAACGTCCTTGTTTTGTCAGGATCCCACATAGGATCAAGGGAGTTGATCTAGTCGGTTATGCAAGGGGAGCTTGCGGGCAAGGGGAGCTTGCCGAGAATACTCCATGGGTTGGTAGAGACCACCCATCACGGTTTGTATTGAGGGGGAGGTTGTTCCTCCTAATAGAATCGTGATAATTAATGATTGTACTCATTGATTATTTTAGTGGAGTATTCTGATTTTCTGGGCATGGCCCCGCAGATGTAGGTGTGCGCACCGAACTGCGTTACCAAGTCTTGAGTGTCTCTGATTGGTTCTTGTTTTTAATCTTTGTGTTTATTTGATTATCCTTACGTACTGAAAATCACAATGATGTAGTTAGGATTATGTGATCATTGATTTTAATTCGACCTATTTCATGACCTATCGAGTGTTCCATTAATTTCTACATATATTATTTGTGATATGATCTTTGTGGACGTATCGTGACCCTTACATGCACTCAAGTTTAACTTCTTCACGAAATTGATGATTCATTGGTTACATATGGCGTTATTTTATGCTCTTGGTTATATTTTCTGACATTCCCAAGGCCTTACCAGATGAAACATTATGTTATTTAGGTTAACCAATTGTTTCTAGCATTCTAGATATTGATTCACACATATACCGTGAGGGTTTTGAAAGGAAGATGTACCGCAAGAATACATTTATGTGTGCATACCCAGAGGGACTTGTAAGGGCGATAATCCGCGAGGCTCATCTATGAATCATGATTGCAAACGCTACGAACCAATTGATTAACCAATTAAAAGACATTAATATTCATTGATTGCAAACGCCCTCACGAAATCACGACCGACACATGCTCTTCACATTGCTACGCTAGCATCGACTTCTCCATAGTTACTTTAGGACCACTTTTACGTACTTAAAAACTTTTATAAAATTGTCTCTTCTTCAAAAGGTTATAGATTTTTATTAGATTAGTACCCTTGATATAATTGAAATTTGTGGCATTGCAGGTCAATTGTCCCATTGATACGATCATGGTCTCGCCAAGTTTATTACTTGTTCGATCTCTTATACGTGGGAGTAGCGCTCACATCTTTTAAGACGAGTCAAGTTTTTGGCGTCGTTACCGGGAACAATGGTACTTGTGATCTACAATTTTGGTTTGTATGGAAGAATATTCGGTGAGATCCTTCCACCTTATAGCTTAGGACTTTTATTAGTCTATTGTTTACACACACACACACACACACACACACACACACACACACACACACACACACACACACACACAAATTTATGGAATTCAATGGCACAAACTTTGGTATGATGTAGAATACGCTATTTTGCACAAGCGTAGAATAGAGAAAGCTAAGATTGTTAATTTCTATCAAAGAGACTGTGAAAACTTCTATTAGGCCTGAAGGAGGTTTATAGAGCTAGGATTGGGCTATTCACAGCATGGATGCACAAAGAAAGATCTTATTGAGTTCTTCTACCATGGACCGAAGATGTAGGAAATTTGAGAAGTCATGAAGCTGACAGAGGCTTGAAAGTACATGGAGTCCTTACATGAAAATGACAAATCATTAATGAGATTTCAGAGAGTGATCCAATAGAGCCTTCTTGTGATGACACTAAAGCATGCCTTGATCAACAAGAGCAAAGAATAGCCATACCATTGTAACCATTGCAAGAGGAAATTCAATTGCTCAATCAAAACCATGAGGCTAAATCCCAATAATTCCAGCAAAATTTCCTTACTCGGAGTCGGTAAATTCAACAAATAATTGAAAATCTTACTTTGATGGCCATTTTCTTAGAAGAAAGTAATCCATTTGAATTACAACTTCAAATATCTAATATGTGTTCATCCTTTATTGCAGGTATACCGAGCGAGTCATGTCACATTGAACGCGCATATAAAAATTAACATGGCAGGAAGTGTATGCAACGAAGAAAAGGACAAGCACACAGTTTTGGATGAACATGAGGAGGAGACAAGTAGGGATATGCGTTTAGAAATTATCAATATGGAGCCTGAACCGTTCTTTCCCCAAGTTTTTCCCAAAATCATTCATTCCTCTCCCCCATGGCTAAACATTATACCAAGAGTAATGCAATTTTTTCAGGGAGTACTCATCAACATGCTTTACTTTTTTTTACTTATTTTGGTGACTATATTTGAAATATTTTTATTAAGAGGCATTTGAGACTTAATTGGATTGACATAACTCAACTCTTGCAGGATATATGTAAACACTTTATAAAGATGCTGAGAGTTATGTTGCTGAGATCCAATTTATCTCGTGAAGAAAAGACGCTTACTGAGGAGCGCAATGAGCTAATAGAACAACTTCATCCACCATTAATGATCTGTGGTCCGTCATTTGACCACGGTGTGTTCTTTCCAGTAGCGTAAATTTTTATATGCTTTCTAAGATAGTTGCATTTGAATAAAGTCATACCCTTTTCGACATTGAGGACAATGTCCATCTTTAGTTGGGGGGTATGAGATCTTATGATTTTTTAAAGAGAGAATTGAATCAATCACTATTTTTCATCACTTAACCCATTTACAAGTGTCACTTTATCGGATGATTATGCATTGATTCAATTCTTAAAATTGTTTATGAATTGAATTTATTATTTATCTCTCTTGGAATTATTCATTGATATGCCTTTTATGAGAAAATTTCAATTTCCATGACTAGTATCTTAAAATAGTTTGAATTTGTTTCATACAAGTTATTGTGATGCATAAGTTTAAGTAAACACGATTGATTGGATTAGCTTTCAAATTGAAGAGGAATTTGGCCATTATATATGCTAAAGTTTATGTCTAAGAAATGGGTGGTTGAGTTTCTTAAATAAAAAAGAAAGAGAAAAAGAGAAAAAGAGAAAAAGAATATAATGCACGATTCTCTTAAGTTTTATTGTGTAGCCAGGTCTTCGTGCCTCAAGAAGCATTGGAGATTTGTGTCAAAAAATGGACGATATGGAGTGCATTAGAAAAAAGAGATGATAAAAACTTAGATGATTCGAGTTATTAGGTTCGAGTGGCTCTTTTAAGCTTAATGTCCGAAGGTCGTCTGACCTAGGAGTCATTAACCGAAAACTCGCTATATGGATTATTCTAAGTCGTAAAAGAAAAAAGAAAAAAAGAGAAGAGAAAAAAACATAATGAATAAATAAAGCAAGCTCATCTCCTATGAATCGGACAATCTTTGTATTATTGTCACGCCCCGCTTCCCAAAATGGATGGAAGCGAAACGTGACGAGGCCCGCTTAGGCCAGAGCTTAGAAGCTCGGACCCAATAAGCGTCTGTAGAGGTACCATTTTAAAAGATTTTCAGGTTCTTGCATTTTTATAGTTCGAAACAACAAAAGTACAGAAAAGAAATTTGCATTCATTAAATTAGAGATATGATATCCAACAAGTACAAAGTCTAAAAAGAAGCCTAAGCGTGGCAACAAAAACTGAAAGTAGTAACCTCTGAAGGTGGCGACTAAAAAGACCTCAAGGTCTGGTCCTCGTCAGGCACGTGCTCTGGGTCGACGTCCTCGGCTCCACGTACTCCAGCGAGTCTGCTTCGTCCACGATCTCTGGCTGAACACCTGACGTACAGCACCCAGGAAAAAGGAACTGTACGTCAGGTAAAGTCTACAAGAAGGGTTAGACTTTACTGCAAGTGCACCGAACTTTAAACAACGGTTTACTGGTTGATTAGCATGCTGAGGTTCTTTTACACAACAGTTTACTGGTTGATTAACATGCTATGGTTATAACAGAGTAACACGACAGGAAGTAACGCAGCAGGAAAGTGAAACGGGACAAGTAGTAGTCGTAGCGTGTGCTACCAACTACGGGACTAACCTACAAGTGTCAAGACAAGACGTGACGTGACGGAAACAAGGCAGGACAAGACAAGTGAGACACGAAAGGGTTCACGCCTTACGGTTCGAGGGGGATCAGACCCTCTTGCCGTGCGCACGCTCAACCCAACCCCAAACCCCAAGACAAGACAAGACATGACACCAGTACAAGGGATCACTCGCTCTAGCTTGGCGAGTGCCCTATTGCCCGCAGGCTGAGAATCAGTACAAGGGATCACTCTCTCCACCTGGAGAGTGCCCTATTGCCCTCGGGCTGTGTATCAGTACAAGGGATCACTCTCTCAACTTGGAGAGTGCCCTATTGCCCGCAGGCTGTGAAACAGTACAAGGGATCACTCGGCGAGTGCCCTATTGCCCAGCGGGCTGTGCAAGACGGGACGTGACGTGACATGACAGGAAGGGTTATTCTAGGGTGTCCACACACACGCACACACATGATAGCCCTACAGCATTAAAAGTTGTTATTGTCAGGCTCAGACTTCGTCGTCAAGTCTGAGCCGTCAGGAGCGTCCCGGACGCTATCATTTCACGTCCGGTTCTATACAATCACAGTCTAACAGTTCTAGCAATCCAAGACCAAAGCACGGTCAAAAACGCAAGTGGGTACACTTGCCTGCGATGGCGAGCGTGTCGTCCTCCCGAAGCGTCTCGTCCAGTCGTCGCGTCCAAGCGTCTCGTCTGCATAAGTCCGTCTGAAATATCGCCACGGCGACGATGTCAGGTCTCAAATTCATCAAGTCCTATTAGGTTTCGTTTCTAGGTTTTCAGGACTATCCTATTTGTCAAAAGTCACTTTTTGATGTATCAACCTAATCGACGATCTATCCTATGTGCACAGTCAAATTAGTCCGTTCGTCGATTTTCTATGTTCGTACAACGTTTCACAGGAGCTGAAAATTAAATTTAGTTCAAGTTGACGGTTTTTAGTTTAGGGTTCAGTCAGCTACTGTGGGGGTTTCTACGAGTTTCGGGGAACCAACCTGAACCGGAGTTTGCTGTAGATTGGATGTCGGGTCTGATCGGAGAACTCCTCGGCTTCAGATCTGGTCCTCGCACGTCTCTCCAAAAGTCTTAACTTGCGATGAAGGCCTACGACGTGTCGCAACGTCGTAGACGGCAAATCCGCGAAGTGGCACGTCCAAGTGGGGCCCACAGCAGTGCTAGGGGTCCAAGGGGGCCCACAACACCTCAGGAGCACTTGGGGGGCCCACCACAGGAGTTGGTGTGGGAGAAACCAACTTGCGACGAAGTTTGGTCGGTCGGACACCGTCGGTGCGGAGAGTTCCCTCGGTCAGACCGAGGGGAGCTCTCGGTCGGACGCTGATGCAGCGCAGCGGGGTCGGTTGCAGCGGGGGTGCGAGGAGAACCGTCGGTCTGACCGACATATCCCATCGGTCGTGCGAGCTGCGGGTGCGGGCGTGCAGCGCTTGGGCGATGCGGAGCGGCCTCTCGGTCACAGCGGGCGAAGCCATCGGTCGGACGCTAGCGGGTGCAGCGGAGCGGGCCAAGCGGCTGTGCGGAGCGGGCGCTCGGTCTGACCGAGCGGTGCTCTCGGTCGGAGCGGGCGATAGGGGGGGGGGGGGGGGGGGGCGATGCAGCGGGCGCTGCAAGCGGCGTTGCGGGGGCTTGCTCCGGTCGTGCGCTGAGATTTGCGGGGGTGGCCGTCGGTCGTGCACGTTGCGAGCGTCGCAACGTTGCGACGAACGTCGGGAGGGGTTTTTGACGGCTAGGGTTTGTGTGGCTGCGAAAATAACTTAGCCTAGGGTTTATTTAAATATAAAAGAGTTAGGGTTAGGGTTTGGGTTAAGAAAATCGTAATTAAAATAATTAAAATAATTAATATAATTTAAAATTGCTCTCCTCTCCCTCACGCAAGATGGGTGCGGCCAAAAATTCTGAAACTTTGCCAGAAAATTCTTTAATACGTTATTATAATATAGTAATTTTATTGTAATTAAAAATTTTATAAAAATAGGTTTTAAAATTATTTAAAGCTTTCAAAAAAATAGAAAATAGGTCAAATTAAGTCCAAAAATTGTAAAATAATTCTGGGGTGTTCGGGACGACTAAAGAAAGAGTACGGAGAAGACGGATCTAAATTTTGATGTCGAGGGACGAAACTAAAAATAGAAACGTCTCGCGTCAAAACAGAAAGTCGCGACGTCACGTCAAATGAGTTAGTATCGCGGAAGAGCGACTCGAGATATGTCGTTCCCAAGTTATTCCACAATCTAATATTTTCAGAGATGATCACGACGACATATCACACAAAATCGTTCAAAAACAAATAAAGTCTAAAATAATCACGTGCACGATCAAAAGCACGTGCACGAAGAAGGTACGATAGAAACAGGCCGTTACATTCTACCCACCTTAGAAATGATTCCGCCCTCGGAATCACTTACACTAGTAATAATATTACCCATATAACCTTATACCCGCAACTATCATATCTGCTCATAAAGATTTCTAATCCTGTAACTTCGAACAACGTTCCTCGATAATCCATCATATCCCATCTTTTCACTGGGCAAAGCCACGACTAAACTCTCTTCCTAATACTTAACTATAGACCCATCACTACTGCTCAAATTCCCAACTCCAAGTCCTCACAAAAATAATAATCATCTTCTCAATAATATCTTTTAAATTTCTAAATCTTTTCTCAACATTAATAAATCTCCAAGAAGTGAGGTTCTTGTCATCCATCAATCCAAGACAAAAACATTTGTCTATCCTATAATACCTTCACCAATCAGCAATCGTCGTGTCTTCAATACTTTCTCGTCATATCTCCCCATAAATTCATCCACCAAATAATTTGATCTGTCAGAATTACCCCTCATCCTACTCACTATAACTAATCCCAACCAATATTAAGTCCGACTGCCTAATCATCCATTTATCTCCACACGTCGTGTTATTCTCAAAGTCTTCTCACGTCAATTCATCAATCCGTCTCAATGCTAATATAAGCTCTACTCAATCTCATGATCACCCTAACTCATACTATTCTCCGCAGTTACTCCTATCTACTACCCGTCTAAGCCTCAAGTCTGATAAGTTATCATCTCCTCGCATATAATTTCTTTCAAACAGAATTCTCCATAGAGTCCACCACACTTCGGTTTTATAAATAAGTCTGAGACAGTTCATTCTTTTCATCCAAAAAAATATTCTAATCCATCATCCTTGTGTTCCCAAAATCAATTAATCATTGCCATAATAAAACTCATCTCACTCCAAGCCTACCTGCAAACAAAAATCCTATAACGATAATAGCCAGCCCCAATTAATATAACAACCATAAACACGAAATTTTTGTTTAAGGGAGAAAGAAGAGAATAGAAAGAGAGATTTAAGGCCAAAGAAATATTTTAAAACATTTGGGGAGAAACGTGTGGTGTTGCGGTAATGGATGAGGGAGGTTAAGTGATTTGTGATCTCGTGAGCTAGTTTTAAAACTTTAAAGATTTGGTTTTAAAAAAAACAATGTTTTGATATGATTCACATACAACCAAGATAAACCATTCATTAAAATTAAAACTCAGTCTAAGGATCTGCCTGCGATGACACCATTCATATAAGTATGAATACCGTCATTCAGACAACTTCCAGCTTACCATGGTTGACACTGAGTACACATTCAAGACACAGGAGACAATCATCAGGATCCTAAAGATGACACACTCCTACAGGTCTACACACTCTACCTATACTCAGGCACTGCAACGACATCACCTACCAGAGGGCCTACTCCTAAACTGGAGATAGCATGGATAACTACAAGGTCTAATGTCTAGATAGAAGAAGGAAAGAAAACTAAATCAAAAGCGGAACGAAATAAGATCGGAAGGAACGAGTTCAAATAAGGCAAGATAAGGAGGTAGTTGGTTGGGTGGAAAACGATTGTTTTGCAAATGAGAAATAAGTTTACACAAAGATTTTGAAATGTGGTCACGAGAAACATAGAACAGATATAATAATAATAAAATAATTGAAGTTCCCCCTAGTTTAGAAAAATATTTTAAAAGTATGCAAGGTAAGTGATTTAGAAATAGATCTCGGAGCCCAGAAAATATAATTTGAATCATTAAAATGTCAACACGGTTTTGAAAATGAAAACATGAAAGATACCGATTTGAAATAATTACCAGATAGTAACTTGAAAATTGACGACCAAGGAGATTTCAAAATCTAAGAAGGAACTTTCAATCGAAAAGCAATAAATTTTAAATGTATACAATAAAGGGTTTTCAAGGAAGTTAAACCGAGCGAAAAATTTAGTAATGAGTTTCGAAAACAAGAAATAAAAGAAATAAAAGTGGGATGAGGTAGCGATTGTTTTGTAAATGAAAATGAATTTAAACAAAGGTTCTTGAAGTATGAGCACGATGAACATAGAGATGTTTATATGTAAGAAATTTAAAATCCCCCTTCGTTTTAGAAAAATATTCTAAAGTACGTACGTAAATGGTTAAAATAAATTTCGTAGGTAGAAAAAAATGATATATTGAATTCCCGAAATGATAACAAAGTTTTAAAATTAAAATTCGTTGGATACTGATTCGAAAATAAGTACGAGGTCGTAACTTAAAACTTTTACGACCGAAAGGTTTCAAAATTCGCGAAAGAATTTTAACTTAACCGAAAATAAGAAATTTTAAATAATTAATAAAAGTTTTCAAAGAAGTCAAATTGGGCGGAGAATTTACTAATGAATTTCGAAAATACTTTTAAAGGAAGCAGGTTTTGGGAAAAGGGGAAATTTTGAAAATAAATACAGGATAGTAGAAATATATTGTGTAGTTTATAAAAGTAATATATATATTTTGGAAACAAGGCAAATAATAACTGAATTTGAGGAATAATGATTTAAAACGAGTGCGAGATATTGACTTAAAATTTTTACGTCCAAGAAAGCTCCAAGTCAATTAAAAGTTTTAACTCGATCCAAAACAGCAAATTTTAAATATATAATATATGGGTTTTCAAAGAAATCAATCTGGAGCGAAAACTTAATAAGGAAAGTCGAAAATAATTTTAGAGAAGGTAGAATTGGTCAGGGAAGGGATTCGAAGGATCAATGAAGATCATTAGGAAACGATCACGAGAATCGAGAGAAAGGAAAAATGATCGCATGAAGATTACGCGTAAGATATGAATCATGAGGAGCTACGATGGGACCCTATGGTCGATAGCACAAAAATTTGCAAGGATCAGAGGGATGCTAGAGGACAAAGGTTCTAATCATCGGGTCGTCTAAAGATTTAGGATAACTCAGCTCTAAGACTTCCTAATGAGTTAGAATATAATCAGGATCTAAAGAGAAGGTTCCTAAGAGAATCGAGGTTACGTTCTGCTGGACCCGAAGTCGATGGTACTGGGCGAGCAACTAACTAAAAAGAAGGACTCTAGATATCTAATACGATCAGAATCAAAGGGGGATGCTAAGATAGTCTAGAACGAGGACGACTAAATCTTAACCAAGACGTCCGACTATCAACCTGAGACGTCTACCTAAGTCTTCCTACTACCTAAGACTGGGAAACTAATTCAGACTTGTACGTGGATATCAAATGAATGCGGTACTTTTATTGTTCCGAACTTTTGCAAGACCTGCATGGGCCACCACTAAAACCTGTCACGCCCCGCTTCCCAAAATGGACGGAAGCGAAACGTGACGAGGCCCGCTTAGGCCAGAGCTTAGAAGCTCGGACCCAATAAGCGTTTGTAGAGGTACCATTTTAAAAGATTTTCAGGTTCTTGCATTTTTATAGTTCGAAACAACAAAAGTACAGAAAAGAAATTTGCATTCATTAAATTAGAGATATGATATCCAACAAGTACAAAGTCTAAAAAGAAGCCTAAGCGTGGCAACGAAAACTGAAAGTAGTAACCTCTGAAGGTGGCGACTAAAAAGACCTCAAGGTCTGGTCCTCGTCAGGCACGTGCTCTGGGTCGACGTCCTCGGCTCCACGTACTCCAGCGAGTCTGCTTCGTCCACGATCTCTGGCTGAACACCTGACGTACAGCACCCAGGAAAAAGGAACTGTACGTCAGGTAAAGTCTACAAGAAGGGTTAGACTTTACTGCAAGTGCACCGAACTTTAAACAACGGTTTACTGGTTGATTAGCATGCTGAGGTTCTTTTACACAACAGTTTACTGGTTGATTAACATGATGTGGTTATAACAGAGTAACACGACAGGAAGTAACGCAGCAGGAAAGTGAAACGGGACAAGTAGTAGTCGTAGAGTGTGCTACCAACTACGGGACTAACCTACAGGTGTCAAGACAAGACGTGACGTGACGGAAACAAGGCAGGACAAGACAAGTGAGACACGAAAGGGTTCACGCCTTACGGTTCGAGGGGGATCAGACCCTCTTACCGTGCGCACGCTCAACCCAACCCCAAACCCCAAGACAAGACAAGACATGACACCAGTACAAGGGATCACTCGCTCTAGCTTGGCGAGTGCCCTATTGCCCGCAGGCTGAGAATCAGTACAAGGGATCACTCTCTCCACCTGGAGAGTGCCCTATTGCCCTCGGGCTGTGTATCAGTACAAGGGATCACTCTCTCAACTTGGAGAGTGCCCCATTGCCCGCAGGCTGTGAAACAGTACAAGGGATCACTCGGCGAGTGCCCTATTGCCCAGCGGGCTGTGCAAGACGGGACGTGACGTGACACGACAGGAAGGGTTATTCTAGGGTGTCCACACACACGCACACACACATGATAGCCCTACAGCATTAAAAGTTGTTGTTGTCAGGCTCAGACTTCGTCGTCAAGTCTGAGCCGTCAGGAGCGTCCCGGACGTTATCATTTCACGTCCGGTTCTATACATTCACAGTCTAACAGTTCTAGCAATCCAAGACCAAAGCACGGTCAAAAACGCAAGTGGGTACACTTGCCTGCGATGGCGAGCGTGTCGTCCTCCCGAAGCGTCTCGTCCAGTCGTCGCGTCCAAGCGTCTCGTCTGCATAAGTCCGTCTGAAATATCGCCACGGTGACGATGTCTGGTCTCAAATTCATCAAGTCCTATTAGGTTTCGTTTCTAGGTTTTCGGGACTATCCTATTTGTCAAAAGTCACTTTTTGATGTATCAACCTAATCGACGATCTATCCTATGTGCACAGTCAAATTAGTCCGTTCGTCGATTTTCTATGTTCGTACAACGTTTTACAGGAGCTGAAAATTAAATTTAGTTCAAGTTGACGGTTTTTAGTTTAGGGTTCAGTCAGCTACTGTGGGGGTTTCTACGAGTTTCGGGGAACCAACCTGAACCGGAGTTTGCTGTAGATTGGATGTCGGGTCTGATCGGAGAACTCCTCGGCTTCAGATCTGGTCCTCGCACGTCTCTCCAAAAGTCTTAACTTGCGACGAAGGCCTACGACGTGTCGCAACGTCGTAGACGGCAAATCCGCGAAGTGGCACGTCCAAGTGGGGCCCACAGCAGTGCTAGGGGTCCAAGGGGGCCCACAACACCTCAGGAGCACTTGGGGGGCCCACCACAGGAGTTGGTGTGGGAGAAACCAACTTGCGACGAAGTTTGGTCGGTCAGACACCGTCGGTGCGGAGAGTTCCCTCGGTCAGACCGAGGGGAGCTCTCGGTCGGACGCGGATGCAGCGCAGCGGGGTCGGTTGCAGCGGGGGTGCGAGGAGAACCGTCGGTCTGACCGACAGATCCCATCGGTCGTGCGAGCTGCGGGTGCGGGCATGCAGCTCTTGGGCGATGCGGAGCGGCCTCTCGGTCACAGCGGGCGAAGCCATCGGTCGGACGCTAGCGGGTGCAGCGGAGCGGGCCAAGCGGCTGTGCGGAGCGGGCGCTCGGTCTGACCGAGCGGTGCTCTCGGTCGGAGCGGGCGACCGGGGGGGGGGGGGCGATGCAGCGGGCGCTGCAAGCGGCGATGCGGGGGCTTGCTCCGGTCGTGCGCTGAGATTTGCGGGGGTGGCCGTCGGTCGTGCACGTTGCGATCGTCGCAACGTTGCGACGAACGTCGGGAGGGGTTTTTGACGGCTAGGGTTTGTGTGGCTGCGAAAATAACTTAGCCTAGGGTTTATTTAAATATAAAAGAGTTAGGGTTAGGGTTTGGGTTAAGAAAATCGTAATTAAAATAATTAAAATAATTAATATAATTTAAAATTGCTCTCCTCTCCCTCACGCAAGATGGGTGCGGCCAAAAATTCTGAAACTTTGCCAGAAAATTCTTTAATACGTTATTATAATATAGTAATTTTATTGTAATTAAAACTTTTATAAAAATAGGTTTTAAAATTATTTAAAGCTTTCAAAAAAATAGAAAATAGGTCAAATTAAGTCCAAAAATTGTAAAATAATTCTGGGGTGTTCGGGACGACTAAAGAAAGAGTGTGGAGAAGACGGATCTAAATTTCGACGTCGAGGGACGAAACTAAAAATAGAAACGTCTCGCGTCAAAACAGAAAGTCGCGACGTCACGTCAAATGAGTTAGTATCGCGGAAGAGCGACTCGAGATATGTCGTTCCCAAGTTATTCCACAATCTAATATTTTCAGAGACGATCACGACGACATATCACACAAAATCGTTCAAAAACAAATAAAGTCTAAAATAATCACGTGCACGATCAAAAGCACGTGCACGAAGAAGGTACGATAGAAACAGGCCGTTACAATTATGTAAGCCAATTTCTTGAAAGTTAGAAAATTATTACTTGATGTTGTGTTATACTGTAGCTTATGCAAAACGATGCTTGTATATTATTTATTTAAGCTAAATTAGGGAAATATCATGAGATTGATTTCTTTTCATAGATTGTGTGTATTGATGATAAAAATCATGATTGAAAAAGCATTTTTGAGCCAAGCCATAAATGATTGATTGAATTGATATTTTTATTAAGCATCCAATCTAGTTGCTTCTTTTACAAGAGACTAGCAAAAAGCTAATTGGATGGTATGATTCAGGGAAAATATTACATATTTATCTTCTCATTTATTAGCATTTTGTGCATATGTGATGATCGTGGGGCCTCTAATGCAAGCGTTTTAAGAGCATTATTTAATATTAAATCACCATCTTTATTTATGCACAAAATACCATATTTATTGCTTATTTTTGTCTTCTCTTATTTATTAAGCGAAGATGGAAATTTTCCAGTTCCAACGACTATTTTCCAGATTTTTCTAAGCACGTTACTATTTTCTACAATTTTTAGAAGGAAAAACATTATTTAAAAAAGAAAATAATAAATAAGGGGCATGTGCGCCGCACGCGCCCCCTGCTTGGGCGATGTGGCTCAATCTGAATCGTCGACGACGATTTAACGGTTGAAATTGGCTCTGCTGCAACGAAGCAAAACGTGCGAAGCGCGTGCCACGTGGCGCCTCTACAACTTATCCCGCTTCGATCGAACGGCCCTGAACAACGTGGAGCGAAGCAGCGTGGTTGGCGAAACCTGCGTTCCATATGCATTCTCAGCATATCCCGCTTCTGATGGACAGTTCAAAACAAATGCGAAGCGGATTCGGATTCGGCGTCGATTGGGTCGACAGAAGCTCCGCCATGTGGCGCTCCCACAAGCGATCCAGCTCAGATCAGACGTCTAGAAATCAAAGCGGATGCGGACTGTGTTTATGAAGCGGATTTGAGCAGGTTTGTGATCCGCTGACCAACCAAACCCGCAGCAATTTATATGCGTATTTGGGGGCAGTATTCGAATTTTTGGTAATGTATTCTTAGCATATTTTAGCGTATTCAGAGTCATTTTGAAGTGTGTTTTGAGCATTTTCAAGCGCTTTAGAACTAGAAGAAGGAGATACAATTTTGAAGAAGATTTAGGATCTAATCAAAGTGATTTGGTTATATAATTCTTAACTTTCTCTCTTTTATTGGGTTTTATACCTTGTATTTTGGGTTAAAGATGATGTATTAGCTTATAAAAACCGATTCTTTTCTCTCCATGGTTGACTAAAACTCTTATGTGTTGGTTGTGATGTAGTTATGGTTATGTGATCATTGATTTTAATATCTTTAAGCCCTATTTTCATGACATATCGTGTGTTTCATTAATTTCTACATATATTATTTATGATATGATCTTTGCAAACGTATCGTGATCCTTGTGGGCACTCGAGTTAACTTCTTCATTGAAATTAATGATTCACTTGGTTACATATGGCGTTATTTTATGCTCTTAATTGTTATATTTTCCGACATTCGCATGCCCTTGCCGGATGAAACGTTGTGTTATTTAGGTTAAGCAATTCTTTCTAGCGTTCTAGATCTTTATTCACACACATACCGTGAGGGTTTCGAAAGGACGATGTACTACGAGGATACATCTATGTGTGCATACCCGGAGGGACCCACAAGGGCGATACAAACCAATTGATTAACCAATTAAAAGACATTAATATTCATTGATTGCAAACACTCTAATGAAATCACAACTGACACATACTCTTCAATTGCTACACTAGCATCGACTTCTCTGTAGTTACTTTGGGACCACTTTTGCTTACTTAAAAACTTTTGCAACAATTCTCTCGTCTTCAAAAGGTGGTAGCTTTTTATTAGATTAGCACTCTTGATATAATTAAAATTTGTGGCATTGCATGTCAGTTGTCCAATGGATACAATCTTGGTCTCACCAGGTTTATTACTTGTTCAATATCCTATACTTGGGAGTAGCGTGTATGATCCGTGGGATACCTACATACAACACACACTAGAGGTGGGTGAATAGTGTAATGGAAAATAATATGCTAATTAAAATTACTTGCCAATGCGGAATTATAAAGCAAGCTAATTAGATACAAACCACAAAAGAGAAACAACAAACGCAAACACAAAGATGTATCCTGGTTCGACAATTACATACTCCAGTCCCACGCTCTTTCTAGAGTCTTGTGGTTTCATCTATTAGGATTTTCCAAGCCAACCCAATACAACTAACACTTTCACAAGTGCCACTCTTTTCATAAGAACCTATCTTTTCCAAGATAGTAACACAATCTTTTCCAATATAGCAAACCCTATTCCAAGGGTAATCCCTATTCCAAGGGAATCACCTCTCTTTCCAGAGAGAACACTTCCATAACCCAGAAGCTAGGTTTCAACAAATGAAACAAATAACATACAGACTTCTTGTTGCCTTAATTAAGTGAAATTACAACTTTAAGTGTAGAGGTAATGAAGTGTGGTGTCCAAGTGTTAGGATGAGATCTTGATGCACTTGTGGACTTCCCTTGAGCTTTGGAGTTCAATTCAACATAAAAAAGCTCAAAGAGAAATGAGAGAGAAGAACAGAGCGAAAGATTTTCTCTTGAGTTTTTGGCTCACAAAATGATCTTTAATCATGTGTGTATTGGTGCCAAAAACTGCTTCACCAAGGGGTATAAATAAGCTCTCTCTCGGGCACAAAAACCAAGAAAATGACCATATGAAAACAGCTATAAAAGGCTAGTTTTCTAAGTGGCCAGGTGCCTGTTGAAGGGTGACCAAACCCCTGGTTCACTGTTCTGGCAAAACTGTATCAGACGTCTGACAGAATCTGTTCAGAAAAGCACTCGATCACCAACACCATCATATCTTCCATAATTGGAATCCGATTGAGGTGATTCAAGATGCGTTGGAAAGATAACAAAATTTGCAATTTGATGGGATTAGAATGGATGAGAAATTCCAACTAAAGAAAAACTGTCAGAGGCTTGAATGCAGATAGACTGCAGAAAGACAGTTTTCTGAAAACAGAAAGTTAGGAAAACACAGTCCACTTATCAGTCGTCTAGAGTTCATTGACCAGAGCTCTGATGCATTGTTCAAGCACCTGTTCATAGAGCTTCAGAAGCCTGGACTTCCCAGAATTTTGGCCATCACAGAATTGGATACGCCAGGCGTCTGGCGGGTGTATACCAGGCGTCTTATGATAGGCCGGAAGCATAAGATGATGATTTTCGCCATTCAACCTATTGGGATGGATTCTAGGAAGTTCCTATGGATCACTAAGATTAAAATAGACATGTATAAGTGTGTGTCTGTCCATCTAATCAAGGCATAAAAAAGTTCTACTAAGTAAGAGCAAGATACATAAAGAAATCATAAAAGATTTACAATGTTATTCAT
The DNA here is from genome assembly GCA_030789695.1 of Scilla litardierei. Lineage (NCBI taxonomy): Eukaryota > Viridiplantae > Streptophyta > Magnoliopsida > Asparagales > Asparagaceae > Scilla > Scilla litardierei. The sequence continues at coordinate 130,490,646 of CM061140.1, read as the reverse complement.
GATTCTTCATGGCATCATTAATCTAATGCTCTATGACTTGAGTCATCCTATCACCGCTTGTTTTGTCTCCCATTAGATGTAATCATTGTTATATAACTGATACTAAATCAAATTGAAACATTAGTAATCATATAATGTGCTTATTGAATACTTGGGCTGGCACTCGAGGGAAGGGTCGTATTACTGCCAGCAAGCCCGCCTAGACATTTTTCGGGCCCACAAAGCCTATAAGGCCCACAGTCGCAATCAAACGCTGACTTAGTCAACACTCACATGTCATCTGCCCGTTGAGCTTCTGTAGCTCAAGGTGGTAATCGTTGATGGCACATAATTGTCGGGAGACGTGGGCGACGGTTACCCCTATTGATGAGGGAGGATCATACTGCCATAATTGGCAACCGTTAGCTCCCTCAATGTCACATAAAGGACTCTGACGTCTATAAAAACCAAAAAGATAGTCAGAGTAAGGGGACGAAAAGGTACGAGAAAACTACATTCTTACATTCTGCTTTCCATATCATATTTTCCTCCAAAGAGCCTGCGACAACTAATTCAATGCGAATCTATGTGATTCGATCTTGATAACCCCTGGTTCTCCCTTAAGTTCTTGATTCTAACTTAAGCATCAGAGGGAATTTGGATCGGAACCCAGATTCGACCACCCTGACGTTCATCTATGGTGCATGAGGTCTAAGCTCGATCTGACAGGAGAATCATACACCCGTTCTGTTCAGTCATCCTTCGAGATATGACCCAACTAGATGGTCGAACAACAAATCTCGATACCAGACACACGTGACTCGACCCGATCAGAGGATTGAACAGTCCTCGTGCTCAACTCTAAGGGTGAGAGGACTTCTATCAAGCACTCTTCTTCCTTCCATCAACGACCCAATGTTCTTCTTACCAAGGGTCCCACTAACCTGCTGATGAGACTCCACCATGACCAAAGAGGCCATGTCAGCCCAAACATTATTATTGCCATTTTGGCCTTAACAGTTGGCCCTATCTGTGGAAATGTTAGTCAGCATCCCAACGCTACAAACAAGCAATGTCGGCTGGACCCAGCAACACCGGACCAATCCTCGGTCTGGCCGAGGACACTCGGAACGAGGATCACGCCCAAATTGAAGACGCTGAAGACTTTAAGGACCCTGTGCTATGAGGAAAACACTAGAAGGGGGTCGAATAGTGTTTATAAAATTAAAGAGGAATTAATGCCTAAGTAAAATACTAACCAAACAACAATGCAAAAAAACTTAATAACAACAATTAGAACAAACCAAATACAATATGTTCTTGGGTTCAAATTACCCAAGTCAAACCCGACTTGTTCCCGATAATCATACGTCCATAGCACCTGTGATTCCACCCAGATACTCAAGCTAAAACCCTAGCTTGAGTTTCCACTAAACCCACTTGTAGAAAACCCTACAAGTGAAATCAATACACAAATTTGATGTCCTTGATTCCCACAACCCGGGATCAAGCAAACATATTCTCACAACCCGAGAGCAATACAATATAAAGAAAGAGTTATGAAATACTCAACTGTAAATACACACTAACAACTTATGCCTTGAAGTAGAAAACTTGAAGAGGCAAGAGTGAAGAGTGTGTTGTGGGTCTCTTCAATGAAGAGAGGAGCACATGAGCTTGTCACTACCAATGTCTAGAAGAATAAGATTGGATTCTAAATTGGTGAGCAAGAGAGATTTGAACTAGAGAGCTCGAGAGCTGGAGAGCTTGAGATTAGGTTAAATCAATAGAGTCTCTAGTAAGCCTCAATGGAACAGTAAAACCCATATATATATATATGCTCACTCAAAACCCACACAAGATTACCCAAAGACCCTGTCAAAAAATCTTTTAAAAAGGCCAACGGATTAAACTTCCCGACAGGCCAGGCACCTGTAGAAGCCCGAGCAGGCACCTGTTGCACTGTGTTAGAGGGTATGTCAGAATCAAAATGGTAACTAA